>VDFB02000017.1:48128193-48143847 GCA_007258455.2 Sequoia sempervirens
ACAAAGTAGTATTTCTCTTTTCCCAAACCTTACATCTCCTCCCAAAGGATGTGATCAATCTCTATATATGGACTGAATACTTCCCCCTGCACTTCAAGGCTACATTCATCATTGAAATTTTTAGTTTTTCCTATTGATACAAACAAATTATCATTCATATCCATTTCTTCCAATAATAAAGCATCCAATTCATCATGCATGTCATCAAACATTGGTCTTTCTCTAAGAGGACACAAAACATATTATTTATTCATCAACCTTTAACTATCAAAAATAGAATTCAATATGCATTCACCAAGTATCTCACCTTCCTCAGGATGACACAGTATTCTATCTTTTTCACTTAGGATTTTTTCCTCATTTACTATTATGCCTGCATTTACACACTCAAAGTTGTCATTAATTTCAAAACAATGAAACTTACTTTCCTTCACATCTCTTTCCTTGGATGGCTTGTCAAGTACTTTCTGCCATCTCCTTAATCTGTTAGCTTCTTGCTACTTCCTTATATTTTCCATCATTTTATTAAGAGGCCATTTCACCTTCTTTCTCACTGGCCAATTCCAAACATTTTCTTGATAGGATTTCTCAAGACACTGTTGCATTATAAGCTCAATGTGTCTTTTAAACTCTGTCATCTCTTTCAAACTCTGATCTTATCTTATTGACTGTCATTTTCTCCTAATTTTGTTGTTGAATCTTTCTCTCTTTTCTTTTCTTGACTTCGTCTCATGATACCTCACGTATATTTTCTTTCCTCTTCCTCACTACCTAGTCTTTTGGCATCTAGGCTATTCACTTCAACATGTCAAAAACAACAAAAAACTTCCAAAAATTCTCTTGCCAAGATCTTTTGGATCTAATAAAAAAATTATGTAGAGGAAGGAGATACTTAAACTTGATTCAATTGACACATTTTATATAATGATTCATCACAAAGCATAACTAGGTGAATTCTAGTTCATCTTGGAAACATCGCTACAATGGACTAATAGTAATTCAACAAGGGAAAGAAACATTACGCATTATTTCTTGGGTATTTCACTCTTTTCATAATATGTATCAATGATTCTATGCTCAACCATTATCAAACTATGCAAAGATTTGTTCAACCCTTTAGCAACAAGGGTTTTATGATAGTTTTCTTCCAAAATGAGACACACATTCAGCTATTTCACCTCACATCTCATAAAATATTGGCCTAGGGCTTGGAAATATGAAATAATACATGAAAAAATAAATTTCTACAAGTTTATAGAATTTTTCATCATACGGATCATGAGAAATGAATTTTTTATCAAATTGGAAACCCTAATTTCTGAACATGACCATCTAGAGCATTTTTGTCATAACTTTCTCAAATTAACTCCAAATGAGACCAAACCAAAAGAATTTGAACTCTAAAACATATATCTTTCTTTTCCAATGACTTTCCTAGCCATTACAGGTTGTAAAACTCCGTACACATATAATTTCTTGCTGCAAAATAGTGAAAAATCTTCAACTATTGACACAAAAAATGTTATAACTTTTGCAAAAATTAACAAAAATTGACTAAATCAATTGCAAATGAAAGGTATCTCATTATTCCATCTTCTCCAGGAAGTATCCCATCTGTACAAAAGGATAAAATAGGCCTGCAACTTTAGAAAACGCGCATAAATGCTTGCTTTCATTCACCAAAAACTACAAAATTAGTTCTCCCCTCCACTACTCAACTTTGGAAGGTATATTTATGCATTTAAAATAAATCCCAATGTTTTGTAACTATTTCTTGCTTGCATGTAACCATTTTCTTTATTTTTCTCCACTTGCCAAATGTTGCATGACAATTTTAGCAACTTTCAACAACATAGACTAATTTCTAACCAATAACCGCTAACACTACAAAAATGAATTAATATAATTGAAAATGGTCATAAATAATCGTATTAGACACTAAAACCCATTATCAACCCAAAAAAAAATAATGACATAAATACTTGCATAATAGGTCTTGGTGCCCTTGCACCACTTCTTCTCTTCCAAAGGCTTTCTTTTTCATTGGACTTCTTCAACTCGACATCTTAAACATGGGAAACAAACTCTATGAAGTGTCTTGTTTAATGTGAAATTTGAAATCAACTCCCAAGAACTAGGTGGGACTCATACGTCCAAGCTGGCATATGAGTTCCAAATCACTAGATCTAGAATACATAACCCAAAACATTGAATCATGATTGGTTATTTGATAAGTGTCAAGATTATCCTCACAAAGATGTATTAAATAAGGCTTGTAGAAGAAAAATAGGACCAATTAAGGCATAAAGAATCCAAATTTTAATGAAAATGGCCCAAAACTTAATGTGAATATGTAAAACATATTACAACACCAAATTAAGTCATCACTTAGCTCATTTTATCAATTATTCCAAAATTAAGTGAGGAAATGAGATACATTTTTCGACACTACATTTAGCCCCCACTTCAGTGAGAGGAGGAACTTGTTTCAAACTCAAACTAAAGTATACATTCAAGAGGGTTACAAGTGTACCAATGTAGATGGTATAGAATGACAAAGATCAAGGGGGTGGTCAAGCCCCCAGGATAAGATCCTATGGAAAACCAACATAGGCACAATAGAAGACTCATGTAAATGATGTATGAAGCAACAAAAAGATACAAGCATACATTGCCAAAGACATAAAGAAAAAATAAAAAGAAAAATAAGGGTGGATCAAGCCTCGATCATTTGTCGAACACGAGTTATTTGTCCAAAACATTTTACAAGTGGAATGCAATGTCCACTATGCAAACAAAACACATGCTTGCAAGTGCTAGTGGAACCTCAAGTTGTCCACTATGTGAACCCCCAAAGACATACACACATGCCCGATATGCGCTCACACAAACAATCAAGTGGCTATGGGAAATTCATTCCTATGTCTGGCTCCCATACACTAACCATACTTGATCTATACCTCCTGATAACTTTGATAAGGCACCACTCAAAATGAATGATAGGATTCATGAGGCAAGAAAAACTTCATATGCTAACACTCATGAACAAACATGATGGATCCATAGGAAAGAAAAGTGTGTTATGCAAGGTGGCCATATAACTATTATTGTAAATGCAAAATACTGTAAAGTTTGTTCAAAGTTATTTTTCTTAGTTCATGTAAGGTATCTTCTTAGGGAACATCATGTCTAATGTCTCCAAGAGAGGAAAAATCAAAGAAATATCACACTCTTAGATGAAATCAAACCTAATGACACCACCAAGAAAATGACATATCACAAGAAGAAATAAAATCACATAGTATACATGAGTGTTGATGTATGTCCCCACTTTAAAGTAGTTGCTAACACCATTGTTGTCAAAAATATTCTTTAAAGTAGCTAATAAAGAAGACATGAGAGGTTATTCGAAAAGCCTTATGTGAAGTCATATGTTCCTAAATGAAAATACATCATGGATAAGGGATTTATGATAAAATGAAAAAACTAAAGATAACTTATTATGTCACATGTGAGCCAACTTAAGGCATGTCGTCTACATCGAAAGCTTTCTCTTATATATACATGGAAGGCGATCAACTAGCCAAAAGAGAAAACAAGAAGTGTCATGCAAGGACAAGGATACCTAACCCCTTGCCCCCACTTAGTGCATGACAAGGATGAGCCGAGATGATTGATGAGAAACATGATAGAATGAAAATCAATATCAATTAGAGGAACTAGGTACTTCAGCACAAGGAAGAGCACCATAATCCTTAAGATATTGAATTTGATTACTCAAAGCCTTACATTCATTAGTAAAATGACCATGAACTCTATGATATGCAAAAAATGAACTCTTGTAGTAAAATTTATTTTGTGTTCTTAGAGGTAGGGATATCAAACGATCTTGGAGGAGTATCGACAAGATACTCTCTTGTTCAATAGAATATGTTCTTTTATTTTGTGACAAAGATATTTCTTGCTTAGTACTAGGTTTCATACTTACACAAGACTCTTTAGATTGTGATATTTTGTTCTCTCCTTGAAGGGAGGGTGCAAAATAGAACAAAATCCAATCATTACTAAAAAATTTCCTAGGAGTGCTTTGTGTGATGACATTAATGTTAAGCGAAGAATTCTTTGTTTCTTTCATTTATTTTGAAGGACAATAACCAAGACCACTAGTTTCTATCAATTTAGGTTGCACTAATGTTAAATTTAGCTTAGAATAATCTTTTGTAAGAGTGTTGATATTAAGTGAAGGCTTGTTTGTTTCTTTTGAGGGACAATAACCAAGACCATTAGTCATTTCTTATGTGCTAGGCTCTATAGGGACATAGATACCTTGTTCTCTAGCATCACATCCTTTTCCACTATACCCAAGTTGTTTCATAAGTTTGTAACCTCTTCCATAAATCTCTTTCCTTTCTTTTGGATTCAGTGATTGTTCATAATCAACTTTGTCAAAGTTTGTTGTGTAATTTGCTATTTCTTCTAAAGAGTTTGAGGTGGATAATTTTGAATTTTGTGTTGAAATTAATGCTTTTATTTTTTCTTTTCAAACTCTTTTTTTATTATCTTGTATTCTCCCACGAACGTTGGTGTGAAATATAAGGAACCCCAATAATCTTCCAATAACTTTTTGACTTTTTCAATATGATTTTCTTTTTCTTTCTCTTGCATGAGTTCCACTTGCATAGTTGTTGCAAATGTTTTCAAAGGATTTTCTTTGTGTTTTTCAAGTTGTAAAACATTGTAAGGATCAAAATCAGCTTTGATTATATGTACTTTTTTGTTATAGATATACTTCATTTTACGATAAAAAATTAAAGGCACCGCATGCATCTCATGAGTCCATGGTTTTCCTAAAAGGAGGTTGTATGAAAGATCATGAGTAACATGGATCGGGGTTTGTAATGTAACTTTTTCAAGTTTAATAGGTAGTGTAATCACACCAAGCAATTGCTTTTCCACATTATCAAACACAGTAATAGATAAAGAGGCAGATTGAATTCTTGAATTATCTATGCCAAGTTTATCCAAAAGGGTTACACTACACACATTAAGAGCTAAGCCATTGTCAAAAAGGGTTCATTTCATCCCTATTCTATTATATTGAGTTATTATCATGAAGGATTCACTTTTTTTCCTCACTTGCAAGGGAGGTAACTCATCTTGATGGAAATTAATGTCTAAGTTGACTGAAGGTATAGCTTGAATTTGGGTTGCCACATCATTTACTTGCACACTAGGAGGGGTAGGAACTTGTTGCAAATCACTTTAAATCATGTTATGATAATGAGGGGAGGCTTGAATAAGGTCCCATAATTATATCTTAGTAGGAGTGTTCTTAAGTTGTTAAACGAGATCATACTCCTTTCCATTATGTAAAGGCAAACAAGGGGAACTAGGCAAGATAGTTGAGGTAATGGGAGGAATGTTGGAGTTGTTTGTATTTGCTGTAGATTTTTCCTAGTGTTATATGTATGAGCAATGATATTATAATTTGACTACTACAAGGGTATGTGCAGGATCATCATGGAGAAAACAGGCCCTTAAGTAGCAAAAAATTTAGAAAAATCAGAGTTAGACAACTTGATGTAAAAATTTGAATAAGTTATCTATATTATTTCAAAAATATGTAAGAATAGAAATTGTAGAAAATTGAATGTAGTTTCTAAACTACTAGGTTTAAAAAAATCTATTTGGTGAAAATTTGAAATTTCAATGCAGAGTACTTAAATTTCAAGGAAAAAAATAAGTAGGTGTCGTGACCACCTAACAACAATAAAATGATAATATTTTTTTATAATATTTTAGATATAAGTAGATGACTCATGTCCCGATGTGATACATATTTTTTTGTAATTTTTTTCCAAGTAAATAATTAATTATGAATTTTTTATAAAAATTTTAAAAAAATATTAAAAACTCATATGTTTGACCACCTTAACTTGGTCAAAACTTCATGAAATTCATTGTTTCTTTTTTTAATCATATAGTATGCGAAGCATAGAATGTGACACATATTTTGGATTCAAAAAATGTGATACCATTTGAAAGCTATAGATGTTTATCAATTAGCCTATCAATCAGGACTTTAGTCATAATTTGAATAGAAAATGAATAATAATTAATTATTAAATTCAAACTAAAGCATAATTTATATTGGTAGAAAGTTGAGAATCTCCTTTAAAAACCCTTTTTCGTTTCATCAATTTTGAGTAAAAAAAAGGTCGTCAGTCACATACCCATCATATTGCCACTTTTTGGCCCATCATGATCCTGCACATACCCACAACATATTATTCTTAGGTGGTTCAAGGATGAGGATGAATTTCTTTTGCATTTTTAGTTGTTGTGAGGGTGGATAAAGGATAAGTTTAGCTAAGGATAGTACTTCAAGGGATGTCTAATGTGCATATAACCTCAAAATATTTATCCTTATTTTCATTATATTTTAGTGAAAGGGATTCTAATATCACTTCACCATCTTCATCTAAGGAAGTCACATCACCATTGTTTGAAATACAATTTTCGATGTTCTCATTCTCATGCACTATGACATCCTCCCTAGTAGGAGAGGTTTTAGAACTACAACCTAGATGTTTATGGCATTCAAAGGTTGGTTCTTCTAAAATAACTTCATCACAAGTAAGAGAGTGTAGAGAAGGGGGATTCCCTACTCACGAGTTCTCTTCATTCAGAGAGCCTCACAAGGAGAACTACCCTAAACTACCTCAAGGAACAATGTGAAAATCTAGAATCGGAAAGAGAAAGTCACAAATATTTTCTTGACAAATTGACAAGCTCTTGGCAGAGGATGACAACATAGAATAAGGATGACAGTGTGGTGCGCTAGTGTCCCAAAGGTGTGTTGGCATCTTGTACAAACCAAAAAGTAAGAATATCTCAAAAAATAGCTAAATTACTACTAGGAATCTAATTACTGAGAACTTCAAAAGTACTAGAAAATAATAGAATGTGATAAAGTTCAAATAAAGTGAAATAGAAGTGATAAATAGAATAAGAGATAGAAAGGGAATTCTCACAACCACACAAGTGATCAAGCCTCTAGCATGTGAATTTCTTCAATACCTACATGCGTAAGATCTAGAGAAAGTGTTAGGGTTGAAGAGTGATTTTCCTCAGTCAAACCCCTGTTTTGGTGTTCCCACCTCCACAAACAACCAAACAGAAAGAGAGAGTGTAACCAAAATGGACAAAGCGTGTGGTGAAAGAAAAATCTGCTTTAGGATTAAAACACACACCATCGAGTATGAGTGATAAAAGCAATCCATGCTCAAGGAGGAGAACACGTATCACAAAATATGAGTGATAAAAGAAATCCCCACTCGAGGAGGAAAACCCATATCACGAAGTAAGAATGCAAATAATAGAGGATATGGAATCCTAAGATGATCACAAGCATAATTCAAGGGAGATGGTGCTACCAAGAGTGTTGTAAGTATGTTAGAGTGTTATTGTAACAAGTTGTATGGAGCTTTGCAAGCAAGATAGAAAGAGAGAAATGCAATAACCATGGCTCGAAGGAAGCTAGAAGCTAGAATGAAGCTAGAGAGATGAATGAAATGAAAGGATAGCTTTTAAGGACAGAAGGGAAGTAAAAGAAGCTTCTCGGGTAGTTACAAGGTATCCCAAGCCGTTACCACTGACAAAAGTAGATGACAAGTGGAAAACATGCTCGGAGATAGTTGCTTGAACATTGAAATGTTTTAGGATGCTAGCACGGTGCACAGACATCCGTGCAGCATGCTAGTGTCCAAACACATCACACTACAAAATGATACTAATGGGAAAAGCATAAGCGTCAATGCAAAGCTGGCATGCAAAGGTAGCTACTAAAAAGGGGTGTTGAGAATCCTAAGAAGGGAAAAAGTTTGATGCAAGAGCTGAAATGAGCCTACACAAATGCTAGGGGAGTGGACACTAAAGGAGATGCAAGAATGTATGTGAAATTGCAAGGGGTAAAATTTTATGCCATTACATTTCTCCCCCACTTTAGTAGGCATATGAATCTACACTAATATGCATGCTAAATAAAGTCTACTAAACATAAATAACATCATTATGCCAAAAGGATACTATAGATGAAGCAGAAAACTCTTCAAACCATAGAAGCATGCCCCTAAGCTAAAGAGATACCAAAAAAAATGCATTAGACAAGAAAAACCTACACCAAACAACAATTTTAGAACATAAAAACGGATTTGAGTAAGCAAAGTGAAAGAGACCTCAATGTAAAAGGTTGTCTCAGTACTATGTGTTATCCTCAAATTAAGAAATAACACAGGAATTCTAAAATGAGGAGAGGAAGGGCATAAATACTCAAGATGGAGAAGATGCAGATCTTTGGTTTGGTATATACAAAAGAGAAGAGAAGAGAAGAGAGAAAATAATTTAAGAGGGGGAAGCTAGAAAGGAATGAGAATTCCAAGAGAGATGGCTCCATGGGTCCTCGGACCCAAGGAGAATTTGCAAAAAGCACACCGAAGGCCCACAGACCAACATTGGACAAATCCTACAAGATGAGAGTGTCTTGTAGGCTCGTAGACCTACAATGAGGCAGCCCCCAAGATCTCTCACATGAAGGAAGCCCTGTGAAGTATGCACCTTACAAGCCCACAGACCTACAAGAAGGTATCCCCCAAGATCTCTCACATTAAGGAAACCCAAATGAGAGTGCCTTACAGGCACACAAAGCTACAAGGAAGCATCCCCCAACATCCCTTTCATGGAGGAAGCCCAAAGGAGGAGACTCCACAAAGTCATATTGTAAAATTGGATTCACAGGCACACCTACAAAGTTGCATGTTTACCTACAGATAAAGCATGTTTGAAATAAAGCAGTGGCAAAGGAAATCAAGTGGATAGTCACACAGACCGTCAAAAAATTGGAAGGGTTTCAAAGGGGTCCTTTAGGAGCCCTTTAAAAGAAGAGGGGTTCACTCAAGGGATACGTTGTTTGAAAATCAAGATCTAGTCAGGCTTCCCCCAAGCTAGATGCCATATAATTCATTTGATAAAAAAGATTTCAAATGGGGTCCCTCGAGAACCCTTCAAAGGAAAAAGGGGTCCACTCAACGGACACTCCAATTGAAAGATAGGGAGAAGAGAGGGGGTATTTAGAAGGATGCACATCTTGAAAAAAAGTTCACTACCCCAACATATAGGGGAGGAGAACCTTACGAGATACTTAGAACATGCAAGATAGAGGTAAACATTGATATCACTTGTCATACAAAGAAGAAGTAGGTGCATCAGCAAATAAATGAGTGATGGCACCTGAACCAAGAAGTTTTATTTTATCCTTCAAGGCCTTACATTCACTAGTAGAATGGCCAAGCACTCGATGGTATGCACAAAAAGAATGTTTTGTTTTATCACATTTGTGAGATCTCTTAGGAGGAGGAAGAGTAATCAAGTGGGATTTTAGAAGTTGCAACAAAATATGCTCTTGCTTAGATAAAGAATGAGGATTAGGAGAATGAATCAACCCTTTCTCTTATGGGGAAAATTTTGACTTCTTACAAGAAGAAGAGAGGAAGATAGAAGACAATGGAGGATGAATCTTTTCAACAGAACAATGTTGAGAAGAATTCATGCCAACATTCAACTATGGTTTCTATTGACATTGTTCATTTGAGCAACCAAGCCCCAAATTATGCTTACGGGGTGCGAATTCTATAGGGACCTAAATTCCTTGTTCGTTACACCAACAACCTTTACGCCCATAGTCATATTTACAAGAAAGCCTCAAGCCAGGGCCATAATGTGTTTGTAAATCTTGAGAAGGAGGAGGATCTCCATAGAGAGCATTGTTCCAGTAATGGGGATTATCCTCCTCTATGGGATTTCCATCATCCTTATTAATAGGACTACCAACATTATCCTCTTTAGCAGAAGCGTAATCATCTTCCTTGGAAGGAGGATCAACACTAAGAACATTATAACTTATGTTTGCATTATCCCGCAATTCAAAAGAGTAATCATCTTTGATAGCAAGTTTGGATGATGTTATCAGAACGCTTGAGTGGACTGAGTCAGCTTTATATTCACTAGTGAAGGATTTTGTAAAGTCTAAAGAACCCAAATCATCACCAAGACATGCATTTTCTTGAGAAGAGGTAATATTTCTTGCTTCAGAGGGATCTTCTTCATGGACATCTATCTCAAGAGTATCCTTTGTAGTAGGTACTATTGGAGTAAACATCAACACATTGGAAGGCATTGAAGGAATAAGAGTAGGCACAACTAAAACCTAACTAGCAACTACCATTTCACATAAGATCACAGCCTCAGGGTCATCTATGACTGTGACTACTTGATTTTTGCAAATGCACTTAATAGATTTATACAATGTAGAAGGGACTGCACCCATAGCATGAATCCACGGTCTATTAAGAACAAGTTTATATGGTAATTTCTATGACATAACATATACAAGGGTGGGTGCAGTAATAGGTCCCAACCTCAAAGACAAGACTATCATGCGTAGGGCTTGTCGACCAACATTATACAGCCCATGAATATCAATAGAATAATTTTTAAGAGAAAATGGATCAATATTAATCTTAGACAATAGATCAGTGCTACATACATTGAGTGTTGAACTAGCGTCAATGAGAGTACATCTAATGCCGAAAATATTAATGTTAATTATAATAATTAGAGAATTTTTTTCTTATGTACTTCTAGAAGTGGGAGTTCTTGTGGATAGAACACAATATTCGATGAATATGCATGAATATGAGCTATTAATGCATTAACATCCATCAACCTAGTAGAAGAAGGGAAGAGGATATTTTGCAAGGATTTTTGAAGCATACCTTGATAAACTGGAGTAGATTGAAGCAAGTCCCATAGTGAGATCTTAGTTGAAGTAACACGAAGTTGCTCGATAAGATTGTAATAACCAAGTGCTGTAGTTGTAAGTTTAGGAGCTTGAAGAAGGCTTGTTTTTTTATTCATTCTATTCTCATTAGTATGGGATACTACTTTGTAATAGGGAGCCATAAAAAATATCAAGAGAATCACTATCAAATGGAATGCTATCAATAGAACAAATCCTTTTAGGAGAAGGACTAATTGGAGTCACATAAATGACCGGTCTCTTAGGCCTTTGAGGGGCAACAAAGACATAGATTACATTTATAGAATTATCACAACTAGTAGAATAATTATTTGAAGACATATTATCAACATCAATCCAAGGAGGATCAAATATGGAAGGAGGTTCATCATTTGCTAATGCATCATCATAAGAAGGGAGTGCATCAGAACAAATATGAGATTCATCATTGACAAATGCAACGTCTCTAGAAGAGGGTGCATTATAAGGAATGGAAGATTCATCATTCACAAATACGTCATCTCTAGAAGAGAGTGCATTGGAATGAATGGAAGGTACAGTAATGTTAAGGAAGGCATTGATGATTTCATCTTCTTGTAATAAAATATGCTCAGAAGCAAGAGGAATTTCATGAGAAGGATCAAAGATATCAAGTGACATGGGTAAAGCCAAGTTACCATCACATGCATAAAATGGAACATCATTAACAATAATAATAAATTTAGATACTAAACTAATGAAAGAAGATATTAAATTAATTTTTTTAATAGAACTAAGAAAAACCAAAAATCTAGATTTTCTAATTTTTTTAGTATTTTCTAGCTTCTAGTAATTTGCATTTTTGGAGGGCTTCAAAGTGAAATTTGGGGTCAAAACTTGTGTCAGTCCCTAAAATTTGGCTGCCAAAGGCAGATTATTTTAGCGATTGAATTAGTCTTCTTGGAGATCTTTCCAATGGTGTAAACAATTCTGAATTTTGAGCACCAAGAAAAAAGTTGGCCCTGCCAAGTAGGGGTACCTAAATTCCTAGTTTTTTTGAAAAATATTGTGTTCATGTTAGGTTCACCAAAATGTAGAGAAGAGGGATTCATTACTCACGAGTTCTCTTTATTCAAAGAGCCTCACAAGGTGAACTTCACTAAACTACCTCAAGGAACAATGCAAGAATTCTATAATCAGAAAGAGGAAGTCATAGAGATTTTCTAGACAAACTGTCAAGCTCTTGGCCAAAGGATGATAGCATAGCGTGTTGGCATCCCAGAGGTTTGTTAGCATTTCATACAGTCCAAAAAGTAAGAATATCCTAGAAAATAGCTAAATGACTACTAGCAATCTAATTACTAAGAACTTCAAAAGTCCTCAAAAATAATAGAATGTGATAAAGTTGAAATAAAGCGAAATAGAAGTGATAAAGAGAATAAGAGATAGAAAGGAAATTCTCACAACCACATAAGTGATGAAGCCTCCAACACATGAATTTATTCAATACATGCATGCATGAGATCAGGAGAAATTATTGGGGTTGTATAGGGGTGAACCAAAGATTTTTGAATATGTGGCTCTCTTATACTTCTAGGTTTTTCAACCTAAAAGGAGAAAGGTATCCAAAAGTCTATGGCTCACTCAAGAATATTCCCTTAAGATTACAATGGAAATATGATTGGAATCTATCTAAGGGGAATGTCCTAGATTCAAATAATTAATAAAAGAGATTAACTAGTAATGCAAAACTTATGAAATGCAAAGTGTTTGAAAACACGGTGTGAAATGAAAACATATACTAAATGACCTAGAAATGACCATGAAACGGAACATAAAACTATAAAATTGAAAGCGTGCAACTAGAAAATTTTAGAGGTTAGAATGAAGACTAGAAATTTTATTGATTTTGAAATTTTGACCTACTGGGACTCATACGCCATTCTAGGTGAATTAGTCTCAGATCTAGAAAACTACACCAAAGCCTATTTCAGCCAAATGGGTATCCGAATCTACAAAAATATCTTAAAAACATGTACAGTGGGACTTATACACCACTAATGGCATATGATTCCACTTTTACTTTTCTAAAAATATGAAAGTGGAAACAAAAGCTCTCAGTCTGCTCTTTCTGCTCCTCCAGGTGTTTAGATCTAAAACCTTGATTTCTTGCACTGTAAGTGACTTTTTGTGAATATTTTGACCTAGCCAATAATGGGATTACTTCAACAAGTTTACAACCTATTCCTCAATCATTTACAAACCTTTAAAGTACTTAGATCTGCAATCACACAAGGAGACAGAGAAAATATTGATTGTTAGGGCATGGTGGTTTGCCTTAGTCAAACCCCTTTTAGGTAATTAAACCAAAATAATTAAATAAGATAATGAAGCATGAAATAATACAAGTAGAGACTTACCATGATGATAGATCTTGATTTTATACAACAATGGATGAAGAATCTTCCCTTGAATGCCTTAGAAATCTATCTTGATGACTTAAAATGCTAAAACCCTATCTTGCTTGATTTGAGATGGATAATGAATGATGAATGAATTGTGAATTAGGGTTTAGAAGCTTTTTTATATAAGAAATCCACCTAAAATTCCTATTAGTTTGATCCTGATGCAAGAGCATCCAGTGGTGTAAGGGCAATCTTGCATCACCCAAAAATAGTTAAATTTAAAGCTTCTTAGTTTTTAGATGTTTTTACATTTTTGGATACCCTTTTCGTCATAATGAAATTCCCAATTTATGGTTTTTATTTTCTATTCCTGGGTTGAAAGATATTGCAGTTTTAGTTGCCCAGATTTACACCTAAAAATATTTCAAGTTAGATTTGAGGCACTTAGAGTTCCCGGAACGGCCCCAAAACTTATTGAAATCAGTGTAGAAAATTTCAAGAACGTTATTAGCTTTGAGACCTTTCCAAAAGTTCAAACGGTTCGTGAATCAGAGCCTCGAATCAAAAGTTATGGCCCCAGGAAGTTGGCGCACTTTCTAGAAGATACAATTGCAAATGTTCTTTTGAAATTTGAACTTCATGTTGTAATTTTTCAGTGCCAAACTACCTAAGCTCAAATTTGAATGTTGTTTTGGCTCCAAACTAAAGGGGAGCTCTATTTATGGGTGGGTTTCTAATTTTTGGGTAACTTTTTGGGGACAAGCTCGCATATTGCGAAAGGGTGATTCTGTAGCTTTCTATAACTTGCATGTGTTGTAAAACTTGGGGATTTGAGATCCTCTGCATGTAAGAAGCTCCATCTTCTGAATAATTAAATTATTCTCTTGTTTGTGGGTTATTTTCTAAGTCTCGGGTTGCACCCTCATCAAGTGGTATCAAAGCGAGGTTTTCTTGAGCGTGTGGATAGATCGCCGATCATGAGGCAGTTCGCACCAGAACCGTGGTTGTGGGTCGAGGTCAAGAAAGATGCCTCCAAGAGTGATGCTTGGTAGGTGTGGTGGTGCTAGAGGTGGTCGAGGTGGCAGAAATGCTGGTGGAAGAGATGCACTGGCAGTCCTCCAAAGATAGATTGATGCGTTGCAAGAGCAGTTGAGAAGAGGGTTAAACCTAAGGGAGGAAGTGAGGATGAAGGAGAGGAAGAAGGTTCAAATGTAGAAGAGGAAGAAGAAGCAATTGATCAAGACCAAATGCGGCTAATAAGGGCCATTTCGAAGATCGGGAAAAGACCCAGAGCAGAAGTCCCTAGTTATTCCGAAATTTTGAACCCGGAAGAGTTGATCGACTTGATTAATGAGTTAGAAGAATATTTTGAGTATGAGGAAATAGAGGACCCAGATCGGGTTATGTTTGCAAAAATGAAGCTGAAGGGCCATGCCAGTATTTGGTGGAAAGAGGTCCAGTTGGAAAGAAACCGAAGAGGAAAAGGAAATATCACCAGATGGGATTGCATGGTAGAGAAATTGAAGAAGCAGTTCATACTAGTGGACTACGAGTTAGATCTGTTGAAGAAATTGCAAGGGTTGAAGCAAGGAAGCAGATCTATGAAAGAATATACTGAAGATTTTTACAAGATAATCATCAGAACGGGCCACACATAGGTCAATAAGGAGAAGGTAGCCTGATATCTTAATGGGTTACGACCGATCATTTAGGAGGAGATAAGCCTAGTCAGAATGACCACAATTGAGGATGTGTATCAGTTTGCTCTGAAGGTGGAAGAGAAGCTGAACAAAAGATTTGATGGCAAGAAAAAAGGATGAGGAGGTCAAAGTGGAAGGGGAAGTGGAAGACCTTCAGGAAGCCGAAATGATGAGGAAAAGAAAAGTGAAGATGTGGGTACCAGCCGAAGCCAAAAGAATGACAACTTCTACCACCCTCATGATCAAAACAATGGTGATCAAAGAGGTAGTGGATGAGGGATATATGGACAAGGATCTGGAAGAGGTGGTTTCAAAGGAACGTGCTTCCAGTCTAGTGAAGAACGGCATCAAGCCTATGAATGTCCACAACACCAAGGAAGGGCAGACAAGAGGCCAGAAGGTTATGGAAGGGTTGCGCATGCAGATGAGGAGGCCCAATTTGAACATTCAGATGATGCTGAAAGGGCAGAACCCCTAGTGATTAGGAGAGCCTTGGTGACAGAGGAAAAAGAACCAGAACAGAGGAAGAATCTGTTTCGCACAAGGTGCAAGTGTGAAGGAAAATGTTGTGATGTCATTATTGACAGTGGGAGCACTGATAATCTGGTGTTAGAAGAGATGGTCACAAAGTTGAAGTTGAAGAGGGAAAGGCACCCGCATTCATATCGGATTGCCTGGTTGAAGAAAGACCACAAAGTTTTGGTCAATGAGCAGT
>VDFB02000017.1:48143947-48511428 GCA_007258455.2 Sequoia sempervirens
ATCTATTTTCTATAATTCATGGATTGAACTCTATATTTTATTTGCTCTCAATGTCTGTATGCTATGGAAATGCCATTACATTTTTAAAAAAAGTAGTTTCTTACTATTTTTCTTCAATTTTTTATGGTTTTTTGTAAATCTACCAAAAAACCCTAGTTTTTCTACCAAAAAACAATATTTTGAAAAAAATCAACTAAAAATAAACAAATCTAATTGAAAATTTGATAAAAAATAAAGAACTTTACCTGTTAGAGATGGACTCCAAATCGGATATCGGATTTCGCTCTCCACTGTGCGCCCGCCGCCGGTGAGCCGAAAACAAATGTGAATGAGTTTTGGTCGCAGGCTTTTTTTTTTATATATATACTTCAACAAAATCGGATATCCGATTCCTAAAACTAAGTTTCCCTTTGTCTGGATTAGAATGAGATTTTTTTATATGTATACTTCAACAAAATCGGATATCCAATTTGAATCGGATATCCGATTTGGATCGGATATCTGATTCCTAAAACTAAGTTTTCCCTCTGCCTCGGTAGTCACCCCAGCTCCAAAAAGTCAACTCACCATTTTTGCGTTTTTGAGTCGTAGAAACACGTATTTTTTTCTCCATGGCCACTTTTTGGCATACCATGATCCTGCACATGCCCACCTTTCTAAATAGACAAAGGCAACATGGGCTACATATCAGCTCTCAAGTGAAGTAGTGACTTGGTGGGATAATGAGAAATTAGAAAAAAAATATTCATCCTTCTAAGATCACTTGGGAACTCTTCCTCCAAGCTTTCAGGAAGAGATGGTTACCATAACTTTTCTTTGACAAGAAAATGAAAAAAAATCATAACTTAACCCAAGGAAATATGACTATGATTCAGCATTGGGAAAAGTTCACCAACTTGTTGAACTATGTTCCCCACTATTAGGGAGATGAATTGTTTTGTATTTGGAAATTTATAATGGGAATCAAACCTCACATAGGAGATGAAGTGGATATGTGCAAACCTCAAACCATGAATGAAATATTCCAAAAAGCAACCAAATAGGAACAAAAGCTACAATAGTTATCCAATCATCGTAGTGATTCAAGTTCTAAGTCATGATATGGGAAGAAGAAATTTCATAAGGGAGACAAGAACCATTAGATCTATAATGTCAAGAGGGGAAGTGAATCACATGAGAAGGGTGAAGATGGTAATGGTGGAAAGAACAAGAAAGAAAACAAGGGTAAGGGTAAGGACAACCATAAGAAGAAGGGCTTTAGAGAGGACACGTTAGGAGGTCACAAAGGGCCTCGTGATGGATGTTATAATTGTGAAGGTGACCATTATGCCTCGAATTTTCCTCAATGGTCTAATTCATGGAAGGAAGGAAGCTACCGATAGACACAACATCATCATATCCATGCTACAATGGACAATAGACAAAAAGAGTATCAAGCTTTGCCAATTCAGCTAACGGGTAAGCTCTATGGCCAATTTGTTTCAATATTAATTGATATTGGAGCTACGAAGTGTTTTATAGATGGAATCGAATAATATCTAAGATAACCATTAGACATGGATACATGGAATATTCGTGGATAGTCCAGTATGGTAATCGAGTAGATCAGAGGGTAGATACCTATCTCTTTTGTAGTGAGTTAGAGCTTCCAACCTTTCAAACTTATGTCTACTTGTATGTGACACCCTCAGGATCATATGATGTAATTTTTGAAATAAATTGGTTAACCGAGCATAAGGGTATAGTGAGCTGTGAGGCTAATGTGGTCAACAATTTAGATGAATATGGAAACCAGTTGAGGTTTATAGAATGCAAAGACCCTTGGAGCTTAGATATATTTTTGTGATGTAGCTCAAGAAGGCTCATCAAAAGGGGTGTGTGATTTATGTGGTACATGTTAGTAATCTTGAAAATAAGGAGCCATACTTAGATGACCATCCTATTCTCAAGGAGTCCCAAGACGTATTCCTTGATGAACTTACGGAGTTTCCTTCAAAGCAGGAATTCAATTTTTCTATTGATCTGGTTCTAGGAGTTGAGCCTCAATCCAAGGCACCTTATTAGATGACCATTATAGAACTCTATGAGTTGAAGGCCTAGTTAATAGAATTATTGGATAAGGAAATTATAAGACCTAGTGTGTCTCCTTGGGGAGTGTTGGTTATTTGTGTGAAAAAGACGGATGGAACTTTGTGTGTATGTATAGATTATTAGATGTTGAACAAGGTTACCATCAAGAACTAGTATCCACTTCTAAGGATTGATGAGTTGTTTCATTAGATGAAAGGAGTGACAGTGTTCTCCAAGATTGATCTCAGGTCAAGGTACCATCAATTGAGGATTAAGGAAGAAGATATTTTGAAGAATGCATTTAGAACTCGATATGACCATTACGAGTTCACAGTGGTACCTTTTGGTTTAACTAATACACCAGTAGCCTTTTTGAACCTTATGAATAGTGTATTCAAAGACTACTTGGATGATTTTGTCTTCATTTTTATTGATGAAATTCTAGTCTACTCAAGGACTATCGAAGAGCATGATAGAAATTTGAGGATAGTTATTCGATGATTCAGAGAAAGGAAACTCTTTGGGAAGCTATCGAAGTGCTCATTCTATCAGGACAATGTGCACTATTTGGGCCATATTCCTTTAGCTAAAGGAGTCTCCATAGACCCTAAGAAGATCAAGATGATCGTGGAATGGCTAGTGCCTTAGAATGTCTCATAATTTCATAGCTTCTCGGGCCTCATAGGATAATACAGGAAGTTTTTTCAAGGGTTCTCCCAGATTACATCTCCTATTTCCTCAATCCAAAGGAAGGGAACATAGTTTGAATGGATCGAGAAATGCAAGCAAGCATTCCAACTCCTGAAGGAGAGGCCCACGACAAAACCAATGTTGACTATCCATAATCCCAATGAGAGTTTCATAATAAACATAGATGCTTTAGGAGAGGGATTGGGAGTAGTATAAATGCAAGATGGACAAGTGGTAGCATATGAATCAAGGAAATCTCAGCCAACACAAATTGAACTATGTGCCTCATGATTTGGAATTAGTAGCCATAGTTCATGCCTTATAGATGTGGAGGAATTATCTTTTGGGAAAGTTTTTTGAACTCAAGAAATACCACTTGGGGTTGAGAAACATATTTACCTAGCCAAACATTAATGCGCAACAAAGAAGGTGGTTGGAATTCCTTAGCAAGTATGACTTTGGAATTGAATATATAAAAGGGAAAGAGAACAAAGTGGTTGATGTTGTTAGTAGATGAAGGAATATGGCAGCCATGATCTCAACAAGGTCTAACTTGAGAGAGTAGGTAATTCAAAATCTAATAGGGGATGAGCACTATGAGAGAGTGAAGAGCACCCCAGTAGTAAATCCATCGAATCATCGATTCGATGGGTATGAGATCAAACCAGATGATATTTTGAGATAGCTGAGGAAGTTGGTTTTAGAAAAAGTTCACAATGCACCTTATTCTGGACATCTTGGAGCATCCAAGATGATCGTAGAGTTCAAGGCTCTGTATTTTTGGCCTAAAAGTAAGAAGGATATAGTGGAGTACATAGATAGATGCTTGGAGTGTCAACGAGTTAAGGCTAAGCATGCACACCCAGCTAGGTTATTGTATCCTCATGAAATACTTGAGTGTAAATGGTAGGTGATCAATATGGATTTCATACAGGGGTTTCCATTGAGCAAGAATAAGCATGATGTTATCTTGTTCATGATTGATAAGTTGACTAAGGTTGTGCACTTAATTCTGGGAAACCTTAAGGATGGATTTTTGACCCTAGCTAAGAGATTTTTCCAGGATATCTTCCATTTGCATGGAGTTCCAAAGACTATCATTTTTGATAAGGACACATGGATGACCTCAAGGTTTTGGACAACCTTGAATGTGACATTGGGGACTAAATTGAATTTCAACTCAGCTTATCATCCTCAAACTGGTGGGCAGATAGAGGGTGAATGAGGTTGTCGAATACCTCCTTCGAATGTATTATATGGACCAATAGTATAGGTGGGAAGAAAATTTTCCTTTGGTAGACTTTTCTTACAACAACTCCTATCATACATCCTTAGGCATGGCAGCATTTGAAGCCTTGTATGGGAGAAATTATCATACTCCGACTAGTTGAGATAAGTTGGAGGACATGATCATAGTAGGACCTAAAATGCTTAAGGAAATGGAAGAAAAAATAAGGCTCATTAATATCACATTGAAGGAGGTGGTAGATCGATAGAATAGTTATGCCAAAAAGAATCGAACTCTTAGACAATTTACAATAGGGGATGAAGTTTTGGGTCGGTGCAGGATCATGGGCGTCTAAACTAGGCCTCTAAGTGGTGATGAAAATTTAGAAAATCAGAGTTAGGCAACTTGATATAAAAATTTGAAGAGGTTATTAACAAAATTTGAAAAATATGTAAGAACACAAGTTTTAGCAAATTGAATGTAGTTTCTAGGCTGCTAGTCCTTTTTTGGAAAAAAGTAAATTTGTTTTGAGAAAATTTGAAATTTCAATGAAATGGTACTAAATTTTTAGGAAAAAGATAAGCAGGTGTATGTCTGACCACCCTAAGTACAATAAAAGAAATATTTTTCTTTTCTAAATTTTTCAATATAAGTAGAGGACAGACAGATGTGCTAGATTTTTTTTTGTAATTTTTTTCCATGTAAATAATTAGTTGTAATTTTTTTTATTATAAATTTTCAGAATTATTAAAACATTTGTGTCTGACCACCATAACTTGGTCAAAAATTTATGATTTTTTTTTAATCCTATAGTATACAAAGCATAAAATTTGGTGCATCTTGTAGATTCAAAAAATGTTAACTAGTTTGAAAGTTATAGAAGTTTTTCAATCAACCTATCAATTAGGACTATAGACATAATGTAGGTAGAAAATAAATAATAATTATTTATTAAATTCAAAATAAGGAAAAAGTTATATTGGTGGAAAGTTGACAATTTTTTCTATAAACCCTTTCGTTTTATGAAATTTAGATAAAAAAAGTCGTCAGCCACAAGGGTGAATTTTGAAAAGCCAAGAAAATTTTTAAAACATGTTTTTTGGGTTGACTTTCCAAGTTAGGAAATCCTGAACCAAATCTTGAGCCAATATCTATTTTGGTTTGGTAATACCAAACCAAAACAAATATCCATTTATAACGGATATCCATTTTGAAACAAATATCCATTTCAAAATAGATATCTATTTTTTCTTTCAAAATGAATATCCGTTTCAAATGGATATCCATTTTTTTTTTCAAAAAAATGGGTTCTCACTTTCCAAAACGGATATCTATTTTGAAGACCTAAAAAACCCTCTTTAGTAAAATGGGCATAACTTTTACATTTCTTATCAAATTTTTGACTTTTTATAGGTGGTGGAAATGTGATTGAGAGCTATACACAATGTAATAGGTGGTGTTTCTATATTTTACACAAAAATAATTATAATCATTTGAACTTCATATTTCATTTTTGAAACATCAAATGCTCACTACTTTTGCATGTAAAGTCTCATTTTCATGATTTTTTGTATCACTCATCTCAAAGTACTTGAAACTTTAGAAAAGTAATGAATAATGAAATATTTATATTTTTGGTAGTAAAGAGATGAAAAAATCTTCACAAATCATCGTATCTCTTTGTCCCTTTCTCTACCTCTCTATATATCACTATTTCTGCCCTTAAACTCTAGACCTATCCCTCCCCCCTTTCTCCTCTCTTTTTTCCTCTTTATACCTATCTTTCTCACTCTCTATCTCCTTGAGCTCTAGACCTATCTTTCTACCTCTATCTCCATCCTTCCCCCTTCTCTCTTAGGTCCCTTCCACTCCCTCTCCCTCTCTCTCTCTCACTCCCTCTCTATCTCCCTCTCACTCTCCATCTATGAACTTCCTCTTAAGTCTCTCTTCTCTTTCACTCTCCCCCCGATTCTTCCTCCACGCACGGAACGGATCTCTCTCATCTGATCGAGCCGCTAGGTCTGATCCGATCGGATCGCGTCTGATCTCTCTCTCCGTCTCCGATCCGATCGATCTTGATCTCGACCGATATGTCGAATCTCTCCTTGATTCACTCGATCCAGATTGATTTTGATCCGCGATCCGGACCTGATCTCGATCCCGGATCTCTGATCTGATCTAGGGATCTCCACTGCCCCTCTCTATCTCTCACTCACTCACTTTCCACCTCCCTCTCAGGTCTCTCTCTCTCTCTCTCAGGTGTCTCCTTCCCACCCTTGTTGGTATTTGGTGACTAATAATTCTATACTATACACCCCAACATGTATCCTCACCAGGGTCCGGGCCTGGGCCCCAAAAAATAGTTTCCCCTTTTTTTCGTGTCATCATTGAAAAAGGAAAAAATCACCAAAAAAGAGAAAGAAATGACTTTGTAAAACCCTAATTTATGGAAGCTTCTAAAAGGCTTGTTATAAGGGGTTGGGATGGGGGTTACAAGATGTAGATAGAGGATTATCTCTATCAAAAGGATTTATGGAGGCTATTTGTAGGAACAACCAAGAAACCAATAGGAATGAGTGATGAGAAATGGAATTTTCTGGACAAAAAGGCACTGGGAGCCATTTGTTTATACCTAGCACAATAGGTGGCATTCTATATTACAATAGTAAAGACAACTCAAGAGTTGATGGAAACCATGGAAAAGCTATATGAAAAGAATTTTGCTTCAAATAAGGTATTTCTCATGAAGCGTTTATTTAATATGAAAAGGGCAGAAGGTCACGGGTTAGTTGTTGATCATTTAAATGAGTTTAATATAGTTACCAGTCAATTAAATTTTGTAAATGTAAACTTTGATGAAGAAGTTAGGGATCTTTTGATTATGTGTTCTTTGCCTGAAAGCTGGAATAGCTTGGTCATGGTTGTTAGTAATTTTGTTTCTATTTCAAATACATTGAAATTTCATGATGTTGTTGGTGTTATTTTGAGCAAGGAAATTCATAGGAAAAGCTCAGGTGGAACATCCACATTAGGCAGTGTTTTGAATGTAGAAAGTAGGGGAAAAAAAAGGAGAGAGGAAAAAATTATGGAAGTCGTGGGAAGTCATGAGTAAAATCAAAGGACAAAAGGTCCCAATCTAGAGAAAAGAGGGATTGTTGGTACTATGGTAAGCCAAGTCATTTAAAGAAAGATTGCTGGTCTCAGAAAAATAAAGGAGACAAAAATGAAGGAAATAAAGAGGCAAATGTGGTAAGTAATAAATTTGATGAGGATTCTTTGATTCTTTTTCTTGATAATGTTGATAATTCTTGGGTTTTAAATTCAGGTGCTTCATTTCATTCTATGCCCCATAGAAGCTATTTTCTTGATTATGTCCAAGGGGATTTTGGGCTGGTTTATTTGGGAGATAACGAACCCTGCCAGATTGTTGAAAAGGGAAGAATCAATATTAAGTTGTAGAATGTGAATCATTGGCTACTACATGAGGTAAGGCACATTCCAAAGTTAGAGAGAAATTTAATTTTAGCAAGGCAACTAGATAATGAAGGTTGTGTTGTTACATTTAGTGATAAAAATTGGAAGGTTACAAAAGATGCCTTAGTGGTAGAAAAATTTGTGAAAGTAGGCACCTTATATCTTTGTATAGGTCATACTGTTCCTTCTACTTTAGCTATTGTAGATAAATATCAATGTTCATGAATAGTTGTAGTTCAGTAGGCAGAAAATTAGATAGTTGTTGTGGATTCTGAATCAACACTATTGCATAATAAGCTTGGTCATATGAGTGAAAAAGGTATGAAAGTACTTCATTCAAATAATGTGTAGACATGAAAAATTAGCATCGTGCACTTAATTAATTCATATTCATCCAATCATTAAATAAGTTCACATTCATCCATTCATCAAGTAAATTAAACTCAATCTCCTAAGGCCATTAATTTAAAATTAAATAAATTAACTTTATCATCATCCTTTTAATTAAATAAATCAAACCTTTATTTAATTAAATCTAAAATCACCTTCCATCCCTTTTGATTTAAATAAATCAAAGTATTTAAATCAAATAGGTCAAAATCACTTAAACATCATCTAAGCTAATCTAATCTTGATTAAACTAATCTAAACACCCATCGCATCCTCTAGCTTTTCCCACTTGCACCTATAAATCATTTTAATTCATTATTTTCTTTCAACTTGGCATAAAAAAAGGAATATTCTCTCAAGTTTTGAATATGAAGACAAGTTGACTTGTCCCTTCCAACATTGCAATAACTTCTCTCTTTCATGTCCCCCTCTCAACATTTAATTCACTATTTCAAATTTGAATCTCCCCCTCTTGGGAACATTGGCCAAAACTTGCACATTCCTCAACCTATCATAATGTGACAAGTGGCCTCATCTCATTGGTCCAATCTTTATCCCACATTGATCTCTTATGAGCATTCTTTCAACTTGAGAATCTATAAGTAGAGGGCTGATTCTTCATCAAATCATCTACACTCTCATGCAAAGTTACTCTCTTCATTTGAGAACTAATTTTTCCCATCACCATTGCATTTCATCATTTGAGTTTTAGCAAGGATTGGGAAAGGGTAATTGGAACATTTGACACCAATCCAATATGGAATAGGTACATGTTATGCTTTTGCAATATCTTTTTGATCCCTTTTGTTATTTGTTGCATTTTGAAGCATAAGATGTTATTTCATAGGAGCATTGGATGAATTTGTATGTAACTAACCCATGTTTGAGGTTATGAGTGTTTGCAGATTTTAGGTGCTTCATCATGGCCATAGAAGGAGGGATAGGAGGTTTAGAGTGTAACTAAAGTGCTTAAATCTATTTCTTTATATATATATGCATTTGGACAATTTGTACTTTTGTTTTCTGCATAGAAAGAATGACGTTACATACTATGCTTGTGACTGTCTAGTAGGATATAAAAGAAGGTCTTCATCCTCTATTTTATGCAAAGTTAGAGAGTTTGTTGATGTTCTAATGAATCTAATCGATGTTTTCTTTACAAGAAAATTTAAATTTTAGATCTAACCAATCTCTCTTTGTAGGCTTTGAGACCACGTCTTTACTGCATACTATCAATTACCTCATGCAACTTCTCTATGTCTTTGTTAGATTAGTTCAAAGTGATCTTTCTATACTTCCCCATATTACATATGTGCCTAACAAACTAAAGAACACCAGAATGATTGTAAAGCTTTACCTTAGCCTTGGGTTTTTGTGTTATTATCCCCTCTTCATCATCATCGTTGAAAGAGTATGCAACATCAAAGCATACTTTGGAGCTTGCCCAAGTTGCATTTCCAGGCCTTTTATCCCTATCAACCATAGTGTCAGTAGGAAGCAATGAATAATTCTATGTTTTGGAGTTACCAGTCTAGATCTACAAATTCTGAAACTCAGCGCGTATCTTACCTGTGCTAGGAGGAAGTTGTGCAAAGGTTGTGGAATTTGACTTTGTGCCTGTAGCTTGCATTTGATTAAAGGTTTCTAAGGCCTTTCTCAAATTTTGTGCATATCATGCAATCATTGCATTTCATGAGATCACAGTTCTCTAAGGCATTTAAGGGAGTCACTAGCTTTCTCTGAGACCGCCGTTCTCTGAAGCCATTTTTTCAAATAGTATGCATGCCTTTTCCATGCTTCAAAATTATTTAGCATTGTGTCAAACATTTTGTGTGCCATACCAAAGTCAAAAATGTCAGCAGGTGGTAAACTAGAAGCATAAAGAGGGCACATAGCCATGCTTCTCGAGAAGCTCAACTTGTTTGACTGATACTTCATTTACTTCTCATTAGTATCTATCATTAAAAAATTGTTGTATCTGTCTCATTAATTTTGTTGTTTGACATCGATGATTATAACTTCCCTTCCATTATTGCAAAGTTTCATTCACCTTTATTGTGCAACTGTGATTACTGTTCTTCTAATTTCTCATTGTTTGAAATTTATTTTCTATCAATAACTAGCTAATGATGGAGTATCGGCCATTCTACTTGCCTAGGGCGGCATAACAGGAAGAGTAATAAATGATAGCTATCGGTGTGATTTTGTTAGAGGTTTCTAAAGCCTTTTCAATGGATCCATTTTGTGTGTACCTTGCAATTATTGTAGCCATAAGACCATGTCTTTGAGGCAGTCTGTGGCACAGGGAATATGCATTTATGTTCTTCCTTGACTAATGTCTGTAGCACATATTTATGTCAAATCCACTCTTATTTGAAACTTCCTTGCAATAACATGTTTTGCTTTACCTAGCTGAATCTCTTTTATATGATAAGATTGAAGGAGTAGCTGTGCGATTTAAAAACTTGGAGAATAAAATCTGCTTTCCTAATATGCTTTTGTTTATTATAGTTGGGTGATACACATTTATGATTTTTCACTTATGATAGCATATTCCTACGCAGATTTGATAAAAGTTGACAACTGCCAGATTCCATATGATTTTTCTTCAATGTTTAAGTCTAAATTTGGTAATAAGTCTCTACAGGGTTAAAATTTTGATTGATTTGCATTGAAACAGATGTTGCAATGTTTTAATGGTTTAGCAAATTTTATTTTAAAGGAAATAAAAGCGTTGAACACACGTATGGTTGGGGAGCTCAAAGTTCTGAAGTCGATGGGATAATTTTTCCATTCCACATGATTTTCATATGCTACAACAACTTATATCCCAAGTTGCTTTACTTGGCAACTTTGCTAACTGAACTTGGTATCTAGTTTTATCAAATGGAGATAAGGATATATGGAGGGGGTGCCATTGATTTAGCTTGCAAAGTTTATCAAATCATTTTGATTATTATAGTTAGTGTATGAAATTGGGAAGGTACTTTTGAAAGATTTATTCTTTATGATGGATTTATGGGCTTAATATTTTTAGTAACGAGGAAGGAATGGGTCTACCAAGTGTGATATATTTTCAATAAAGTCAAAATCAAAGCATGATCCACTTATAAGCCATCCTTTTATCATCCAAATTTTTATCCTTTCATTTAAGATCATGCCATTGTGTGAAGTTAATGATCCAAATGAGTTCAATATTTTGATCCTCACATAAGTGTCTTTTGTTTGATAGGTAAAAGTTCAAAGAAGGAAAAAAAAGGAGAACAAAGAAGGAAAATGAAGGAAAATGAAAGAAAGAGAAGCATAAGGAAGATATTTCGCAAAGATCAAAGTGTTTTTTTAACACTTTTTCATGAAATTGTTATCTCCTCTTTCTTAGGACACTAATTTCTATTTTGGTTTAAAAAGAATCTTTCCAATTTTTTTGCAAAGGTTTAAAACAAACATTAGGAATACAATATACTAAAGTTTGTTTTTGGTTAACAATTGAAAAAAATGTCTCTCATTTGTCATTTGGTACATTTTAAAAAGAATTCACATTTTTCTTTGTGGATTTAAAATAAACAAGTGCAACTTTATTTTTCGTGAAGGCTTACTTAAACTAAAGGCATTGAAAAATGACGTATGCGCTTCTCTCGCGCTTTATAGCGATCTTGAGAATCAAAAGGCCTTTTTCATGACTTTAGGTTGAGATAAAGCAATCACCTCCACACTTCAGTTTGGGTTTAAAAATTGAACAAAATCTTTTGCGAGTGTTAGTGGGGACATTATTGCGTACATTCTCTCTCTTTGTTTCCAACAAAGATTGATCGAGTTATGAATATTGTTATTTATTCTCTTTTGTTTATCCTAGAGGGCTTGCCTTGGGGAAAAAGTACTCACCTAAGGGAATGACTCAATCGGTAACATTCTAAAGCCAAGAGTATTTCCAACCGGGATATATATGTGGGTATTGGAGTAAGCACCAATATCACATGGTTGATTCTGACAAGATGGATCCGAAAGGGGACTCTTGCCATATGGGTCAATCTCCACGAACAGAAAGTCCTTATTAAAACCCATGTGCTAGAATTTTCCAAAATCCTTTAATCTATTTATTGGTGCAAGAATGGTTGTTCTGAAGCCACCCCACACTTTTAGAGTCTTTTAGTAGAAATGGAAAACATGCCATGGGAGTTTCATGGGTGTTGGTGCTTGGATTCCCCGTATAAGTGAGTGTCGTGGAGGGGAGCCAATGGGGTACAGCATCTAAGCATTCGCTAAAGATAAGCGTAGCTAGACTTGTCCAAGTTGGAATCCAAAAAATATTGTCTTACACATCCATAGGGTTGTACTTATTCTTGGGTTACAAAATGCATTGCTTAATTGAAAACATCTTGAAAACAAACACTTAACATCATCATCCAAACTTCAAACCCTTTTGGAGACAAATACAATTGACTCAATCCATATGTTATTGCTTGCCCTTGGGATTTACATCCTTAGATGTTTCTAAACTTTGGATTACATCTCGATTTGTCTACTTAAGTAAACAATAGGAAAACCCTTGCCTTAAGTTCATCGAATTTCCACATAACATATCTTGTGGGGTTTGAAGAAATTAAGACATTGGACATCTTAGTTTGAAAACTTAATCAAAGAAAGTGTTTTTGGTAAAATAAAGCCATTAAGCAAAGCTAAGCAAAATGAACTTTCATGTGTGTTGAAGACTCACGATTTCCAAAAATTCCAAATCCCAAAACAAAATTCATTGATTCAAAATCCAAAAATGTATGTCCAAATGGAATCATTTCTTGGGTACAAAAGTCTATAGAAGCATTGTATGCTCTTCAATACCTAGGTCTAAGCAAACAAAGTGTCTTTTTTAGGTTCATCTTAGGATCAAAGAAAATCAAAAAAATTTCATCCATCCTTCAAACATCAAAACAAAAAATCATCTCAACATCACCTTTTGGAGAAATCTTGAAATCATCCTTAAATACTAGGTTTTTTTTTGGAAAAATCAAAATCATCAAAATCCTTGAGACTAAATCCTTGAAAACATTATCAAAATCACCTTTGGCTAGGTATGTGTAGATGCATCCTTTTGCATATGCTTAGTCAAAGTTATCAAAATCATCTTGTTTAGCTTAGTATATGTAGATGAATCCTTCTACATATGCTTAATGAAACTATCATCTTGTTTGGATAGGTATGGGTAGATGCATCCTTCTCCCCGCACATATTCAAATTATCATACCTTGAAAAAATCTATCCCTTAGATAATCATCCAACATCTTAGGGTCTATTCGTTCAAAATCAAAAGAAATCAAAAGAAATAAAAATCAAGGACAAATGCAAAAATCTAAAATAAAATCAAAATCAAAATCCGAAACATATCCAAAAGTCCCAACAGCTTAGTATCTCCATCAAGATTTACCAAAAGGTCATAACATCCACATTATCCATCTTTTACATCATTATCATATCACCTTTCGATCCTCAAGATATCCTAAAATTTTCCAATTTGAGGCATAAAATAAAGATCAATCCAAAGAATCAAGAGATTCATCTCCCATTCTTAAAAATTGATTCTTGTTTTATGGTTCAAACTAGATCTCAATACAAGAAGAGCATGGAAGCCAACAAAGAAACACCTACTTCAAGTGATTTAAGTCAAACCACTCCTGAAATGAATCCCATTGGGTCTGGAAATCTCATAGTAAACCTTCCAACATCATCGCAAAACCCACAAGAATAATCCCAAGGAGAAGACCTCACCTTTAGGATGTCTCACGATGAAATAACTGAAATGCTTCAAAATCTAGAAAACCATAAGCTCGTCAATATCATGATGAGGCTTAACCCTTCATTATACATGATTGAACTAGCAAAGCAAGGGCCAAATTACCTTCAGATTTTGACATGAGTACCATAGTGGAGACATGCTTTCCTCCAATCTCATCCACCATTCCCATCTCATCCATACCCCCATCCCAAAATATCACCCAAAACATTCTGTAAATCACATCTTTTTCTCCAACCCAACCTAATGTTAATAAGGGAAATGCATTTCTCAATGCTATTCAAGCACACCCCCTTGTTAATAATCAAAATTTGGATGCAAACACCACCTTGGAACAAAACATAATAAAAAATCCATTACATAAGAATGTTCCTCTCACTTTCCATCATGATCCATCATCAACTTTTTTCCGCGCAACACCTCAAACTCCTCCTCACAAATTCACAAGAGGAAGGAGACATGTTCGGACCAAGGGGCATTTTCAACACCACAAAAATTTTGCAAGGAATCACACCCCTTACATTTCCACCACTTTCACTTTTTCCATCATCATCCACACCACTCCGTGGCTTAGAGATTCCCCCTTTACCAAGTATCAATCAAACCAACATCCCAAATATCAATAAAACCATTATGCCAAATTCTCAAAACTTGTCATCGATATTGCAACAATAGATGAAAATGACACAAGCAATTGCAACATCATCAAACACCCCCCTAACATCGCAAAGCATGGTCTCCCAAGGACCAACCACATCAACACCACCATCCATCACTCAAAACACTAACACGACATCATCGCTCTCCACAAATGCCATTTTGAATCCACCACCACCCCTACCTTCAAAATCCACCACCACCACCACCAACTTCCACCATATCAAACCAATACAACATGGAATTGCAAGCTAATTTTCAAAGGGGATTCCAACAAGTGCAAAAAAAAATCTATACAAATAGCTGCACAGCAAGCTGCTGAAGCTGCATAAGCTGCCCAAGCTGCACAAGCCACATTACAAGCACAACAAGCCATGCAAGCCCAAGCTTTATTGCAACAACAACAACAAGCCGCCCAAGTTGCTCAAGCATTGCAAGAATTCCAAGCACAAAAGGCTGCTCAAGCACAAATTCTATTACAACAACAAGCAACACAAGCACACAAGCCCAAGCACAAACAACATAAGAACGAGCTCAAGCTCAGGAAAACACCCAATATCAAGCACAACAAACACAAGCACAGGTACAACTTCTTGCACAAAAACAAGCCGCACAAATGCAAGCATATCAGCAAGCAATTAAGCAATATCAAGAGCAGCAAGAAGCAGCTGAATTGGCAGCCCAACAACAAGCGTTGTTGGAACAACAAAAAGCACAATAGCAAGCACAAATCTTAGCAAAACAACAACAAGGTCAACAATAGGCGTTGTTCATACAAAAGTAGGTTGAAGCCTACCTAGCTCGACAAAACATACAGATACCATTGAACAACACATCAAACAACCCATCCATCCAACCCACAATCAAAACACCCCAAAATACCTTCATCCCACCCCCTGATCTGCAAAATGATGTAACGACACAAATTAGGTTTCTCTCGCAACAAGTGCTCGATCTTCAATCAGGGCGAACAACAAAAACACCAAGCAACTTGTGTCCCTATCCATTTGATAGGAGCCTAGTGATGAAACCATTCCCCAAGGGATTTGAAATCCCAAAAAATGACAAATATCGAGGGACGGGAAACCCTAAAGATCACATCAGGGAATTCTAGGTTCATTGCATGGAACTCGCATATGATGATACTTATCTGATGCGGCTATTCCCTAGGAGTTTGGCAAGACACACTATAGAATGTTTCTCTCGCTTATGTTCAGGCATTAGGACATTCCAATAAATTATAGATGCATTCATAAAAAACTATGCATGCAACATTGCAATGGATGTTAGTCTAGAAGAACTCTCAGCTCTCAAATAAGGAAAGGGAAAATCATTCACTTCATTCCTACAATGATGGAAATCCAAGGCCAATCAGAGCAAGTGGAACATGCCAAAAGAACAAGTTTGCACCATCGTAGCCAACCTTGAAGGCCACATGGCATTTCATCTCAAGGTTTATGGAATCACCACATATGATCAGTTGATCCCCAAGGTGCTCAACATCGAACGAGCCCTCATGACTCAACCTGCAGGATCAACCTCATACATCGAACAACAAAAAAACCACCCACATCCAATTACAATGATAAACCTCACACATAAAAAACATTACTAATGATGGTGTCGTCGATGCTAAGGTGGTCATTAGTGTCCCTCGCCAACATACACCCACACCACAAATCCAAATCCAACACCAAAACAATCATCACACAATACAACCAAACAACAATCCAATAATCAATAATCTCAATGATCAAAGAGGACCACCCCAACACAAGAGTTATCCCAAGTGAAAATACACCATTTTGGGGGAACCACTTGAGGACATAATGAAAAAGCTAATAGACAAAAAACTCATCAAAGCACCTACATTTGAGAATTACCAAGAACCGGATGTGAAACCTTCTTGGTATAATGAGAATCAACTCTACGAGTTCCATAAAATAAAATGCCATACCATGAACAACTACATGAGATTAAAGAAAATAATTCAAGATCTCATCGATAAAAGAGTCATAAATGTGGAACAACCTACAGGAAATTAGGATCTTAAGATATACACGAATCCGATGCCTAATAATGGAAACAAAGGGAATAACAATAAAAAAGATAAAGGGAAAGGCACCCACTCAAACATAAATCATGTGTATGAAATAGTCATCGCCTCCCTGGATGAAAACTGCATGGTCATCACCATCGAGGGAACCTATGCCAAAGATTGTGGATTCACCACAAGAGGTGGAAAAGTTACCATCACAGGATCATCCCAGCCAAACAAAGTCCCTGCATCTAGATCTATTCCTAATGTCTATAATATCCTAGATCAATTCAAAATAACACTAGCACAAATCTCCATCATGGAGTTGCTAAAAATCTCATCTTCCCATAGGAAAATCCTTGAAGAAGTGTTGGCCTCATCCATTATCCCCATAGATCTTGATGTGGAGAAATTCCAAGCTATGGTCAGAAACATCATTATGCCTAATCTCTTGACATTCTCTAATTAGGATTTCCCCACTCAACCATCTCACAACCGAGCGCTCCACTTAGAAGCCATCGTACATAAGAGAAAAATCAAAAGGGTCTTGGTGGATGGAGGTGTTGGCTTGAATATTAGTTCTCTCAACCTCATCAAGCAATTGAAAATACCAAAGGATTCCATTGACAAAGGAAAGGACATCACAATAAGGGCATATGACCATCAAAAAAGAGCGTCTCAGGGCATGATCAAACTCCCTATTCAAGTAGGGTCGACTCTCATGGAAACTACTTGTTAGGTCTTGGACCTTGAATTTCCATATAACATCCTCCTAGGATGCCCATGGATTCATGTGATGAAAGAAATAACATCAACCTTCCACCAATGTGTGAAATTCACACATAAGGGACAAGAAATTACCATCCATGGAGATCCTAAACATTTCTCGTATTGCAAAAATCTTGAAGCAAAGTACTACAAAATCCCCAAGTACCAAAAAAAGATGAGGGCCCATCCACACCATACATCGATCCTACCACTCTCGCATCCACTTCTGCGATAGAGACACCCACTACTCCCACCATCCCCACCATCTTTGACATCAAGCTCATCATCCAAGATAATGGTTGTGGAAACTACAAGCTCCCTAATAATGACTTTGTGGTAGGAGAGTTACCACAATCTCCTAGATCACAGGGACGTCCACAAATAAATGAAGCTTCCACATCTCAAACGTCTCCTAAAGACTATCCAAAATTCACAAGCTAGGGAGACCTTGGCCAGGAGGTTATTGAGGTAGATCCATCTCATATGCTATATCAAGATGAAAGACCAGTACTAGACTTACCAATAGATGACAAAAGCAAGGGTCTGCAAATGATGCTCACAATGGGCTATGACAGAAATCAAAGACTAGGACAAATCGACAATGGGCTTATAACACCTGTCATTTCAGAGATGCGACCGATAAAAAATCTTGGCCTTGGATGTACCCCTCTGAGTATAACCATATGTGGCCGAATTCCTCTGGTTAGAACAGTTAACAATCCTCCTCAGCCAACCGCAGCAAAACTACAATTACCAGTGTCTACAGGTAGAGTCATTGATAACTTTACATTTGATATAACTGACGTTTGTAGTAGTAGTGATGATGAGGATACCACGACCAACTTACCTAGGCTATTTGAGGATACCACTCTTTGTATGATTAGCATCCTATCTTTTGAACCAGATCACCATCAAAATCATGAGATCCGCCTAGTATATCCCCAACTCATCGACTACGACCAATGAGGACCACCAGTTCTTGATACATTCAAAAATGATGAGGCACTCTCATAATTCATGGGACTATGGGATAACATTCCAGATGGTGATCACAAAGTAGTGTTTATAATGGAGTTGGACACACGCTTATTATAGGGAAACGATTGAATCCTTCAACCGCAAAAGTAAGAAATTAAGAATAATATCCAAGTCCTTGAGTGAAAACCACACTGTGGCACTCTCTAACAAGAAAAAAGTGAAAAGAAAGGACATATCCAATGGTGAAAACCTCTCTGAGGCACCTGAGGATGGGGGATTCAATCTTCCTTTAAGAGCCATTCATCAGGAAAAGTTAGCAGTCTTGGCCAAAAAATGCAATCCAGCCAACCTAGGAATAGAGGCAACCCCACATATCACATTCTATGCAAAATCACTACTATCACAAGAGCAAGAGCTCCTAGTAGCATTCCTAAGGGAAATACACATAAACTTCACATGGAATTATGTTGACATGCCAAGGATTGATCTAGAGATTGTGGTTCACCACTTAGTAGTTTATCCAAAAGCAAAGCCTGTAAAAAAAAAGCTTCAAAAAATGCATCCTTAGATTGCCCTATTAGTCAAAATGGAGCTAAAAAAGCTATTAGACATGGGATTCATCCGACCAATAGATTATCCTGAATGGGTGTCAAATTTGGCACCTGTTTCAAAACCTGACAAAAATATCAGAATCTATACAGACTTCAGAGATTTGAACAAGGCATGTCTAGAAGATGACTTCCCGCTTCCCAACATCGACATGATACTAGATATGATAGTGGGACATGAGATGTTGTCACTAATGGATGGATTCTCAAGGTATAATTAGATCATGATACCTAAAGAGGACTAGCATAAAATAACTTTCACTTGTCCATGGGGGACCTATTGTTGGAATATATGATGCCATTCAGCTTAAAGAACGTAGGAGAAAAATACCAAAGGGCCATGACATTGATATTCCATGACATGATCCATAAAATAGTCGAAGAATATGTTGAAGACATCCTATCCAAATCAAGAAAGAGAAAAGATAGCAACCCTTAGTGCCATCTTTGACATGCTAGAGGAGTACAAGGTTAGATTAAACACTAAGAAGTGTGTATTCATCATGCAATAAGGAAAATTGCTATGATATATAGTATCAATGAGCGGTATCGAGGTAGATCCAGGAAAGGTAAAAGAAATCCTTGAGATGGAGGCACAAAAGACATTAAAGAAATTAAAAGGTATCCAAGGCAGAATCCAATCCATTCAATGATTCATAGCACAACTGGCAGACAAACAAAACCCATACTCTCACCTACTCCACAAAGGAGTAGTGTACAAATGGGATACCAAGTGTGAAGAGGCATTTAACAAAATCAAGGAATACCTATTGACACCCCTAGTCTTAATGCCACTAATCCCAAGAAATCCATTGATTCTATACGTGTTAGCAACAACAACAGCCCTTGGAGCTCTCTTGGTTTACCATGACGAAAATGGAATGGAGAGGGCTATCTATTACATCAACACGACAATGGTTGGGCATGAGCTAAACTATTCATTCATCGAGAAATCATGGCTCGCAGTAGTGTTTGCATCACAAAAATTCAAACATTACATGTTGGCACATAAAATAAAACTCATCACCAAAATTGATCCTCTCAAGTATCTACTATCAAAGGAAATGCTCACACGAAGAATGGAAAAATGGGTGATGATACTGTCAGAATATGACATCGAATATGTGGAGCAGAGAGCAATCAAGGGCCAAGTCATCACAAATCAATTAGTAGAAGCACCAATCTATTTAGATAACCCTCTCGTCTCAGAGTTTCCAAATGAATCCATTTTTAATCTCAACGTAGCTAACCACTGGAAATTATACTTTGATGGCTCATACACTCAGCATGGATCAGGAGCTGGTGTCTTCTTCATCACCCCACAAGGGGATTGCATACCAAGGTCATACAAACTGGCATTTCCCTACACTAATAACATTGCAGAATATGAGGCTTTAACCATAGGTCTCAAAATAGTAGTGCAGTGGAACATTATAGCTCTGAACGTATACAAAGACTCCCAATTGATAATAAATCAAGTGAATGATGAATACCATACCAAGGATGACAAACTCACTCCATACACAAAATTGGTGGAGATTCTCAAAGAATCCTTCATCGAAATTACATTTGAATAGATACCTAGAGCCAACAACAGAGCAACAGACGCCATGGCAACAATTGGGTCCCTATTGGACATCCCTAGCACTGTTCCAAAATATGAATTCCTAATAGAGCAGCTTCTCATGCCCACATTCAAGGTACAAAAATCATAAGTTTTGTGTGAAATCATTAGTCCTAGTGATCCTTGGTACCATGACATTTATACATACCTTCGAATAGGAGTCATACCCGTCGACCTACCCTCAAACCTAAAATGAACCTTTGTTAAAAAGGCATCCATATTTGTCATTGTCACGATCCCTATTTTTCATACTTAAATTTTTTATTGAATATTAGTTTAAACATTGTCCAAAATATAATTATGTTGCTAAAATGAAGTTAAATAAATAGTTTATTTAAAAATAAAATTCATAGTAAATATATTCACTTAATACTCCTTATATGTGATGGTGAAATTTATTTATAATTAAGTAAATTAAAAGCAACTAGATAAGGAAAAATGGAGGCTGGACTTGAGGGGGTGTCTAGAGAATCAATAGAATGGTTAAGATATTTGGTAATAGATTTTGAGGAGCATCCTGGTAGTTACAAAAAGAAAAAGGGGGGCAACTACAAAAAAAAGAAAAAAGGGGGGAGTGCTCGTTTTCTTGAAAATGGAAAAACTAAAAACTATCAAAAGAATATTATGTGGAAGAATTGAGAATTGAGGAGAGGACTTGGGTAATTCCAACTATCGAGGAGAAAATTCCAATTAAAATCTCCATGGAGACGATAATGGAAGGTAGTGGCTACTCTCATAGACCGCACTCGGATACCAGAGGCTCCTCCATTCTCAACACTGTCTTTCCCAACTGGAGTCCAAAAATGTAGTGGTAGCGAAGGTGTTGTGAAGAAGAGGATGGCCATGCTAGGAGGGGGAGGCGCAAAGAAGAGTATAAAGGATCCATTTGAGAGGTGAAGGATATCATTCAGAATGTAAAGAAGAAAGGGAGAGGGTATCAAGTCACTGCACAAGGAATGGAGTATATCATTCGAGTCTTCGGACCATAGTTTTTCAGTGATGCAGATCAATATCTCCACACTCATCAGCACTATATTTGGATCAAGATCATGTAAGGTAATTATTTTTGCACAAGTATTGTATCTGTGATAAAGATATTATATTAAAATGGTTTTCTTTCACAATTATATGTCCATTTTTCTTGAATCAATTTATTTTTCTAGTTTCATTATAACTAAAGGTTGCATGTGAATTTTTCCTTAATTGTTATACCGCTTGTTCATTTATGACTTTAATGTGACATGTAGAAGAGATTCGTTGTGAATACCTTAGCTATCTTAAGCAATTAATTTATCTAGTTTGCGGTCTTCCTTAAATTCAATCTGTTATTAGATTCATTGAAAAATCTATAGCTTATCTCTGTATGTTTCCCTATCTAATTGTTTGTAATTTCTAAATTTGAAAATATCTAATTCTTAAGAGTAGAGTTAGTATGTCTGTGGTGGGAATACTATAGCAATAGGAGGCTGCATGAATCTTGTCTATGCATTTCTATGTGAGTTCTATACTCATTCCATGTAATGATGCGGTATCCTTAAATGGGGAAAACAATACAAAGTTTGGCAGGTTCTTTCCTTCTTGAACTTGTAATAGGGTTAAACCCTTACCTTATTCAATATTTCTTTATCTTGTTAAGTTGAACTAATCGTTTCCCATTCAAATTATTCTTAGATTTGTGTTGATTTTAATATTGTATGCTCCTTTTAATAGATTAAGTAAACCATAAAATAATAAATCCAAGGGAGTGTCTGTTAGTGAAAAGGGATCGGGAGATAAAATAAATTCTTTGACCATGCATGAATTTAATGAGTATGGAATTACTAAAAAAAAAATAGAGATATTTACCATTTGGTATTTCATGACTATGTGATGCATTTGTTACAATGACTCTATCCTTGTCAGGTGAATCTAGAAGTCTAATGGCAGTCATTTATGTATCTCTTGTCAATAATTGTTGCATGAGAGTATTCATACGTTGTTGTATTCTCATAATGACCTCCTCTACGAGGATATTCTCCTTTCTCTGGAATCTCTAAAGCTGATTCTCCTTGAACATCATTTCGATTGAGTAATCAATAACTAGGAATCCTCTTATATTTTATTATTGACAATGATGATTTTATTTGCACCTCTACTTTTTGTTCTGAATATCGATGCTAGTTTTCTTTTGTGTTTACATCTACTGTTAGTTTAGCTCTCTGTATTGAGGTACTTGTATTTGACATGTGAATATTTACCACTTAGAAATGAGCTAAGGGCCCCCAGTTATCAGGATTCAATGAGAATGTTCAGAATCCTTTACAAGTGGAAACTCCATGAATGGAAATATGAACTGAGCAATAGTAGTATCTAGCTCAAAGTAGAACTTATATACCAAACCTTCTCCTCATCAATTAAAGTAATTTTAGTAACTTCCATGCATTTTTTCATTTCAATAGAATTGGATAGTATACCTAATGCACTCATGGCTCTTTATTTCTTAGCTAATTGCATTATGTGATACCTGAGAAGATCGTGTAGGTGGGAAGGTATAAGTATTGCTTTATTTTTACAAGAAATCTTGCAGGTAATATTTCATTTAAACAAAAAGAACATCAACACGGAGTCACATATGATGCTAGAAATTACTCATGAGTCAGGTAGAGGTATATTTAAGATTCACCTTATTTAAGAGACAAGTCTCAACTATCAGTATGGATTTCATAGAGTAAACATCCTCTTTCAAGAGTAGAGAAAATTGTTAATCTTGATAATCTTTAATAATGAAATTTATGATAAAAAATGAATTATCTCAGAAGCTAAAACTTACAAATTCTATTGTTGAGTGAAGTAATTTATCCATTGATATAAACAAACATTTAGTGGATAGAAGAATGCATAATAGACTATGAGCTCCAATAATGAATGAATTGTCCAAGTGCACGTGTTAAGCTAATACCAATAGTGAAAAGAGGTATTTCTACTCTAGAGTGAATACATTCTCTATTGCAGATGGTTAATTCACTCTTGTACTATGCTAAAATTCATTCCTCTTAATGTGTTTGATGATACTTAACTCATGTGAAGCTGCTTTTAGTCACAAGAGCATGCCGATAAGCAACTTAGAGGTATGTATATGTACCACTTTAAAAATGTATGGAATCTCTAGGAAGAACTTTGAGTGGAAATTCTAGATTTTACTTCATAATATAGTCAGATCTTGTATTCTAACTTTAGCAGTTTGTTGTAAGTGCGCAATGTTTTTGTTTTTGGTAAGGTAGATGATCATCTATTTGGTGCATAGAAATGGATTAAATTTTGTAAGCTCACATTCTAAATTCTATATTGACTGAACTTGTTAAGTATGCCTTTATTCTAAATAACATCACTTGGAAGGGAGAATTAAGAATTTTGGTTATTAAGAACATTAAATTGTGTTACCTTTTATGAAGTATTCTTTTATGGGTGAAAATTTTCTTATTGGCATGATAGTAATAGTAACCACAAGACCTAATCATTGATCATGTATCATGTTTGTATTTGAGTTAACATTTATAAAGAAGAATTTATGAATCAAGAAGCATTCAAGTACAGTCAAGCAAGAGCTTAATACCAGAGTTTCGGTCTAAGTGGTGGACACATGGATGAGCAAGACTTACTTATGTTTGCTCTATTAGATTGGTCAATTATATTGTACCTATAAGTTATTTACTTTGAATCAAGATGATTCTTAATTGTGCTAACAAGTCGTCTATCTTGTTTGACATACCTTGATTCATTAATGTGTATATTAATTCATTTTTATAATTGATGTAAATTATATAATAATTCCTCTTCAATCTCACCATTATATAATTAGTTGGTTCTATTAAATTATTTTGAAATTGAGGATCATAATTAGTAAGTGAGTTATTTGCTTTGAATTGTTACATTTGGTATTAGAGCACTCAGATTCAACACTCGGACCTTGAGTCTACTGTGATTAGGTTGTATAGTATATTAACTTGTTGAATTGAATAGATAACTGTATTAGTGGGTGAAGATTCTTTTGATGAGTTGGTGATTCTTTGATGGTTAGTTTGAAACAAAATAGAAGTTTGGGTGTAGTTTTATCATTGAGAGAACTCTAGAGGTGTAATACCTCTTTTCCTTAAGTGTGTTTTTTTTATAAGATACTTTGTGAGAGTGATGGAATGGAGAGTTATGAAGGGTGAATGATGAAGTGAGATGAATAGATATACTTGAACTAATAGGGATCAAATAAGGTGACAACCTATGAATGATGAGGTGGTAGTAAAATTGAATTCATATGAGAAGTATAATGTGAAGAGAGATCTCTCTAATGACTTAAAAGATGAATGAGTTGATAAGATACAAGGGAAGAAGAAAAGGAGAACTTCCCTATGGGAGGAAGAAGGAAGAACTCCTGTGTAGTAAATAAAGTTGTTGATAATGGATAAATATTAGTTAAGCCTTCTTGAGGAAAGGGAAACCTAAGGTGAGAGTTTTAAAGACAAGTTGATTGTTGAGCAACATCTTATTCCTATAGGAATTGGATCTGATAGAATCCACGAGATATTTCAAAAATGCAATGTTTTGATGTCTTGAGAATATTCATTGGTAATTCATGATAGAAATTGAAATGATAAATAACTTCATTTGTCTATAAAAAAAAAAGTGAGAAGTGATTGATGTAATTGAATCATGTATGTTTGTGCAATGATGCACTTCTTATGCTCTGTAAATGACACATCTGTATGGATGATTGCATTCATAGCATAGAATATTTGTTTCCTTAATTATATTTATATGTATACTTGAATGTGAAATATTCACTATACTTATACTAATGCGAGTAATTCATATTTCATATTATTGTTGCTCTTGTGCGAGTGATGCACTAGAGCAAGTTCTTGATTTCTTTGTGTGGATAAAACACTTGAGTAATTATTTTCATTTTGCATTTGTGTGCAGAATATACTTTTCCTACTCATTGTGTTTAGTAGATCGAGTAATGATCATTATAAATGCACTACTATAATCTATGCATATTTCACCTAGTGTGCGAGCAATGCACTTGTGAGAGATGCACTTGTCATATTCATTCTATGAAAACTTGAAAGATTAATTCACATTGTGTACGAGACATGTTCCATATTTGTGCGAGTGAGGCACTATAGGTAAATTATGTATTCATACCCTATGTGAGTTAGGCATCAAAGGTTATGTATTTTTTTTATGGTATCATTGAAATAGATGATTTGTAACACCCTCATTGGTATATGTACATTGACAGTGTTAGATGAAATTTCTTGAGCATTTATGGATAATTCATGGAATACATGTTATGAATATAAATTTCATGTTATGGATGTACCCCCATCTCCTTACTCGAAAATGTGGTGTGTGATAAATTTTAAGCTTACCTTCCGGGACAGGATGCCGAATGTGGATTAACAAAGAAGGTGATCTTCTTTTCCAAGATCAACCAAATTTTCTTCTATATATATGCTTTGGCCAAAGCAAGCTGTACCATTGAAATAGATGGATAATGAATGCCTAGAATTTATTTATATATATATATATGTTTCTCTGCCACATCCTATATGCAAGAAATATGTTCATTCTAGTGTAAGAGTGCATACAAGGCATCAGACATGCATCGAGAGTCTCCCTCCTGCTCTATTATTATTGGTTTCTAGGCACCTCATCTAGGGTCGGGTGTTCTTCGAGTTAGGAAGGATCCCGAGGAAGTGTAATGCTTCATGGTTGGGTGGGAAAAGCACCCTAACCATGCTTTGAATTTCAACTTGCGGAAGACCATTAGGTTATGGCAACTAAAGATTGATTAAATGTTATATTTTCTTTATGAAATTCTGAAACTGAATATGTATCATTGAATGACTTGTTTAGTCAATTAATCTAATGCACTTCTCTTGGATGCATTCTTGTTGCATTTGTGAAAAGGTAAAGGATTATGCATGTCATACATTTACAGAAATCCTTTGTCAATAGAAATTTACCTTTTCCAATTATAGATTGAGACTTACTTTTTGTTGTGAAATTTAGTAAATGGTTGAATTAGTAACAAGCACATGATGATCTTCCTGACATCTAGAATTGTTGAAATTGGTTTGACATTTGTAAAATTTTAATACTTTTCTTTTGTTGCTAATGATGATAAAAAGTAGTATGGGATGCTTGTTTATCCTCATAAAAGCAAATGTTCTAACATCTTCTTCAAGTAGGAATGTTGAAAAAAAATGATCATTATTGTTATCTTTCTATCAGTAAATATCTTGGGACATGGAAATGATTTGAACAAGATATAGTAAATTATACGAAAGAAATAAATTAGTTCCAATATTTTATTAAATAAGATAAATATTGTGAATTGATGAAGCAATGATGTGCTAACGAAGTGTGCAAGTGTTTGGATGCTAGCCATAGGGAATTTTGTTGTTCTAAACAGATGGGTGCTTGGAAAAAGATGATATCCTCATCAGGTGGGTTGATTGTGACATTAAGGTAAAATAAAATTAAAGAGGTATGAACTTTTATCTTGAGATAAAATGATCATCGGGACGATGACCCTTTAAGGGGGGATGGATGTCACGATCCCTATTTTTCATACTTAATTTTTTTATTGAATATTACTTTAAACGTTGACCAAAATATAATTATGTTGCTAAAATGAAGTTAAATAAATAGTTTATTTTAAAATCAAATTAATAGTAAATATACTCACTTAATACTCCTTATATGTGATGGTGAAATTTATTTATAATTAAGTAAATTAAAAGCAACTAGATGAGGCAAAATGGAGGCCGGACTTGAGGGGGTGTTTAGAGAATCAACAAAATGGTTAAGATATTTGGTAACATATTTTGATGAGCATCTTGGCAGTTACGAAAAGAAAAAGGGGGGCAGTTACAAAACAAAAGAAAAAAGGGGGGAGTGCTCATTTTCTTGAAAACGGAAAAACTAAAAACTATCGAAAGAATATTATGTGGAAGAATTGAGAATTGAGGAGAGGACTTGGGTAATTCTAACTGTTGAGGAGAAAATTCCAGTTAAAATCTCCATGGAGATGACAATGGAAGGTAGTGGCTACTCTCATAGACTGCACTCGGATACCGGAGGCTCCTCCATTCTCGATACTGTCTTTCCCAACTGGAGTCCAAAAATGTAGTGGTAGCGAAGGTGTTGTGAAGAAGAGGATGGGCATGCTAGGAGGGGGAGGCACAAAGAAGAGTATAAGGGATCCATTTGAGAGGTGAAGGGTATCATTCAGAATGCAAGGAAGAAAGGGAGAGGGTATCAAGTCACCATGCAAGGAATGGAGTATATCATTCAAGTCTTTAGACCATAGTTTTTTAGTGATGCAGATGAATATCTCCACACTCATCAGCACTATATTTGGATCAAGATCGTGTAAGGTAAATCTTTTTGCACAAGTCTTGTATTTGTGATAAAGATATTATATTAAAACGGTTTTCTTTCACAATTATATGTCCATTTTTCTTGAATCAATTTATTTTTCTAGTTTCATTATAACTAAAGGTTGTGTGTGAATTTTTCCTTAATTGTTATACCGCTTGTTCATTTATGACTTTAATGTGACATGTAGAAGAGATTAATTGTGAATACCTTATCTGTCTTAAGTAATTAATTTATCTAGTTTGTGGTCTTCCTTAAATTTGATTTGTTATTAGATTCATTGAAAAAGATAGCTTATCTCTATATGTTTCCCTATCTGATTGTTTGTAATTTCTAAATTTGAAAATATCTAATTCTGAAGAGCAGAGTTAGTATGTCTAGGCTGGGAATACTATAGCGATAGGAGGCTGCATGAATCTTTTCTATGCATTTCTATGTGAGATCTATACTCATTCCATGTAATGATGCGGTATCCTTAAATGGGGCAGATAGTACAAAGTTTGGCAAGTTCTTTCCTACTTGAACTTGTAATAGGGTTAAACCCTTACCTTATCCAATATTTCTTTATCTTGTTAAGTTGAACTAATCATTTCCAATTCAAATTATTCTTAGATTTGTGTTGATTTTAATATTGTATGCTCCCTTTAATAGATTAAGTGAACCATAAAATAATAAATCCAAGGGAGTGTCTATTAGTGAAAATGGATCGAGAGATAAAATAAATTCTTTGACCATTCACGAAGTTAATGAGTATGGAATTACTAAAAAAAAATAGAGATATTTATCATCTGGTATTTCATGACTATGTGATGCATTTGTTACAGTGACTCTGTCCTTGTTAGGTGAATCTAGAAGTCTAATGGCAGTAATTTATGTATCTCTTGTTGATAACTATTGTATGAGAGTATTCATACGTTGTTGTATTCTCATAATGACCTCCTCTACGAGGATATTCTCCTTTCTCTGGAATCTCTAAAGCCAATTCTCCTTGAACATCATTTCGATTGAGTAATCAATAACAAGGAATCTTCTTATATTTTATTATAGAAAATGATGATTTTATTTGCACCTCTACTTTTTGTTCTGAATATTGATGCTAGTTTTCTTGTGTTTACATCTACTGTTAGTTTAGCTCTCCCTATTGAGGTACGTGTATTTAACATGTGAATATTTATCGCTTAGAACTGATCTAAGGGCCCTTAGTTATCAGGCTTCAATGAGAATGTTCAGACTCCTTTACAAGAGGAAACACCATGAATGGAAATATGAACTGAGCAATAGCAGTATCTAGCTCAAAGTAGAACTTATATACCAAACCTTCTCCTCATCAATTAAAGTAATTTTAGTAACTTCCATGCATTTTGTCATTTCAATAGAATTGGATAGTATTCCTAATGCACTCATGGATCTTTATTTCTTAGCTAATTGCATTATGTGATCCCTGAGAAGATCATGCAGGTGGGAAGGTATAAGTATTGCTTTATTTTTACAAGAAATCTTGCGGGTAATATTTCATTTAAACAAAAAGAACATCAACACGGAGTCACATATGATGCTAGAAATTACTCACGAGTCAGGTAGAGGTATATTTAAGATTCACCTTATTTAAGAGACAAGTCTCAACTATCAGTATGGATTTCATAGAGTAAACATACTATTTCAAGAGTAGAGAAAATTGTCAATCTTGATAATCTTTAATAATGAAATTTATGATCAAACATGAATTACCTCAGAAGCTAAAACTTACAAATTCTATTGTTGAGTGAAGTAATTTATCCATTGATATAAACAAACATTTAGTGGATAGAAGAATGTATAATAGACTATGAGCTCCAATAATCAATGAATTGTCCAAGTGCAAGTGTTAAGCTAATCCCAACTAAGAAAAGAGGTATTTCTACTCTGGAGTGAATACATTCTCTATTGCAGATGGTTAATTCACTCTTGTACTATGCTAAAATTCATTCCTCTTAATGTGTTTGATGATACTTAACTCATGTGAAGCTACTTTTAGTCACAAGAGCATGCCAAGAAGGAACTTAGAGGTATGTACCACTTTAAAAATGTAAGGAATCTCTAGGAAGAACTTTGAGTGGAAATTCTAGATTTTACTTCATAATATAGTCAAATCTTGTATTCTAACTTTAGCAGTTTGTTGTAAGTGTGCAATGTTTTGGTTTTGGGTAAGGTAGATGATCATCTATTTGGTGCATAGAAATGGATTAACTTTTGTAAGCTCACATTCTAGATTCTTTATTGACTGAACTTGTTAAGTATGCCTTTATTCTAAATAACATCACTTGAAAGGGAGAATTAGGAATTTTGGTTATTAAGAACATTAAATTGTGTTACCTTTTATTAAGTATTCTTTTATGGTTGAAAATGTTCTTAAATTGTCATTATAGTAATAGTAACCACAAGACCTAATCATTGATCATGTATCATGTTTGTATTTGAGTTAACATTTATAAAGAAGAATTTATGAATCAAGAAGCATTCATGTACGATCAAGCAAGAGCTTAATACCAGAGTTTTGGTCTAAGTGGTGGACACATGGATGAGAAATACTTACTTATGTTTTCACTATTAGATTGGTCAATTATATTGTACCTGTAAGTTATTTACTTTGAATCAAGATGATTAATAATTGTGCTAATAAGTCATTTATCTTGTTTGACATACCTTGATTCATTAATGTGTATATTAATTCATTTTTATAATTGATGTAAATTATATAATAATTCCTCTTAAATCTCACCATTATATAATTAGTTGGTTCTATAAAATTATTTTGAAATTGAGGATCATAATTAGTAAGTGAGTTATTTTCTTTGAATCGTTACAGTCATCCTCGGTGATACCCTATATCATAGAAGCATAAAAGGAACCCTACTACATTGCTTAAATGCTGAGGAGGCATTAACCGCTCTAACTGAAGTTAATAATGGTATGTGTGGTTCACACTTGAGTGGAATGACCATAGCTAAGAAATTGCTGAGGATGGGAAATTATTATCTCACAATGGAATGAGAAGCACATGACTATGCCAGAAGGTGTCTATAATGTCAGTAGCATGGGGACCTCATCCATGCTCTAGCTCAAGAGCTTCATCCTTTTCATAGTGGGGACTTGATGTCATTAGAAAAATTATGCCCACTTCATCTAACACTAGAAATTCATCATAACTACAATAGAGTACTTTACTAAGTGGGTGGAAGCCATACCCACGACATATATAACTAGGAAGTAGATTTCAAAATTCATCCTGAACTATCTCATTTATCGATATGGTGTTCCAAAAGCTATTATCTCAGATAATGGGACACCATTTAAGAATTAGGAGGTTCGTGACTTATGTGAGAAATTCAAATTCCAACATCGCTTATCCACCCCATACTATCCCCAAGGCAATGGCCAAGCAGAAGCTATAAACAAAACCATTCTGAAAATCCTCAAGAAAATAGTCAATGACACAGATTGTGACTGGCATTTGCAGCTTAATCCCATCCTCTAGGCCTATCGAACTAGCATCTATACACCCACCGACACCACGCCCTTCTCCCTGGTCTACGGATCAGAAGTAGTACTCCCCATTGAGATCAAGCTCCCATCCCTCATGATATCATTGCAAAACCTCATCACAGATGAAGTGTACCAGGTATCAAGACTAAATGAGTTGGAGCTATTGGATGAGTGATGTATAGATGTTTTAAATCACTTGCAATTCTATCAGAATAGACTTAAAAGGAGCTACAATAAGAAAATCAGAAGCAAGACGTTCCAAGTCAGAGAACTAGTCTTAAAAGAGAATCAAAAGAATGTCCCAAACCTAACCAGCAAAGTCAAGTTTTAACCTAATTGGTTGGGACCATTCATCATCACAACAAGTTACAAATCAGGGGCATATGAGTTATCAACACCCAAAGGGGAACCTCTGCAATAGCCCATGAATAGCTCTCATCTCAAAAAGCTTTATGCCTAAATCTTTCAAGGTATATAACCAAAAAAATCCAAAAAATTCAGAAAATGTCCTAAAAAATGGTTACTTTGGCAAAAAACTTGGCAAACAAGTGTCTTGGTGACAACAAAAAAATAAAAAATAAAAAAAATCCAAAAAAATTAGAAAAAGGATCAAAAATAGTAAAGAGAAAAAAATTGTCCTCTAGTGAAAACCACTTCAATGGCACTTTGGACAAGTAACCTGGTGAAAACCTGGCAAATAGGCACCTTGTGTAAATAAGCACTTTCCATTCACCAGGATCTTTATGACTTGTTCTGCATCCATCACATCTAGATCTCCATCCATCACTCATCCACTCGCATCCACACCATAGCTTGGTCTTGTTTTCATATCATGATCCAGAATCTTAGTACTACTCGACCCATCCTCAAGGTTAGTTTATCATGCCTTTATCAGAGTAGTCTATTGCATCATGCTAGGAGCATGTTCTCATCTGATCAGATTCGTGTATAATATCAAAAAATCCAAAAACATCAAATATTAGAATATCCGAAAACATCAAAAAATCCAAAAACATCAAATATCAAAAAATCCAAAAACATCAGGAAATCAGAAAATCCAAAAGCATCAAAACATCAAAAAATGCAAAAACATCAAATATCAAAAAATTCAAAAACATCAAAACATCAGAAAAAATCCAAAACATATCAAAACATCAGAAAATCCAAAAACATCAAAAAATCAGAAAATCCAAAAACATCAAAACATATCAAAAATCCCAAAACAGGTCAAAAAGTCAGTAAAAAGGTCAAAAACAAAGTTGTCTTGTCAAACTATGGGTCTTTGAGCCTTGAATGTAGGAAATGTTGATCTTTGATCATCCCCCGAGACACTTCGGTCAGTCCTTTAGGAGTCTGTCATAATAAACTGATAGTTCATCATGTATATCTTCATCTGTAAATTAGTCAAGTCATAAGTTGAACTACATGGTCTTTGTATGTATAACACAGGAAAGGATAATCTATTGATTAGCCCCTGAGGCCCCTAGGATAGGTCTTTAGATTAGTCTCTTGGTCAAAATCTCAGAAAATCCCAAAAAAATTAGAAAATCAAAAAATATAAAATCTCAAAAAATACCAAAAATAGTCTCAAAACATTGCAAAATGTCAAAAACATCCAAATATTTGAAAAAATCCATCCACCTCATCTCGCTTGCACCTGCAATGGCACCATCCATAATAAACTAATCTTCATCCTCAACCTTTGGTGAAACAGTTAGAAACAAGTCTAGCAGCTTAAAAGTAAAACTCAAAAATGTCAAGTCTTAGGTTTAAGTCAGTACATAAACAAGTTGGTCAATTCTTTGTGTCGATAGTCCATTATCCAAATAGTCTCATATCAATCATCTGATAACATCATGTCCTAGGATGAATCCTTCCTACAATGGGCATTATTTATCAGAAAGAACACTTTGATAAACGAAATGATGTGCCGCCATCCACTAACATGTCCTAGGATGTATCCTTCCTACAATGGGCATTATCTTTTGGCAATAGTTTTAGTTCTTATCCTTAAAAAAACATTCCCTTTTGGTTAGCAGTATTGAAGAACACCAACTTGTTTGTTTACTTTATCTTGGTCTTTTCGACTTATCTCTTTGTGATCATTCCAATAACCTCTGGATGATGTCCAAACAAAAGGATTTATAGAGATAGGAATGGGGAAAATTCTCATTATCTTTTGTCTCTTGTGCTTCTTGGATGTTCTTGTAAAATAACTTGGAAAATACTTGCTTTGTTAGATAAGTATAGAGGATGTTTTAGATAGATTGTTGACTATTGCATTGATTGTTTATACCTTTCCATGTTTTGGTCTGAGCTGTTTGAAACTTCCAAAGTGCATCCTAGCAAGGTTTTCATATGTTAGGTGTGAACAAGAATAATCCTATCTATTTGTCGAGTGAAATTACATCACACTAAGTACAACGCCATCCTGGTCCTTTATACCTTGATGCATCGTACTTATGCATGTCATCAAACATAAGGTAAGTGACCCTTTTAAAATCCCAATCCTTGATAAGAAAATTATCCATTTTTCATCATCATTTCTCATCATCATATCTCATAAAGTTGGCTTGTTGGATTCTCTTGTCATCATCTAATTTCTTCTTTTCCGCACTAACATCACGTCATGATCAGTTAATCATCATCACCAGTGCATTCATCTTGCATCCACGAACCATCAATATTCTACATATCATCTCACATGCATAATCATCATCATAATATAGATCTGTTAGTCTAAGCATCTCATAAATCATACATTTGCATAATCATAGCATATTACATCATTCATCTCATCCATCTCACATCATATCATCATTTAAGTTGTTTAAGATAATATAGATTTTTTATTCTAAGCATCTTAAAACCATCTCATTTGCATCATCATCCATAACCATCCATTTTGAACCTCTTTATCATGAGATCGACCCTCAAATAGAATCTTTTCACTCGATCTCTCAAGGGGGCAATGTACTAGTGTACTTCTTTCCATTGGGGCATGCCAAAAAATTAGAAATTTTTTGAATTTTGTTCAGGACAAGTTTATTCTTTGAACCAACGCAGCAAGTACATTGCTTCAAAGAGGGGAAAAATGTAGACATGCAAAATTAGCATCGTGCACTTAATTAATTCATATTCATCCAATCATTAAATAAGTTCACATTCATCCATTCATCAAGTAAATTAAACTCAATCTCCTAAGGTCATTAATTTAAAATTAAATAAATTAACTTTATCATCATTCTTTTAATTAAATAAATAAAACCTTTATTTAATTAAATCTGAAATCACCTTCCATCCCTTTTGATTTAAATAAATCAAAGTATTTAAATCAAATAGGTCAAACTCACCTAAACATCATCTAAACAAATCTATTCCTGATTAAACTAATCTAACCACCCATCAAGTCCTCTAGCTTTTCCCACTTGCACGAACAAATCATTTTAATTCATTTATAAATTCATCATTTTCTTTCAACTTGGCATAAAAATGGAATATTCCCTCAATTTTTGAATATGAAGACAAGTTGACTTGTCCCTTCCAACATTGCAATAACTTCTCTCTTTCATGTCCCCCTCTCAACATTTAATTCACAATTTCAAATTTGAATCTCCCCCTCTTGGGAACATTTGCCAAAACTTGCACATTCTTCAACTTATCATAATGTGACAAGTGGCCTCATCTCATTGGTCCAATCTTTATCCCATATTTCTCTCTTATGAGCATTCTTTCAACTTGAGAATCTATAAGTAGAGGGATGATTCTTCATCAAATCATCTACACTCTCATGCAAAGTTACTCTCTTCAATTGAGAACTAATTTTTCCCATCACCATTGCATTGCATCATTCGAGTTTTAGCAAGGATTGGGAAAGGGTCATTGGCACATTTGACACCAATCAAATATGGAATAGGTACATGTTATTCTTTTTCAATGTCTTTTTGATCCCTTTTTGTTATTTTTTGCATTTTGAAGAATAAGATGTTATTTCATAGGAGCATTGGATAAATTTGCATGTAACTAACCCATGTTTGAGGTTATGAGTGTTTGCAGATTTTAGGTGCTTCAAAATGTTTTACCAGGTCTGAAATTTGTTAATATGGATTTATGTGAAAGTTGTGTGTATGGAAAACAAAAGAGAGTTAGTTTTCTCAAGGATGGGAAGCAAAAGAAAGATGAGAAATTGGAGCTTGTACATACAGATGTATGGGGACCAGCTCAAGTATCTTCTCTCGGTGGCTCTTGGTACTATGTCACTTTTATTGATGATGCAACAAGGAAGGTATGGATTTATTTCCTTAGGCGAAAATATGATGTATTTGAAACTTTTAAGAAATGGGGAAGCTTGGTTGAGAATGACATGGGTAAAAAGTTAAAATATCCTAGATATGATAATGGTGGTGAGTATTGTAGCAAAGAGTTTGAAGATTACTATTCCTCTAATGGGATTCATAGGAAAAAAATAGTTCCAAGGACTCCACATAAAAATGGAGTGGCTGAGCACATGAACAAAAAAATAATGGAGCATGCATAGACTATGAGATTGAATGCTAGGATGCCTTTAAACATGTGGGTAGAGGCTATAAACATTGTTGTTTATTTAATCAATAGAGGTTGCTCTAATCCTTTTGGTTTTGGTATTCCAAAGGAAGCATGGATGGGTAAGAAGGTGAGTTATTCTTTTCTCAAGACCTTTAGTTGTAAAGCATTTGCACATGTAGATTCTAAAAATAGAACCAAGACTAATGCAAAATCAAAGAAATGTATATTTGTTGGATATGACATTGATGAATTTGGTTATAGGCTTTGGGATTTTGAAAATCAAAAAAATTTGAGAAGCAGGGATGTCATATTCAATGAGAAAGTGTTGTAAAAAGATCAGTTGCAGAAGCATGAGAAGAAAGAAAATGATTATGTAGTGTTGGATGATACACCAAACAACGATGTTCTAGTGGTTCCTCATGCTCTACAACAACAAAAATACCACAAAATCTAGTGAATGTTACACGATCTTCAAGGATTAGTAGACCTCCAGAAATATTTTCTCTCTTTGTTTTCTATTTTATTAACTGATGCTAGTGAACTAAAATGTTATTATGAAGCTATGTAGATGGATACCAAGGTTCAGTGGGAGCATGGAATGAAAGAATAAATGGACTCCTTGCTAAAAAAATAGACTTGAGAATTATGCAAGTTACCTGCATGTAAAAAGGATTTACCAAACAAATTGGTTTATAGGTTGAAAGAGGAGGATGGAGGTAAGCAAAGATTTAAAGCCATATTAGTTCTAAAGGGATTTGCACAAAAACATGGTATTGATTTTGATGAAATCTTTTCTCCTTTTGTTAAAATGGCTTCTATTCATACTATTTTAAGTATTGTGGCTATTGAAGATTTGTATTTAGAACAACTTGATGTTAAAACAACTTTTCTCCATGGTGATTTGGAATAGGTAATATATATGGAACAACCACAAGGATTTGAGGTCAAAGGTAAGGAGAAACTTGTGTGTAGATTGAAGAAAAGTCTATATGGCTTGAAGCAAGCACCTCGACAATGGTATATCAAATTTGATAGTTTTATGGTTGTGCAAAGATACAATCAGTGTAATTCAAACCATTGTGTTTATTTTAAGAGGTTCAATGATGATAGTTACATTATCTTATGTTTATATGTTGATGATGTGATTGTAGTGGGGTCTAACATGGATCACATAAGGGAGTTAAAATAATAGTTAGCAAATCCATTTGCTATCAAAGATATGGGGGCAACAAAGAAAATCCTTGGTATGAAGATTACAAGAGATAGGAAAAACAAAAAAATGTTTTTATCTCAGGCTGATTATGTTGAGAAGGTGTTGCAGAGATTTCATATGGAAAATGCAAAAGTTGTTAGCGCACCTTTTCCCAGTCATGTTAAATTGACTAAGGATATGTGTCCAAAGACACAAGAGAGAGAAGAAAAAATGTCCAAGGTACCATATGCTTCAGCTGTAGGTAGTTCAATGTATGCCATGGTATGCACAAGACTAGATATTGCACATGTTGTAGGAGTTGTTAGTAGGTATATGAGCCATCCCAGTGGCGAGCATTGGAATGCGGTAAACTAGATTCTCAAGTACTTGAGAGGTACATCAATTAAATGTTTATATTTTTGGGGCTCTAATACTTATTTGAAATGCTATGATGACTTAGATTTGAGAGGGGATATAGATACCAGGTGGAGTACCATAGGTTATATATTTATAATTGGTGGGAAAATAATGAGTTGGATTTCTCAGTTGCAAAAGGTGGTTTATTTATCCACCACAAAGGAAGAGTATGTTGCTGCAACAGAGGTGACAAAGGAGATGATATGGTTGTAACTTTTCATGGTAGAGTTGGGAAAACAATAGGCTGAAAATTACTTGTTTATAGACAACCAGAGTGCTATACATCTTACAAAGAATTTTTCCTTGCACTCTAAAACAAAACACATACAGTTGAGATATCATTTCATTCGGTCAATGTTAGAGGATGGATAGGTCAAACTGGACATGATACATATAGATTCTAATCCAACGAATATGTTTACGAAGGCGGTGACAAGGGAGAAGTTGAGCTCCTCTTCAACTTTGGTTGGCCTTCAAGGTTGAATTTAGGTATAATAGAGTAGTATGGTCAAAGGTACTTATTTCTAGTGGGAGCTATAAGTGCAACAGTGTTGTCCAACATTAGTCTCCAAGTTGTAGATTGTGTTGCTGTGGAGCTTGATCAGTCTCCAAGTGGGAGATTGTTGGTATGTGGTGATTGATCATGCTATACTATACACCCAGACATCTATCCTTGTCGGGGTCCTGGGTTGGTACGGGCCCCAAGTAGGGGTTTGGGGGTGGTAGCCCTCAAAAAAGTGGGGGTTCAGGGTGGTAGCCCTCGAAAAATTTTATTTCTGATTTTTTTTTGCATCATCACCGAAAAAGGAAAAAATCACCAAAAAAGAAAAAAATGATTTTGTAAAACCCTAATTTCTGGAAGCTTCTAAAAGACTTGTTATAAGGGGTTGGTATGGGGGTTACAACATGTGGAAAAAGTAAATTATTCATGATATTGTAATAAGTTTTGCACTGGATAATAAAATCATTGGATGGTTGTAGTTTTGTGGATGTAGCTTGGATTGGGTGAACCACGTTAAATTCTTTGTGTTGTCTTCTTTCTACTATAACTTTCTAGGTGTTTTTATTCTCTATTTTATTGATCAAATCTATATTTAACTATTAGATATATGCCTTCTAACCATAACAACCCTAAATAGATAAATTTATCTCTCCCTCTCAAGTATTTCTCCCTCCCTCCCTCTATCTCTCCCTCTCTCCCTCTCAATTCTTTCTCTCCCTCCCTCCTTTTATCTCTCTCTCCCTCTCTGTCTCCCTTAGAAGTAACTTGAGATGGGGAGAGAGAGAGGGAAGGAGAGTGACTTGAGATGGAGAGAGGGAAGGAGAGAGGGGGGAGAGAAAGAGAACTAGGAAGGATATGAAGAGATAGAGAGAGATAGAGTGTGTTTATAAGAGAGATACCTAAGAGGGAGATGGAGATTTTGAATAAGAGAAAGAGAGTGAGAGAGGAAAGAGAGAAGAGAGAGGGGGTGGGAGATACCTAAGAGAGAGAGAAAGAGAGAGAAAGAGAGAGGGAGAGGAAGATAGAGGAAAGAGTGGGAGAGACCTGAGAGAGATACCTAAGAGGGAGAGAAGGAAGTGGAAGAGATCTAAGAGAGAGAGAGACTTAAGAAGGATAGAGACTTCAAAGGGAGGGAGAGAGAGAGAAGGAGAGAAGGATATGGAGAGGGAGAGGGAGAGTGAGGGACCAGAGAGAGAGAGAGAGAGATACAGAGAGAGAGAGAGAGAGAGTGAGAGAGAGAGAGGAGAGAGAGGAGAGTGGAGAGAGAAGGAGAGGAGGAGAGAGAGGGGAGGAGACCTAAGAGGGAGAGAGGGAGTGGAGAGACTTAAGAGGAAGAGAGACTTCAAAGGGAGGGAAAGAGAGAGAGAGGTAGAGATAAATTTCTAGAGCTCAAGGAGAGAGAGTGAGAAAGATAGGTATAAAGAGGGAGAAAGAGAGAATAAAGGAGGGAGGGATAGGCCTAGAGCTTAAGGGGAGACATAGTGATATATAGAGAGGTACAGAAATGGATAGAGAGATATGATTATTTATGGATATTTTTTCATCTACTTGCTACAAAAAATATATATATTTCATTATTCATTACTTTTTCTAATGTTTCAAGTATTTTGAGATGAGTCTTACAAAAAAATCATGAGAAGAAGACTTTGCATGTGAAAGTAGTGAGAATTTGATGTTTAAAAAATGAAATATGATTTTCAAATGATTATAATTATTTTTTGTGTAAAATATAGAAACAACACCTAGTCCATTGTGTAGAGCTCTCAATCAACTTTCCAATGCCTATAAAAAGTTGAAATTTTGATAAGAAACACAAAAGTTATGCCCATTTTACTAAAGAGGGTTTTTTAGGTCTTCAAAATGGATATCCATTTTGATTTTCAAAATGAAATCAAATAGATATCCATTTTGCTTTTCAAAATAGATATCTGTTTTAAATGGATATCTTTTTTTTTTCAAAAAAATGGGTTCCCGATTTCTGAAATAGATATCCATTTTGAAAAACAAAATGAATATTCATTTTGAAACAGATATCCATTTTAGTTTGGTATTACCAAATGAAAATGTATATTGTACTTAAGCCTACAAAATGTCAAAGTGAAAATTTCATGTTTTTGGGCATGTTAAAAGTGACTTTTTTTCACATCACCACTTTTTTGACCCCCATGATCTTGCACAAATCCTTTTCTTGAGAGTTAAACCTCATTAAAGCTCTATTGCTTTGGAAAGTCCTCCAAGTTGGCCCCAAGATATTTGGGACCATCTAAAGTCTCGTAAGTGATTAACCTAGTTGCTTATAGACTAGCTCTTCCACTTGCTCTGGCTCGACTTTATAATGTGTTTCATGTTTCTTTTCTTAAGACATACCATCTTGATGTGACTAATGTACTTGATTGGAAATCCTTGTAGGTACAGTATCTAGGAGTGGTGCTAGTGGAGCCCATTCAAATCTTGGATAGACACAATGTTAAGTTATAGAGCAGAGATGTTGCTAAATTTAAAGTCCAATGGGACCAGTACTTACATGAAAGTGCTACTTGGGAGGGTGCGAAAGAAATAGAATGCTCCTAAGTTCCACATTTTCTTTCTTGAAAAAGAGAATAACTTTTTTTAAAATTTTTTGTATTGAGACATGATATTTCATGCTTTAAAATTTTGATGTTGAAATAGACATATATTTTTGATGTGATGTTGAAATAGACATATATTTTGATAAGATATTGAAATAGACATGAATGTTCAAAATTTGATGTAATGTTCTTTTTTTCGACTTATTAGACATCAAGGTGATGTATCTTCCAAGAGGGGAAGGATTTCATAACCCAATTTTATTGCATATTTATCATACTATGGTAAATAAAAATATTGACGAAATTCAATTAAATATTAAATGGAGATTCTAGAATATTCAAAAATTGAATGAAAGAAGTTGAAAGATGTTGACTTTGCAAATTTTTGAAAATTATTTTATATAATGCCAATAATTGAACATTACTAATAAATTTTCAAGTGTAAGTGTGTGCAACTATAGGGTTGTTGGGTTGAAGGATGAGAACGCGGTTGAAGTAGGATTGTTTCGCCAGATCAAATGGTAAGCCAGTTGGAATTTGGGTGCACACACCACAATTGACATGATGAATTGTATTTGAATTAAATTGCATATATAAGAGAATGAGATTTCCTGACTCAAATTGTGTCTATTACTTAAAATAATGAGTTGTAGATTAAAATTTTCCTTACTAAACTTTTTGTTTAAAGTAATGAAAGAAAGATTTGAAAGAATGATTGAAAAGGACACGAGAATTCATTTTTAATATATATATAGATAAATATGATTACATATATATGTATGTAGATAAATATGATTATATATATATATTACATATATTTATATATACATATATATACATATATACGAATGCATATTCAAATTTAATTTGATAACCAAAATTGTTCTAATGTTAGACTGTTGAGAAATCAAAGAAGATTATGTAGGGCATGGTCTACCACAATAATAATGGAAATATTCAAATGTGTAGTGGTTGCTGGTAAGGTAATAATGCCTCCACCAATGGAATGCAAAAGGAAGAGTAATATGTTGTTATTGTTTCCATTCTGGACACTGAACAAAGAGGCAAAGAAAGCTAGTTTTTTTTAAGGAAAAAGTAAAAAGTGTGGTCATGGGTGAGGAAATATCAATAGGTAGCCACTCACAAAACTTGATTTATCAAGTAAATCGATTGCATAGAAATAAAAATCATTTTTATTTTATATTTCTATTATTGTATGAACGATAGCTTCCATTCTATCGATTTCATTATTTACCATAACATGTAATCCCATTGGAATCACAACTTTGAGTTGAGTTGTGTGTGGTATCGACCATAGTCATGGGTCACCTGACCTATAGCCATTGATATATGAGTTTTTTTTTAAGCCTTGCAACTAGCTTTTATAGCTAGGTTGAGCCTTAAAATCTCTTAAGTATGTCTGATGTTTAGTTCACACCTTTGTGCCAGGATTTTGATGGTTATCTAACATCTCTAAAGCTGAATCTCTATAGTTTTATGATTTTTTTAAAACATGGAGGATCGACTATCAATCCCTTGAATAGGGATAATCACCCTGTGTTTTGTTGTTTATATGTTGTGCTTTCATCATATCGACATTGTTTGTAATTTGATGTTACCTCTTCCAAGAGGAAGGGTGGTGAAATATTTGCTCAAATCTAATAAATCCAAGCAGATTTTGATCTATAGGGTTGAAGGGTATATTTCCTTACTATTAAGATTCTGGCATGTCAAACATTTTATGGGGAAATCAACATGTCTTTATGCTTGAATTTGTGCATGATATTGTTACTAGGAGAATGCACCAAACCAATGTAAAAGGTGGATTAGAGTAATCTATGAATGAATGTATAAACTTGGAAGGCATGGATTCTGCTAGAACTCAGAAACTTCCATGTCTTGTTAATGACTAAATACTTGTCTAAGTTTAGCTCGAAAAGTGTGACCAACTTGGATTCCTTACATTATTAAGTTGCACAATGATTCTTAGGGATGAGAACCCTTCAATATATGAATATTAGACATTATGTTTTATGTATAAACGAGGATGATGAGGTATAAACAACCTCATGATTATAATCAGTAAAATACTCTTCCTTGTTTATACCAATCACTTTAACCTTGCCAATTGTTTATTTTTAGGATTAATAATTGCTTATTTTTTGTAATAAAATGTATAAATATTTATTTCCTAAATCGATTGAAATTAGAAGACTAATGCTGATATAATGGTGTAGCTTTCATTAATTATATAGGAAATTATGCATGACCAAGTGGAATTTAAAGTGGACTTCAAATAGTTGAAGATAGAGCATCGAAAGTCTAGGTGCTAGAAATTTAGGCGTACATAGTGGAAAAAGTCCTTTTAATTCTTTCTTTTTAATTTTTGTTTAAAAAATTTATGGCTCCACTCCGAGACTTTAATATGTTTTATGTTATGGACCTCAGTCTATTGGTTAGTTAAAATTATGTTAGAAGACTTTTTCAATGGTGATATTTCACCATCTGAAATCTACTATTTTGTTAGTAGTTTAGTATATATATGTAACCGCCAGAAACAATGCATACTAGATACTGTTATACTATTATAATGGGTATGTGCAGGATCATGATGGGCCAAAAAGTGGTAATATGATGGGTATGTGGCTGACAACTTTTTTTTTACCCAAAATTGATGAAACAAAAAGGGTTTTTAAAAGAGATTCTCAGCTTTCCACCAATATAAATTATGCTTTACTTTGAATTTAATAAGTAATTATTATTTATTTTCAATTTGAATTATGACTAAAGTCTTGATTGATAGGTTGATTGAAAAACATCTATAGCTTTCAAACGGTATCACATTTTTTGAATCCAAAACATGTGTCACATTCTTTGCTTCACATAATATAGGATTTAAAAAAGAAAAATTGAATTTTATGAAGTTTTTACTAAGCTATGGTGGTCAGACATACTAGTTGTTATATTTTTAAAATTTGTAATAAAAATTCATAATTAATTATTTACTTGGAAAAATTACAAAAAAATATGCATCACATTGAGACATGAGTCCTCTACTTATATCTAAAATATTATAAAATAATATTATCATTTTATTATGGTTAGGTGGTTAGAAAACACCTACTTCTTATTTTTTCCCCAAATTTAAGTTATCGCATTGAAATTTCAAATTTTCACCAAATAGATTTTTTTAAAAACCTAGTAGTTTAGAAACTACATTCAATTTGCTATAGATTCTATTCTTACATATTTTTGAAATAATATAGATAACTTATTCAATTTTTAATGTCAATTTTCCTAACTTTTATTTTCCTGAAGTTTTTGCCACTTAAGGGCTGGTTTTTTCCATGATGATCTTGCACATACCCTAATATGTTTTGAACTATGTCTCTGTGTTACACTTTTTCTGATATGAATAAAATAAAATTTTCCAATCTTATTCTATGTTACTACTTTTGTGTAATGGAATTATCATGGATGGATTCATTTTGAAGATATAGAATTACATGTAATCTGAGTTAAGCATAGAAACACTTGAGACTTGGCCACTAGAGGGAATCTCATAGAGTAGAAAGATAAGTATTTTCATTTTTAGTTCTGTTACTTTTATTTTATCCATGATAAATGTAGATGAATGTTGTTTGTATGTGTTGAGCTTTGTCAATCACTCCTACAATTCATAGTTTAAGTTTGCAATGTTTTACTTTGAAATTTCAGAGCATCCACTCTGGTAGTCAGTTATAGGTTGTTAAGTTTACTTTTCTATTAATAGTTAGTTGTTAGTCATTAGTTGTTTTCATTTTAATTTTATAGTTTTACTACAAGTATCTCTTTTTAGGTAATTTATATACTTCCTAGTTTAATCATCTTTTACTTTCTATCTTAACAATATCATGCTTTATAGTTTGAAACAACTTTATGCTTTCTAGTATAAATTTTGTTTATAGTTGTTCCATAAATTCAAAAAATCTAAGAGAGTTAGCCAAGATTCCCCTATTGCATACAACCTTCAAACAATACCTAGTCGATATAATTGATGCATTTTCAAGTAAAGTGATAGGACCTAATGACAATTTGTCACTTTTTTGGTGTCATTGTCGGGGACCCTTCCTTTTCTAGTGTTAATAGGAGATTGATTGAATACCTATTTTGGAAAAAAATAATATTTGTCAAGCTTTTTTTTTTGCACAATCAGGAAATGAGTCCCACACATAAAATTCATACCAAACCCCCCCACCCCAATAGATGTTCCAACCACATGTGGGGAGGTAGAAGTCTCAGCTAAAGAACTTATAGAAGAATTTATCAAGCATGGTCAACCTAAGACCTCCTAGTATACCCCAAAACTTCAGCTATTCAAGCAAACCATTGTATAGGAAATCATTCCTTTGCATACCCAAGAACCTTAGCCATTAGAGAAATATTTTGAAGAGGAACACATTCTTTTCAATGTCATGGGTGACCGTAGAAATGGAACTAACTCAGCAGGAGGAGCACACACATTTATTTATCCTATTTCTCTCAATCGAAATGATGATACACCTATGAGAAAAATTTAACTAGCATTATTACCAACTTCTAGAGGTTTATCCTCCAAAGGCCTTGGTCAGTTTCTATTTGAGTTCAAAGTGTTGTGTGAAACATACAACTACAAGAATGATAACCAAAAATTGAAACATCTTCCCTTCACATTGAAGGACGTTGCAATGCATTGGTTCATGGGATTAGCTTCAGGGTCGATAATCTCTTGGGACGATATGGAGTCTTTATTTTTGGACAAATACTAGAGCTACTATAGAGTTAGAGATAGGAAAGAGGAGTTATTCAAACTAAGGAAAAGAGAAGATGAAATCCTAGAAGATTACCTAGATATGTTCATCTTCTCATCTAAATGATGTGGTAGAGAAGCTATAAGTAAAGAAATTATAAAGACTATATTTCTCAAGGGAATTGATGAAGATGCTAGGATAAGCCTAGACTGAATGGAAAACCAAGATGTATCCCAACTTGGACTCAATGATATAATTGAGTTATGCAAGAATTTCTCTCGTACCTGAGGAGGTAATTGTAAATCTACTCTTTTCAAAGGTTCAAATGAAATAGGTAAACTACATGAGGAGCTAAAAAATATCAAAACTAGCATTCTCGTTCAATTAAACACCACATTGGATGGAATACAAGCCAAAGAACATAATCCTAAGACCTTATCAATCTATTATCGTAGATGTCAAAATAAACATCTATCAAGAGAATGTCCCTTGGATATAGTTGACATTTGCAAAAAAATTTAGTAGAGTCATGCTACTGATCAATGTGAGATCCTTAATGCAATTAAAAATTCCAAGAAGAGAACAACTCAGGTTGAAGAGGAGATCAATCTTGTGAATCAAATACCTAGAGGGAATTTCTATTACCACCAGATCTCAAATCCTTCCTGGCGACTGCCAGAAAATTAGAATAATAATCAATGGGTGGCACCTTCACCTCAAGCACCACCTAATTGGGGAGCTTACCCTTGGGGACCACCTGAATGGGAAAATTAGTCTTGGGGAAACCCCCAATGGCCAAACCAAACTCAAAAACAATGGTATCCTCAAAATCAGTTTTACACTAGGCATAAGAGGATGCCTAATCCTAAGCAGAACCTTTTACTAGCCCCTCAGAACCATAAAAAAATGAGCAGGTTAACCAAACCCAACTCCCAGCACAACTTATCCCTAATCCAAATAATAATCAACAAAATACCCCAGTGTATTCCACGTAAGAGGAAAATGTGACTTGACTTAATGATATCTGTTGTGCAGTTTTTGCACACACGCCCCACTTGGAGCAGGGACCCTCTTTTTTGGTGTCTTTGACCTTTGGTTTTATTGGATTTGTCATCTTAGGGTCTTGACATGTTGATCTGGTTGGCTTTGACCCTTCCTTGAGGTTGGAGTTGATTGAAAATGAGTTTTTGGCCAAGTCCGGGTTCTCACCTGGATCTAGGATTTTCCATCTCTGGCGAATTTTCCCGGGCCTTGGTTCCTTGTTCGTTTCTGGCAGGATTCTCCGATTCTGGGTTTCTGCCTGACTTTGGGATTTTCCAGTCCTATCGGATTTTCCTGGATTATGCCAAAATCCTGATCTTCCTCATTTCCCCGGTTTCTGCATTTCCGCGAAATCTGTGTTTCCGCACATTCTAGGATTTTCTAAAATTTTGCTTGGGGCTCGGGTTTCCGGACTTGTCAGAAATGTCTTATTGCACATTAATGGTTGAGGTACCTTTGCTCAGGCTAGTATAAGGTTGGGTTTAGGGCATTTTCAGTTTCATTCTAACTTCATTGCTGCCTTGTTGATTTCTCTGGTGATTGAGATTTTTATTTGAAGCTTTGAGAATCGATCTTGGTTCGTTTGTGTGAGAATTGCTTGAGCGCTGGTGTAAGTGTTTTCATCACTTGGATGTGTTTGCTGCGTGGTCAACTTTCTGAGCTCAAATTCTATTCGCTTTGATCCATGGTATGTAATCATTGCCCTTCTGCTTGCTTGGGGGGTGATTGAAGGTTTTTCGCATTGGGTATTGTTAGATTTGGGGTCGGCCCTTGATTGATTACGATTTCATATTTATAGAGTCGGGTTTGATTCATTTTTTTTGTTGAAGAACCCTATTCACGTGTCCTATGAGCTTTATTTATCCATAAGATTGTGTATGTATCCTTTAGACTGGATTCTGCGTCGGATTGCTTGCTTGTTTTGGGCGCGAAATGTGTTATTATGCGAAATTAGGGTTTCCCTTGGTGTTCGGCCCAGAATGGAGGTTTTACTGTGTTTTGAGCGATTTTGTGCCTATATCGTGATTGGCTTCCCCATCTTGTGAGGATTCGAGTGCTTCAGGTAAGTTCTTAACTAATATTTTAAAGCCCTAAAGCTCACTCTAGTTTTAATGGCAGAAATTTGATTATTTGATTAGGGCATCATTATTTTGATATGGGGATTCATCCTTTGCGTGCTTTTGAAAATTCTAAATCCTTTGCGTCCTGAATTTTGTTACTTATCATTGGTTTTGAGATCATTCGAGCTCAGGTGGGGTTGATCCCGTGATCATTTGATTTTTCGTTCGCATTCGTCATTTTTCAGGTTTCCGAGGTCGTCGCGAAATTTCCTCGCTCCCAGATTTTTTTGATTTGGGCTTATTCTGTGGGCTAGGGATATTTCCGGTGCATTTTAAGCTATCCACGAAAATCCATTCCATCCAGGTTTTTCTGGATTTCCTGTCCGGCTGTGTTCTTTTGATATTTTGATGATAGGATTGGTGGAACGATTATCTAATGATTATTTCTCATTGCCAATGAGTGAATTCAATGATTATCCTTTGTTTTGTTCATCTGCACTAATGATTTATTTGACTAATGATGCTTTGGCAGCAGGAATCCGTTTGGGTCAGATTTCTCTGAAATTCTGCCCCGACGGTATTTTCCCAGATTGCACGATTTTCCTGAACTATCTGTTTTCCCTGGATCTCGATGGATTAGTAGTTAGCAATGGATTTTGATTAATTTATATGATCTGTGCTAACCTTTTGGATCAGAATATGAACAATAATTGAATACTAATGATGATTTTTGGATATGGAGGCTGAATCAAGCAAGGCTGCTGTTGGAAAGTCTAAGGGTGGTGCAGGGGCATCATCCATTTCCGAGACAGAATGATTGAAACTGGATATGAAGAACCATCTCCCAGAAAGTAAAATATCTTCCATGTGGGCTGATGTATTTGACACTAACGTTGGTGCATGGCGATATGAGGAGTTCAAACAGAGAACGGCTGAGAAGGATCTGTCAGCTTTGAGACGAGGAATGGTAAACTCTGGATTGGTGCATGTGGCGGGTTTCCCTCCAGCGGTTCAGTGTTATGAGCTGATCTTAGAATGTGCTAGACAGTATGACTTTGATACATAGATGGTGGTCAGCACTGAAGGGAGGGTCTTGGCGAACTTCAGTCCGGCCTCCATTGCATGAGCCTTCAGCATGCCGGATCTTCCTTCGGTCTGTGCATTGAACATTGACACTGCCAGGAATTATTATGAGAATGAGCCAATCAAGGCCCAGTAGATGATCAATTCATGGCTGGAGAAGCCAAAATCTCACCATTCAAAGTTGCCCAAACAATTGCATAGGGTAAAATTCAGGTCAGATGTCTATGATGCCATTACATTGCTGAGCAAGGTGGCAGGATTGAGAAGTGTAGGAGTGTTAGAGAGTTGGATGGTCCATGTGATCACCAAGATGAGTCAAGGCACGAACTATCACTGGGCAGGGCTCATCAGTGCTGAGATTGACAAACAACTGAGAAATTTCCTAGAGGCAAAGAAATTCACTATGTCTTCTTACATTATGTATGTGCTGGCCATTTCCTATCCCTACAAAGTTTTGACTCTGAGGGGAACCATTGGGCAGGACATAATCTATGAGGTTTATCCAGAGCTACATTTGGGGCATAAAGATTACAGGAGGACCAATGATGCATTCACAATGCATATTACCCAGACACTTCAGAATGCAGAGCATATCAAATTATCCGATGGAACAAAAGGACTAATCAAGAACTACGGAGCATGGTTTATCTAGTTCCCTACATTCACTTACCTCTAGATTGATGGATGCCCAGTTGCCCCTTACAGGTTGCCTCGGTATCCCACTGACCATATTGTGCTGCTAGAAGTTGTACAACAAATCTGTGAGTTTGATGCAGTGGTGAAGAGGGAAAAGCATAAGATTGGTTTTGGAGGAGACTTCCCTCTTGGGATTGGCATAGGAGAGATGTGCCTGTCCATCCAATCGGCTCACACCGCAGGTGAGGAGCTGGCGGCCTATGTATTCTCTTTCCATTATAAAAGAATGAACTTTGATGTAACTGGAGAGGCCCAGAAGAAGGCTACCCGGGAGTATAGGCACAAAGAGGACTTAGAAGACTACTGGGTCAATATCAAGGATGACCTCGATGCAAGGAAGAAAAGGTATTCCAGGCTGCCTGTGGAGGCAATTAGACAATATAATGTTAAGCTGATTCTGGATCAGCTTGATGATGATGGGAAATTGGTTCAAGACCATGTTTATGAGGCTATAAAGGATAGGTCAGTCAGTGATATCGATTGGAATGAGGCTGAGGTGATAGAGTTAGAAGATCTGATGTCTTCTGTGATGAAATTCACCCTTTCTTGGGTAAGGCGCAAAATATGGGAGTTGGAGAATGCGAAAGTAACTTGCACCTTCGACTTGATGGGGAATCTCAACCCCATGTCAACTTCTGAGGAGTCCGAGGAAGAGGACCCCAAAGGGAAATCAGCAAAAACGTCACCCTTCAAGATTAAAGTCAGAGGTCCTAAGGGAGCTGAACCTGTAACGAAGAGGAAACCAATAGGCAAGCGTAGGTGGAAGACCCTGACAATCAGCAAGTCCTCTGATGAGGAGGAAACGGAAAAGGGTGAAGAGGAGGATGCTCCTCCACCACATAAGAAGACAAGAACTACAAGGATGGCGAAGAAGAAAGATCAGAATGCTTCAGAAGATGAACCTCCAATTGTAGATGTGGAGAGTTCAGGGGGTGAGAAAACAAAGGTCTATAGCAGGAAATCAAGAACTCCTTCTCCCAAGGATGCTGCACAACTTAAAGATTCCTCCCCAACATTACCAGTTGAAGAGCAGGATAAGCCTGTTTCTCCTCTGCCAAGTGCACTTGAACTGAAGAATCCGGATGAGCAAGAAATTAGCGGGGAGGCAGAACCTTTCAAGGAAGGAACACTGTTCAGTGAAGCGGCTGAGCTTGGGGTAGAAACATAAGAGAGACACACTTCTCCGCTGGTGCAATATGAGGATTCTCCAGAGAGTGATAGAGATCGCGGATCACCTGAATCAGAGGAAAGCATCCCTGCTAGGACTCGATCACTGGTTCTTCTAGAATTAGGACTTGAAGAGGTTGACCAAGCCAAACAGATTCCAGAGAAAGAAGATGACAAAGAAACAACTGAGGAGGAGGTCAAGGTGGCAGCTGCAGAGGAAGAGAAAGTGACAGAGGATCCAGGAGAAACAAGAACAGAAGGAATCTGGACTGACCCTGTAGCTCCGAACTGGTTGGAGAAGGAGCTTGCCAGGAAGAAACAGGTGATTGTTGAGGACACTCCATTAGACTGGGATGAAATGCTGTCTCAGATTGGCAAAGGAAAGAAGAAAAAAGCCGCTAAGGTGATTTCCCGAGTGGAAAAGGATGAAACGAATAATAGGGTAGTTCACATTGCTACCCCTGCCGCGGATAAAATAAGAGATGATGTTACAGGCCAGGACTATAATGTCCAAACTATTAACCTTGGGCCAGCTTCCCTGGAGTAGGATATTGAGGAGTTTGAGGGGTCTAGTGCCATCATTATTGATAGATTAAAAAAGGAGACTTAGTCCAAACGAGAGTTGAAAAGAGAGAATGAATGATTGAGGAAGAGTTTGGAAGAGGTGATGAAGCCTCTGCAGTCTCTCCACCCCTCTTCCTCTACTACTCCGGGTTTTCTGCCTAAGAAGACAATCTCCGGGATTGAAAAGATGAAGGCCTCCGCTCAAGCTGCTACTGATTGGCTGATGGATGTCCAGATGAAAGGGGATAATGCTATCAAAGGGATCTTGTCTGTGGGGTAGGATGCAGTCCGGGGAAAAGAACTGTTAGAGCACATCTTGTCTCAGGAAAAAGATAACATAGACCTCCTGCTGCAAAAATTGAAGACTATTCTGGGACATGGAAAGGATCAATTGGCTAAGGATGGAATCCTTCCTTCCTCCAGGTTGGATGAACCGTGGGAGTGGTTTGAGGCATTGCAGGTCAGGCAGGGGGGTCTGAAGAAGATACAAAAACAAAGGAAGTCCATTGATTGCGACCTTACAGCAGTTTATGACGGATGCATTGCCTTCTTTGAGGTGATGACAGGGAGGAAGAAGATAGCCACCAAATATTTGAGCCTTGAATAATTGAAGGAGTGATGGCATGAGGTTTATGCCCCAGATTCTGGACCTTACAGCAGTTTATGACGGATGCATTGCCTTCTTTGAGGTGATGACAGGGAGGAAGAAGATAGCCACCAAATATTTGAGCCTTGAATAATTGAAGGAGTGATGGCATGAGGTTTATGCCCCAGATTCTGATGGAGCTGTCACCGGCCACTTACTTGATGATGCAACTACATACTTGGCGGTGATAGACAGGTACATGGCCAACAGAGAGGACTGGAACGGAATCATTGAGCGGTCCAAGGAAGGAATAGATTCTATTAAATGCCGACTCAAGGTCTTACCATTGCCACCTATTGCCGAGTTGGATAGAATATTCTCGAGGGTCCAAGGGACGTCAGTGCAGGAGAAAGACAAAGGGAGTGGTAGTTAATGCTCTTTTCGAGATTTGTGCTTCCCTATTACCATAGGGCATGCATTGGACCGTACTTCCTTGGGGACTGTGCCTTGGCCGACTTGGATGATGGCATTAAATGTGTACCTTAGTTTGTTTCCTTGGCCGACCTGTTTTGGCAATTTTTATTATTTTGTAAAATGTTTGGTTGGGCCGACATGTTTTGGGGGGAATTTGCTACAAATAGGCATTCTTGCCTCATTGTAAGGGTTAGACATTGGTTAGCTAAGTAGTAATAGAGATAAGCAAGAGCAATATTTAGAATTTCTTAGTCTTTTCTTGAAGCAAATACTGTATCAGAACAGTTGAATTGTTGCAGATTTTGGTGATTAATACAATTGGAGACATTGTGGTTTTCCTGGTGGAATCCTTTGTGTTATTTCATCTTGCATGGTTCTTGTTGTTCCATCTTTTAAATTACTTGAAGATTTACGGTTTAGTATTCAGAAATAGATTAGTTTCAGTTGGATAAATGATGTTGATGATTTCATATTTGGAATGTTTGTAGCTATCTCTGGTCTATACTCCCAGTAACTATCTTATTGTAGTAGGCTGGTGAAGTCAACCTGGACCGTATATTCAATGTGCTTAAGTTCGATTGTAGATGCATGTCTATGATTTGAAAATCTGAATTCCTTAGAAGATTGCACCGTTCTTATAAGATTGCATTGTGGGTTGAATAAGAACTGGTTATTTGAGATAGGTCCATTCCAGATATATGTTATTTACATTGTTTGTCCTCTCAGTAGTTTAGATCTTATCACTTCTTTGTATCCCTATCTTTTGCTATTTCTTTATTATTTGGTTAGATTTAGGGTTTAAGATCATCATATTGTCAAATCTGATAAATTGAAAGATACAGTTTGCTTGTAGTAAGGTCCGATTGTGATTACCAGCATTTCACATTTTATCTGAGTTGTTTTATGCATTGTTATGACCTAACACCTAAGAGACCTTGGGGTGATTTTCAGTAATTTATTGTTGAGAATTACCTTTCAAGAGAGATAGAATATTGTATTCTGTCTAAGTTGTTGCTGTGCAGAAAACACCATCAACAGATTGGCGCTAGAAGGAGGGCCTAAATGAGCACACTGGATCATTTCTTGAACGACATCTCTCGAGAGAGATATAGGAGAAATACTAGATCTACCACCAGAGAGGAAGATTTAGAGGAACTACAGTTTCCCAATAGGTCAAGAAGGACTATAGAGAGGGGAGAATCATCATCACCCATCCCCTCACATCCTGAAGTTGAGGCTATACCCATCCCTGAAGCCGTCCCCATCCAACAGCCTCAACCGGTTAATAACCAACCACCACCGCCACCTCCACTCTTACCAATGGCTTTCCTTGCCAACAATCCATCCCCCTTGTCTTTCAATGCTTACAATGTAATACCCAAGAACCCTGAGCATTTTTGTTCAAAATTACATGCTAATGACCCAAATAGGACTGTTGAAGAACACATAAGAATTTTCCAAACCTGCCTTAAAGATAGAGGGATTGTTCATGAGGATGTTGCTTGTAGGTTTTTTCCTTATTCACTAGGAGAAGAAGCCTTTTACTGGTACAACCATCTCCCTGCTGGTTCGATTCTTAATTAGAGTGACCTTGAAAAAGCCTTTTTGTAGAAGTTCTGAATACCCATCAGTGCCAATGAGCTATACTTGCAATTCATCAAGGTCAAAAGAGAAGTTAATGAACCCATAGCCAGTTTCAATAATAGGTTCCATCATGCATTCACCAGATTACAAGACCCGTATGTTTTAGATGATGATACAACCCTGGAAGTCTATTATGAAGATCTGGATAGCCTAACAGCAACCTTTCTGAAATGGAGACCTAACCCTCAAGGTACCCTGACTGATGCTTATACAGAGGCTGTCAAGCTCAGTACAGATCTGAGACAGCACTTGACTGGGCCATTACCTTCCCTGGGACCGGTTGCGCATCCCAACCAGATTCAGGTGGTAAATCAAGCTCTCACCAATCATACCCCAATCATGAATCCAGTTCTCCAATTACCTATGGTACCACACCCTGGTCACCCCATGAACCAGATTTCTCCTATGGAAAACTTCCCTCAACAATAGGTTAATCAGCCTATGTATCAGTCCCAACCGAATGGCTTCCCAGCTTACTTGTAGAATTCTGAGGTATTGCATCAGTCTTTGGGATCTGCCACAATGCATGTTCCTCCTCAAAGTAACCCAAGTCAACCTCCTTATCGAGATCCAAATAGGGAGAGGATTGATGAAATGGCTGAGCAAATAAAGAAGCTAAATTTAGAGGTGACTTACTTAAGAAATGAGAACAGCCAACTGCAAGCTGCTCAGAAGGGAATGCAATCTAATCAGAACAGGGAGTTTTCACAAGGACAGAATTATGACAGGGGGTAGCGTAATGATAGAGGATTCTATAATGACAGAGGGTATAATCAGGATAGAGGTTTCAATAATGATAGGAGGAAAAATTTTGATAGAGGCCAAGGAAGTGGATCAAAATTTGATAAAAGGCCATCACAAGGATAGAACAGGACTTGGAATACAGGGCCCAATAATGGAGGAGTTCCCACCCCATTGGATCAGCCTGCTAATCAGATTGTCAATCAATCTGCAAACCAGCCATTCAATCAAGACAAACCTCCTACTGGTGTGTACTTGGCTGAAGTGGTCTTATCACGGTTGTGCAGACTCCACAAAACGAGCCAACATTCAGAATTGGAATGTCCAGAGTTCCAAACTGCTGCTTCCATTTTTTAGTATGAGGTAGAGAATAATGTGAATGGGCAGGAGATTGTTCCTTCCAACTCATTTGATTCCTCTGTGCTGGTATTAAATCATGCTCCTTTTCTAGCCAGCCAGAAAAACGTACCAGAAGAACTTGAATCCCGGGAAGAGGAAACAGATCAGATTTGTAATGGGGATGAAGTTGCTCAGTTGTTTAATGAAGAATCAATGAATGACAATGGCCCCCCCGATCATGAGGAAGCTTATGTTGAAGAAGTATAGATGTTTCAGAGGTAAGGCTTGAGGGATATGCTTCATAGACATCCACAGCCTGGGGGACTTTTCACCACTTCCATTCCTCCCAACAACTTCAGTACCCCTCCAGATCCTAATGCTAGCAATAATCCGTCCTATCCACATGTCTCCAAGTAGTGCCTTTCGAGGGACAAACAGGCTCAAGCTGAACCACAGAAGAAAAAGGCTATTCAAGTAAGCAAGGAAAAGGCAGAGGAACCTTCTAAGGAAGTTTCTACTGACATGAATGAGGAGCAGATGACTTCATATGTTGCAGAGGAATTCAAGAGACTAAAGGTAAACCTTTCTGCATTTGAGTTGTTAAGGTTTCCCGCAATCATGAAAGCTATCTTAGGAGCCTATGATGCAAGTTCAAAGTCATTGGATAAGTCTTCTAGTGAGCATGTTGGCCAGACTTCTAGTTTTCAATCTATGAACACACAAAACCAGACACAGAATATGACTAACCCGCCTCCTGGAGATAGGGGGAAGGAAAATGATAGAACTCAAGTGGCCCAGGTGGACACTCAGCCCACTTTGTTTCAAGGAAAGACAGAAACCCCACCATTTATGATCTCAGTGCGAATATTTGGTAAGAATCTGCATTACTTGTTAGATTCTGGTGCTTCCACCAACGTGATGCCTCTTGGAGTTTGTAGGTCTCTAGGAATTACACCTGCTGATTCCCAAAAGAAGGTCACTCAGTTGGACAGAACCGAAGTGAGTGTGGTAGGGGAACTCAACATGATCCAAATGCAGATAGCTTCAGATCCAAGAATCCAACAGGTTATTAACATTCAGGTAACTGATATTCTTGATGCATACGGTTTGATCCTAGGAAGGGATTTTACCAAGGCTCTGAATGGGTATGTGTCTACTGACCACTCTCACATGTGGTTGCCCTGGAAAGGAGTGCCTAATTAGATCTGAATCGAGAGGGAGCCTAGAATGAAGTACATGATAACAGAATACCAAAAGACTTCAACAGAGGTCCTTATATCAGAAGCTAGAATGGGAAACTACCTGCTGTCGGCTCAATATGAGGAATCAGATGTAGAAGAGGTGCTGATGTTGCATACAATGCCAGCTGATGTTGGGACAGGGTCCAGCCATACTAAGGTTCTGACAGAATTAATTGAAGAGGAAGAACCTGAGGACAAACAGATCAGCTTATTGGACGATTTCTAGGAATTCATTAGGCAATGTATGGAGAACCAGACTCACCTAGGAAAGAGGACAAACTTTAAGGAGTTACTCTTACCAAATTAGTGTAGAGTCCACAATGCTTCTCACTCAGAGTTGGAGTGTTGTCTGTGTCAGACAACAGTAAAACAAGTACAGAGATGCATGAATCTAGCTCAGGCAGTTAAGACAGATGAGCATAATCTCCAAGAAGAGAGCGAAATCCAGAGACCTGTGGTGACTAAAAAAGCCTCTAACACTGATAAACCAAAAGACAAAATGAAGAAAAATACCACTGCAGAATATTGGACTCTTAAGTTTGACGGGTCTAAGTCCAAGCATGGAGTTGGGGCTGAATTTGAAATGATCAGTCCAAATGGTAAGAGTTTCTTTGCAGCTCATAGGCTCCAATTTCATTGCACCAATAATGTAGCAGAATATGAAGCTTTAATTCATGGGCTCCTTATGGCACTCAAGAAAAAGGTTAAAATTCTGCAAGTCTTTGGTGATTCAGAATTAGTAGTCAAACAAGTAAAAATGCAGTATGCATGTCATGATAGGAGAATGACCAATTACAGGCATAGAGTGTGGGACCTCATCGAGGGGTTTAACGCTTTTAATATCCAACTGATCCCAAGGAAGAAGAATCAAACTGCCGATTCTCTGGCTCAAGCAGCCAGCACTTTGCAGCCCCTATCTATGTCAGGATTGAAGAAGTTTACTGTTGAACTAACTCTTGTGCCATCAGTTCCTGACAATGTAACTAATTTTTAGGTGTTTGAGGATGATAAACATATCCTGGACTTTATCACAAACACAGATGTCTTTGATTCATAGATCATTGATGAAACATAACCTCAAGAAGCATAATTGGATCTAGAGGGTGTGCTGAATCTGAAATCCAACACTATTCCAAGGGGAATGGTACAGCTGGAGAGAATTTTCGATATGGACAAAATCAGAGATCAGGAGCGAGACTCCAAGAAGGAGTCCATCAGTGGATAGTGTGACCCTCACAATGTGGGTACTGAGGATAATATCAAGAATATTTTCATTGGCAAGGTCTGCACTCCTGAAGAAAGACAGGGTATAATCAGAGCCCTACACAATTTTCCAGATATAGTGGCATGGGGTTATGAAGACTTGAAGACTTATGATACATCCATCATAACTCATACTATACCTTTGAAGCCAGGTGCTAAACCTTTCAGACAGAGGTGAAGACCTATTAATGCATTGTTGGAACCACTCATACAGAAGGAAGTTCAGAAATTGCTATCTGCCAAAATCATATTTCCTGTCAGGCATTCGACGTGGGTGGCAAATCTGGTTCCAGTAAGAAAGAAGAATGGTGAAATTAGGCTCTGTGTTGACTTTAGAAATTTGAATAGATCATCAGAAAAAGATAATTACCCATTTCCCTCTTTGGATGAAGTGCTACAAGTGGTCAATGGATCGCAGATGATGTCCTTTCTGGATGGTTATTCGGGGTATAATCAAGTGATGGTCCAGTATGAGGATAGACACAAGACTGCTTTTACAACTAAGTGGGGAACCTTTGCATACAGGAGGATGCCATTTGGGCTTATCAATGCAGGAGCCACATTTCAAAGGGCTATGGACATTGCTTTCAAAGACATCATAGGAAAGTGCATCATCATTTACATGGATGACCTGACTATTTTCTCTAAGAACAGAGGATATCATATCTCAGATCTATACAAAGTGTTTCAAAAGTGTAGGAAATTTGGCATCTCTTTGAATCCCAAGAAGTGTATCTTTGGAGTTACAGAGGGCAAGCTATTAGGGCATGTGATATCAGAGAAAGGAATTGCTATAGATCCAGAGAGGGTAGAAGCCATCCTAAAAATTTAGCCACCAGCCAGCAAAAAGGAGATGAAGTCCTTCTTTGGTAATATTAACTTTGTCAGAAAATTCATCACTAGATTTGCTGAAATTGTGAAGCCATTAAATGCTATGTTGAAGCAAGATGCCAAGGTCGAATGGACTACAGAAGCAAAGGAGGCCTTTGTAGAGATTAAGAGAGCCATTGTTGATGCTCCAGTGTTGGTGAGCCCAAATTATAGCAAGCCTTTTTATATCTATTTGTTTGCTTCAGATCACTCATGTGCTGGAATGCTGACACAAAAGTCTGATGAGCAGAATGAGCATCCCATTGCTTTCATGAGTGCACCATTAAAGGATGTTGAGTTGAAGTACCCAAGTGTGGAGAAGCAAGCATATGCCCTTGTTCGAGCAGTAAAGAAATTCATGCATTATATCCTCAGAAACAAGGTGTTTGCAATTGTTCCCAATTCTGGAGTTAAGTTGCTGCTGATGCAGAATGAATTAGGGGAGCACAGAGCTAAGTGGGTGACCATGCTCCAGGAGTATGACATTGAGATCCAGCCGATGAAGCTGGTAAGAGGACAAGGACTCACCCAAACCATGGCAGAGATAGGCCCTGAGTTGTCTGTTCATAACTATAATGTTGAAGAAGTTTCCCCAGAGGGCTTGTATGATGATATAGTCTATTATTTGTTGAATCAATGACCTCCAGCACACCTTACTATAGTACAGAGGTGAGCCTTAAGGCTGAAAAGTGACGGTTTCATGCTGAAAGGAGCTGTCCTATACAAGAAGAATCATGAAGGTATTTATTTGAGGTGCCTTGGAAGACAGGAAGCTGAAAGGGTAATGAGTGAATTTCATGAGAAATACGGTACTGGTCATGGTTCTGCGACTGCTACTGCGAATCAAATTTTGAGGGCAGGATATTACTGGCCTACGCTGTTCAAGGATGTTCATCATCATGTACGGACCTGTCACACTTGTCAGACTGCAGCAACAAGAGAAAGGTGTACAGCACTTCCGCTCCAGTCAGTCACTGAGGTAAAACCTTTTGCTCAATGGGGTATGGACTTCATAGGCCCCATCAATCCACCATCTTCTGCAGGACATAGGTACATTCTCACCATGACTGATTACTTTATGAGATGGATTGAAGCTTTTGCTTGTAGGCAGTGCACATCAGAGGTAGTAATTGATTTTTTAGAATTTTCCATTCTCAATCGGTTTGGATGCCCTGTTGATGTTGTTTCTAATAATGGTCCTGCCTTTGCCTCTTTGAGATTCTCAAACTGGGCATTTGATCATGGCATTGTTGTTAAGTTTGCATCTAATTATTATCCCCAGGGGAATGGTCTAGCTGAATCCTCTAACAAGAACCTGTTGAATGTCATCCAAAAATTGTTAGAGAGGAACCCAAAAGACTGGCATACCCAGCTTCGGTTTGCTCTTTGGGTAGATCGTACCAGAGTTAAGTCCTCCATTGGTACCTCTCCTTATCATTTAGTGTATGGTCTGGAACCAGTTTTCTCTATCCAACTCAAGATTCCAACTCTACAGTTTATAAATCAGTTTTATGATGAAGGGGATAGAAGGGAGGCCAGGCTAACAGAATTATTAAACCTTGAGGAAAAACGAGACAATGCCCTTGAGAAGTTTGCCAAACACCAGGGGGTAGTTAAGAAATGGTTTGAAAAGAGATCAAAAGTTAAGGCTTTTAGGATTTCTGACCTTGTCTTGTACTGGGATAAACCACATGATCAAAAAAGGAGCCATGGAAAATTCGATAAGTTGTGGCTGGGTCCTTACCAGATTGCCGAAATATTGGGAGATAATGCCTTCCGTCTGAGGACTCTCACAGGAGAAGATATACCACTGCCTATCAATGGGCAGTATCTCAAACATTATTTCCAGTCTTGAGCTGTTCTCAGCTCTTTGCTTTGTAAATAGTTAGTTTAGGTTGCTTTGTTGTTTGTTTGCTTGCTTTGGGTAGAGTAGGTTTCCCTTTTTGTTTTGCTGGTTTTGTTTGGTTAGAGTAGGTTTGCTTTGGTTTGTTTGTTTTGTTTTGTGTTGCTCTTGCTTTTGGTCCTTTCTCTTTTGGGGATCGTGGGTGCATCTGTATGGTAATGGTGGCAAAGCAGGTCTAATGTTCTTGGTATTTCCCTTACAAACTTTTCTCTTTTTTCTAGAATACCATGGTATAAATTCTTTAACCTATGTCATTTATCCTTAGGTTAAGACAAAGGGTTTCTAGTTAGTCTGAACAGGAATATATTGGGGGTCCTATACCTTTAATCCTTAATATACCTGAAGTTGTGTAAGGTCCTTATAAGGTCTGGACATGTGAAAAATCCTCTTCTGCTCTAGTGCCACTGTGGTTCTCAGCCCTGAGTGTGGACTTCACCGTTCACAGGTTGAATGAAGTGAGTAAAAGAAAAGAAGCATCAGCAAACTAAAAGAAAGAGAAAAAATATATTGAAAATCATGAGGTTGGAATTCAACTTATCAGGGGGATCTGAATATCTCTACCGGGGCTATAGACGCCTGACTGGCAGTAGAGCTATGTTCAGGGGGATCACAGCGATAACCTCGTTGGGGCTATGGACGCCTGACTAGCAGCGAGACTCTATCCAGGTTACTTTTAGAGTAAGAATCTTTACGTAGCCTATTCATACCAAGTCTGGTTCTTCTTGCAGCTGAGGGTAGGTAATAAATGCATGTGCACACACTTTGACCATAGTATAGGAATGTCTGAATGACTGGGAGTTTCTTTTTTTTAACTTAGGGTGGTGGCTGGGTATCTGAGTTGAAACCCTGAGTTCTGGGTTCTTGATTCCAGTTTGTCATCCAAATGCTCAGGAGCATTTCCCCAGCAGAGTCACCATTTGTTGTGCATTTTTTGCACACACGCCCCACTTAGAGCAGGGACCCTCTTTTTTGGTGTCTTTGACCTTTGGTTTTATTGGATTTTCCATCTTAGGGTCTTGACATGTTGATCTGGTTGGCTTTGACCCTTCCTTGAGGTTGGAGTTGATTGAAAATGAGTTTTTGGCCAAGTCCAGGTTTTCACCTGGATCTGGGATTTTCCATCTCTGGCGGATTTTCCTGGGCCCTGGTTCCTTGTCCGTTTCTGGTAGGATTCTCTGATTCCGAGTTTCTGCCTGACTTTGGGATTTTCCGGTCCTATCAGATTTTCCCGGATTCTGCCAATATCCCGATCTTCCTCATTTCCCCGGTTTCTGCATTTCCGCGAAATCTGTGTTTCAGCGCATTCTGGGATTTTCCAAAATTCTGCTTGGGGCTCGGGTTTCCGGACTTGTCAGAAATGTCTTATCGCGCATTAATGGTTGAGGTACCTTTGCTCAGGTGGGTATCAGGTCAGGTTTAGGGCATTTTCAGTTTTATTCTAACTTCATTACTGCCTTGTTGATTGCTCTGGCGATTGAGACTTTTATTTGAAGCTTTGAGAATCAATCTTGGTTCGTTTGTGTGAGAATTGCTTGAGCGCTGGTGTCAGTGTTTTTGTTGCTTGGACGTGTTTGCTGCATGGTCAACTTTCAGAGCTCGAATTCTGTTCGCTTTGATCCATGGTATGTAATCATTGCCCTTCTACTTGCTTGGGGAGTGATTGAAGGTTTTTTGCATTGGGTATTGTTAGATTTGGGGTCGGCCCTTGATTGATTATGATTTCATATTTATAGAGTCAGGTTTGATTCATTTTTTTTGTTGAAGAACCCTATTCCCGTGTCCTATGAGCTTTATTTATCCATAAGATTGCGTATGTATCCTTTAGAGGGGATTCTGGGTCAGATTGCTTGCTTGTTTTGGGTGCGAAATGTGTTATTATGAGAAACTAGGGTTTCCCTTGGTGTTCGGCCTAGAATAGAGGTTTTACTGTGTTTTGAGCGATTTTATCCCTATATCATGATTGGCTTCCCCGTCCTGTGAGGATTCGAGTGCTTCAGGTAAGTTCTTAGCTAATATTTTAAAGCCCTAAAGCTCACTCTGGTTTTAATGGCAGAAATTTGATTATTCGATTAGGGCATCATTATTTTGATTTGGGGATTCATCCTTTGCATGCTTTTGAAAAGTCTAAATTCTTTGCGTCCTGAGTTTTGTGACTTATCATCGGTTTTGAGATCATTCGAGCTCAGGTGGGGTTGATCCCGTGATCGTTTGAGTTTTGGTTCACATTCGTCCCTTTTTGGGTTTTTGAGGTCGTCGCGGAATTTCCTCGCTCCCGGATTTTCCCGGGTTGGGCTTATTCCATGGGCTAGGGTTATTTCTGGTGCATTTTAAGCTGTTCGCAAAAATCCATTCCATCCGAATTTTTCCGAATTTCCTGTCCAGCTATGTTCTTTTGATATTTTGATGATAGGATTGGTGGAACGATTGTCTAATGATTATTTCTCGTTGCCAATGAGTGAATTCAATGATTATCCTTTATTTTTTTCATCTACACTAATGATTTATTTGACTAATGATGCTTTGGCAGTAGGAATCTGTCTGGGTCAGATTTCTCCGAAATTCTGCCCCAACGGTATTTTCCCGGATTGCACGATTTTCTCGGACTATCTATTTTCCCCGGATCTCGGTGGATTAGAAGTTAGAAATGGATTTTGATTAATTTATATGATCTGTGCTAACCTTTTGGATCAGAATATGAGCAATAATTGAATACTAATGATGATTTTTGGATATGTAGGCTGAATCAAGCAAGGCTGCTGTTGGAAAGTCTAAGGGTGGTGCAGGGGCATCATCCATTTCTGAGACAGAACGATTGAGACTGGATATGAAGAACCAGCTCCCAGAAAGTAAAATATCTTCCGTGTGGGCTGATGTATCTGACACTAATGTTGGTGCATGGCGATATAAGGAGTTCAAATAGAGAACGGCTGAGAAGGATCTGTCAGCTTTGAGATGAGGAATGGTAAACTCTGGATTGGTGCATGTGGCGGGTTTCCCTCCAGTGGTTCAGTGTTATGAGCTGATCTTAGAATGTGCTAGATAGTATGACTTTGATACATAGATGGTGGTCAGCACTGAAGGGAGGGTCTTGGCGAACTTCAGTTTGGCCTCCATTGCACGAGCCTTCAGCATGCCGGATCTTCCTTCGGTCTGTGCATTGAACATTGACACTGCCAGGACTTATTATGAGAATGAGCCAATCAAGGCTCAACAGATGATCAATTCATGGCTAGAGAAGCCAAAATCTCACCATTCGAAGTTGCCCAAACAACTGCATAGGGTAAAATTCAGGTCAGATGTCTATGATGCCATTACATTGCTGAGCAGGGTGGCAGGATTGAGAAGTGCAGGAGTGTTAGAGAGTTGGATGGTCCATATGATCACCAAGATGAGTCAAGGCACGAACTATCACTGGGTAGGGCTCATCAGTGCTGAGATTGACAAACAACTGAGAAATGTCCTGCAGGCAAAGAAATTCACTATGTCTTCTTACATTATGTATGTGCTGGCCATTTCCTATCCCTACAAAGTTTTGACTCCGAGGGGAACCATTGGGCAGGAAATAATCTATGAGGTTTATCCGGAGCTGCATTTGGGGCATAAGGATTACAGGAGGACCAATGATGCATTCACAACGCATATTACCCGGACACTTCAGAATGCAGAGCATATCAGATTATCCGATGGAACAAGAGGACTAATCAAGAACTACGGAGCATGGTTTATCCAGTTCCCTACATTCACTTACCTCCAGATTGATGGATTCCCAGTTGCCCCTTACAGGTTGCCTCGGTATCCCACTGATCATATTGTGCTGCTGGAAGTTGTACAACAAATTTGTGAGTTTGATGCAGTTGTGAAGAGGGAAAAGCATAAGACTGGTTTTGGAGGAGACTTCCCTCTTAGGATTGGCGTAGGAGACATGTGCCCGTCCATCCAATTGGCTCACACCTCAGGTGAGGAGCTGGCGGCCTATGTATTCTCTTTCCATTCTAAGAGAATGAACTTTGATGTAACTGGAGAGGCCCAGAAGAAGGCTACCCGGGAGTATAGGTACAAAGAGGACTTAGAAGACTACTGGGTCAATATCAAGGATGACCTCGATGCAAGGAAGAAAAGGTATTCCAGGCTACCTGTAGAGGCAATTAGACAATATAATGTTAAGCTGATTCTGGATCAGCTTGATGATGATGGGAAATTGGTTCAAGACCATGTTTATGAGGCTATAAAGGATAGGTCAGTCAGTGATATCGATTGGAATGAGGCCGAGGTGACAGAGTTAGAAGATCTGATGGCTTCTGTGATGAAATTACCCTTTCTTGGGTAAGGCACAAAATCTGGGAGTTGGAGAATGCGAAAGTAACTTGCACCTTCGACTTGATGGGGAATCTCAACCCCATGTCAACTTCTGAGGAGTCCAGGGAAGAGGACCCCAAAGGGAAATCAACAAAAATGTCACCCTTCAAGATTAAAGTCAGAGGTCCTAAGGGAGCTGAACCTGTAACAAAGAGGAAACCAATAGGCAAGCGCAGGTGGAAGACCCTGACAATCAGCAAGTCCTCTAATGAGGAGGAAATGGAGAAGGCTAAAGAGGAGGATGCTCCTCCACCACCTAAGAAGACAAGAACTACAAGGACGGCGAAGAAGAAAGATCAGACTGCTTCGGAAGATGAATCTCCAATTGTAGATGTGGAGAGTACAGGGGGTGAGAAAACAAAGGTCTATAATAGGAAATCAAGAACTCCTTCTCCCAAGGATGCTGCACAACCAAAAGATTCCTCCCCAACATTACCAGTTGAAGAGCAGGATAAGCCTATTTCTCCTCCACCAAGTGCACTTGAACTGAAGAATCTGGATGAGCAAGAAATTGGCGGGGAGGCAGAACCATTCAAGGAAGGAACACTGTTCAGTGAAGCAGCTGAGCTTGGGGTAGAAACAAAAGAGAGACACACTTCTCCACTAGTGCAATACGAGGATTCCCCAGAGAGTGATAGAGGCCGCAAATCACCTGAGCCAGAGGAAAGCATCCTTGCTAGGACTCCATCACCGGTGCTTCTAGAATTAGGACTTGAAGAGGTTGACCAAGCCAAACAGATTTCAGAGAAAGAAGATGACAAAGAAACAACTGAGGAGGAGGTCAAGGTGGCAGCCGCAGAGGAAGAGAAAGCGACAGAGGATCCGGGAGAAAAAGAACAGAAGGAATCCGGACTGACCTTGTAGCTCCAGACTGGTTGGAGAAGGAGCTTGCCAGGAAGAAACAGGTGATTGTTGAGGACACTCCATTAGATTGGGATGAAATGCTATCTCAGATTGGCAAAGGAAAGAAGAAGAAAGCCGCTAAGGTGATTTCTTAGGTGGAAAAGGGATGAAACGAATAACAGGGTAGTTCACATTGCTACCCCTGCCGCGGATAAAACAAGAGATGATGTTACAGGCCAGGACTATAATGTCCAAACTATTAACCTTGGGCCAGCTTCCCTGGAGCAGGATATTGAGGAGTTTGAGGGGTCTAGTGCCGTCATTGTTGATAGATTAAAAAAGGAGACTCAGTCCAAACGAGAGTTGAAAAGAGAGAATGAACGATTGAGGAAGAGTTTGGAAGAGGTGATGAAGCCTCTGCAGTCTCTCCACCCCTCTTCCTCTACTACTCTCAGTTTTCTGCCTAAGGAGACAATCTCTGGGATTGAAAAGATGAAGGCCTCTGCTCAAGCTGCTATTGATTGGCTGATGGATGTCCAGACAAAAGGGGATAATGCTATCAAAGGGATCTTGTCTGTGGGGAAGGATACAGTCCGAGGAAAAGAACTATTAGAGCACATCTTGTCTCAGGATAAAGATAACATAGACCTCCTGCTGCAGAAATCGAAGATTATTCTGGGACATGGCAAGGATCAATTGGCTAAGGATGGAATCCTTCCTTCCTCCAAGCTGGATGAACCGTGGGAGTGGTTTGAGGCATTGTAGGTCAAGCAGGGGGGTTTGAAGAAGATACAAAAACAAAGGAAGTCCATTGATGGCAACCTTACAACAATTTATGACGGATGCATTGCCTTCTTTGAGGTGATGACAGGGAGGAAGAAGATAGCCCCCAAATATTTGAGCCTCGAACAATTGAAGGAGTGGTGGCATGAGGTTTATGCCCTGGATTCTGATGGAGCTGTCACCGGCCACTTACTTGATGATGCAGCTACATACTTGGCTGTGAAAGACAGGTACATGGCCAACAGAGAGGACTGGAACGAAATTGTTGAGCGGTCCAAGGAAGGAATAGATTCTATTAAATGCCGACTTAGGGTCTTACCATTGCCATTTATTGCCGAGTTGGATAGAATATTCTCGAGGGTCCAATGGACGTCAGTGCAGGAGAAAGACAAAGGGAGTGGTAGTTAATGCTCTTTTCGAGATTTGTGCTTCCCTATTACCATAGGGCATGCATTGGACTGGACTTCCTTGGGGACTGTGCCTTGGCCAACTTGGATGATGGCATTAAATGTGTGCCTTAGTTTGTTTCCTTGGCCGACCTGTTTTGGCAGTTTTTATTATTTTGTAAAATTTTTGGCTGGGCCAACATGTTTTGGGGGGAATTTGCTACAAATAGGCATTCTTGCCTCATTGTAAGGGTTAGACATTGGTTAGCTAAGCAGTAATAGAGATAAGCAAGAACAATAGTTAGAATTTCTTAGTCTTTTCTTGAAGCAGATACTGTATCAGAACAGTTGAATTGTTGCAGATTTTGGGGATTAATACAATTGGAGACATTGTGGTTTTCCTGGTGGAATCCTTTGTGTTATTTCATCTTGCATGGTTCTTGTTGTTCCATCTTTTAAATTGCTTGAAGATTTAGGGTTTAGTATTCAGAAATATATTAGTTTCAGTTGGATAAATGATGTTGATGATTTCATATTTGGAATGTTTGTAGCTATCTTTGGTCTATACTCCCAGTAACTATCTGATTGTAGTAGGCTGGTGAAGTCAACCTGGACCGTATATTCAATGTGCTTAAGTTCGATTGTAGATGCATGTCTATGATTTGAAAATCTGAATTCCTCAGAAGATTGCACCGTTCTTATAAGATTGTATTGTGGGTTGAATAAGAACTGGTTATTTGAGATAGGTCCATTCTAGATATATGTTATTTACATTGTTTTTCCTCTCAGTAGTTTAGATCTTATCACTTCTTTGCATCCCTATCTTTTGCTATTTCTTTATTATTCGGTTAGATTTAGGGTTTAAGATCATCATATTGTCAAATCTGATAAATTGAAAGATACAGTTTGCTTGTAGTAAGGTCCGATTGTGATTACCAGCATTTCACATTTTATCTGAGTTGTTTTATGCATTGTTATGAACTAACACCCGAGAGACCTTGGGGTGATTTTCAGTAATTTATTGTTGAGAATTACCTTTCAAGAGAGATAGAATATTGTATTCTGTCTGAGTTGTTGCTGTGCAGAAAACACCATCAACAATATCCATTATGGAAACCTACAGTTAAGGTTAGGAAAAATACTCAAGTAGCCTACAATAGTTGAGATCCGAGATGAGTAGATTAAAAAATCTATTGAAACAACTAAGACATCTTCCACACCTTTAGAGCAAAATCCAGTGAGTAATCAAGACAAGACCCTTCCTAAATCCTCATATGGAACTTCTAAATTACCTCAAGAGGAGGGTGATTAGCATCGAACTAATCCTTTAAAGAAGGAATCCACCTTGAAAGAGAAAACTCAAGCACCTTTTTGGGAGTGTCTCAAACCAATCACTTTGAAAAACCCTCTGGAAATGACCTTATCCACCAAAATTGTGTTGATACAGGAGATTAAACAACTTCAAATCAAGGTTCCTTTGTTACAAGCAATTAAAGAGATCCATAAACTAAACCAACTAAACAAATAGTTGTACATCAGAATAATAGGAAGGAAATAAAAATAGATTAATATTGTTCACATAAATGAATATCTAGATGACTTTTTGGCTGAAAAAACCATAGCTCCAAAATATGATGATCCAGGTAGTCCACTTATAATAGTGACAATCAATAAAGTAGCAATACCTATTGCACTTGTGAACCTAGGAGTGGCCATTAATGTAATGACAGTAGATGTTATGAAGAATTGGGGACTCAATGATTTACATCTTGTTATGCCCTGCATAATCACCCCACTTTGATCTAGATCAAAATGGGTGCCCCTTTTTGTCTTTTTCTTTTTGGGCCTTTTGTTTTTTGCCTTAGTTTTTTTTTCCCTTTCAAAGTTCTGTCGAAGACGGAACCGGGACCAATACTGGACTTGGAAATTCCTTCCATGTTTTGATCTTGTTTCGTCCCCAGTTCTAGTTATGGCTTTTCTTTGTTCTTCTTCCTTTGATTCTTTGTTGGAGTTGGGTCCGGGCCCGGTTCAGAATGTTGAACTTTCTCAAAGTACCTCGTTCAGGTCCCATGCCGGGTCTGACCCCACCTTTTTCTTTCTCTCTTCATTGGTCTTTGTTGGTTTGTGTCCTTTGCCTTAGGTGTTTTCTTTTCAGCCTTGGGCATTTTATTTTTTGGCGGGCCCAGAACTGGAGCAGATTCTGAACTTGCAATTTCTTCCAAACGTTGTTTTGTGTTCCTTCCCCAGCTCCGGTTCCACCTCTTTTGGTTTTTCTCTCCTGCATCTTTTGTGTTGTTTTGGCCAACCCAGAGCCAGAACTAAGGCCAAAATTGAAACTTCCTAGAAGTCTCTAGTTTGCATTTGGTTCTGACCCCGGTTCTGCCTGGTTCTTTGTTTTGCTCAGGCTCCGCCAGTGTTTTGTTTCCGTCTTTTGCGTTTTGGGTTTCCTTGCGAACATGGAGCTGGGATGGGGTATGAGCTCGGGAATGTTGGTTATTTCCCTGGCTCATTCCCACCTTGACTCTAGTCCCGGTTACGGTTCTCTTTTGGCCCCACCCCTACTAGTTTTGTTGGGTGAGGGATGTCATTTCTAGGTCCCGTTTTGGTCCTGCCTCCGCCAGAGTTAAGTTTATTTTTGGTAAAAGGAATGATATTAATGTATTGTTTTAATGAAGGCCTTGTTTTACAGTGTCAAACTCTGTGCGTGATGATGTTTCTCAAGGATCTTAGTGGGAGTTTTGAGCTCGGAGGAAGGTCTCACCAACTAAGTAAAGTCTCCCTGAAGGAAAGTGGGCTTTCGCCAAAGCAGAATGGCTTTGCCATAAGGTCTTGGTGACCATGGAGAGCTACACCGAAACAGAATGGGCTTATTCTTGAGAAAACAAGGGGTCGCTATAGCATCTCCCTGACCACGGGAAGTCACACCAACAAAGGGAAGTCATGCCGAAGAAGGTTTTTGGGGAAGGTTTGCATTCTCACCATGAGGTATTGCCGACCCAATAGGGTCCTACCGATATATTTTTTTGCCCTCGGTGCAACATGTTGGGTGTGGCATAACGTCTTCCTAACTAATGTTGGTCTTCTCGATAGCAGCGAATGCACCAGTGAGAGATCATATCATTGTAGCTCTTGGTGCCTACCATGATGTCTTACCGAAGGCGGATGTCCTCACAAAGAGAGGGGCCCACTAAAGAAGTGGAGTTCGCCAAGAGGATGCAATTTTGCAATGTCATCTAGCTGAAGGGAAGCAGTCTTTCCAAAGGTCTTTACGAGATCAGTATGACCTCTATGACTCACCAAAACCTCTCACCGACTAGCCTGTGCTACGCCAACAACTTGCAGAAGAGCGGATCTGGAGCAGGAAGAACGCCGAAGGAAGAAGATAAAGTTGTGAGTCATAACACCAGCTGGTATCTACTAATAGAGGTAGCTCAACATTAATGATGATATTTTGGGGCACTCGGGGCAGCACCGTTGGAGTTTGAAAATGGACATGAAGGCGTGAGAGTTAATATGATAGATGCAAAAGATCTACATAACACCTAAGGAAGCAATCTTCACTAACATAAGACACCAAGGATTCACATTTATTTCATAACCAACTTTTGTGAAAGATCTAGATTCTGACCCTCTACAACCAAGGAGATATTTCTGTGAACCTTAATACATGGGACAACACATCTTCTTTTTGTACATTCTATATATAAGGCATTCTTGCCTTTTTGTAAGGGGGGACCGGGTAGAGTTAGAAAGTGATAGAACTTGTAGAGTAGAATTGGTAGTTAGGAGTTAGATTCAAAATAGACTAATCTATCTTTCAGTTCCCTTAGTGTAAATGGAAACAATTCGAGATCACAGATTTTATGTATATTGGTGATTGTGCCAGCTTTGTAAATATTGCTTATCTATTTCACTAACAGTAGAAGCAACCAGATTAAAATCTATTTCATGTTGTGTTCTAGAATGGTGTTTGCATTGAATTAATCATCTAATTTGGGAAGCTCTCAAGGAATGAGGTTTGATTCTATGTTTGGTTTAAAGTGGTAACTTGCAATCTGTTGTTGAAATCAGCACTGTGAATGAATGATACTGTGTGTTAGTCACAAGTTAAGTTTGTTCTATAGTTTTAGTTAGGAATTTCTTGAAAGGAAATAGGTCTGGTTAATTCGGATGAAGTGTCATTCTTTTCTATCCCAAAGCCCCGATCCATCTTTTTCTATTTCTTTGAAAAACCCCAGTTAAAGTAGATTTAAATTCATGTTTAACCCACAACAGTCCAAAAGCTCAACACCAGCAGGCCCCTTGAATATTATTGTTACATTGAACACTAAGGGACATCAGCACAGTTGAGACCCAACTACCAAGACCTTGGGAGCTAAGGCATCCATGTGTTTCCTTTCTCTTTCAGGAGAAACAGAGTAGCAATACTCTGTTTAGCATTGTTGTGGTGCCAAAATCGCCAACAGGAACTGGTGCTAGAAGGAGGGCACTATGAGTAATTTTGGGTTGTTTTGAGTTGGAGTGGATCAGGTTTTGGAAAGCCTGGCTCTAATGGGTAGCCCTTTGTATATACCAGGATTTTTCCATGAAATCCCTGGTCATCTGTATGATAGGATTCCTCTATTCTTCCCTCACAGTGGAAAAAATGATTTTGAACATGTCAAAACTTGCAGGCGTATACTTACTTTTCTTCAGGTTCAGCATGAGGATGTCGTATGTCAGTTGTTCATCAAAACACTTCAAGGTATAGCCAGGCAATGGTATGATAATCTGCCACTAGGATCTATTTGTTCATGGGCAGAGCTAGAAATCTTATTCTTAGATTAATTTGGTCTTTGAACACAAGACCCATCATTTGAATTTGCAGCTGTGAAAAGGATACCATTGGAACTCATTTATCAATTTAACCATAGATTCTTGTTTATGTATCAAAGGGTTCAATCTTTAGGTTTGGTTGTGGATGATCATATACTGATAGAGCATTATTATTGGGGTTTAAACCCTTCATTTGCAACCAAGGTCAGTGGTAGTGGTGAGGCTATATCTTTTCCTCATGCATTTAAAAAGGCTCCCTTATTGGCACAATTTGGATGTGATACTAGAAATTCAGATAGACAAACTCATGGTTATAATCTTCTTGTGCTTGCAAACTACCATCACATGCAGCCTTATGCCATTTCACCCACCATCCTTGCCCAGGTGCAATCATTCTCACCAAGCAGCTACCACCTTCTTAATGGTCCAAACACCATGTTTTCCCATACCCCATATCAAGTCAATCGCACACAAGACCACTGGGAGAATTCATCCTTGTAAAATCCAATCACAGAGTTAACTACTCCACTTGTCAATGAGGTTGTGACCATATCATCTCTTTTCAGTCATCTTCCAAAGCATACTCCATTACATCACAATGAAGTTCCAGATGAAACATTTGATGAGCCAAAATATAATTTTGATGACTTGTTTGGTAAAAGGGATGAAATGGATGTAAATCCAGAGCATAATGGAAATCTCAAGATCAAATCTAGCTTTGTTGAGAATGCTAGTACTAACGATGGATTTGAAAGAGATGAGGTAAACTCTTCTAATCAAGATCAGAATCAAGGTGATGAGGAATGGAAAGAGAGACATGGTTCATGTTGGATTGATATCCCTCATATGCAAAATCAAATAAGGGAGAAATTGGAAGAGCAGGGAGATCTGAAACTATCAGAACTTGTTGGGCCAGGGGGTGTAGAATAAACCAAACTGATCAACATGGTCAGATGGACTGCCATGTCTTCCTGGGAAGGATGGAGTTGTATTTTGAGTAAATGATTACTGTTGAAGGGATACTTATGGAGGATCCTTGGAGTACCTATCCCCCCAATGAAGAGGGTGAAATAATTAGCATACATGAGAATGATGATCACTCCATCCAACATGATGAGAGTAACTGTGTGCAAAGTATGAACTTGATAGAAGTGGAGAATAGATTCACCGATGCATTCATAGATTCTTCCATGATGCTGAATGAGGAAGGGACACACCTTGAAGGGTTAATACAAGAAGAAGAATATGATCATTTAAGCAATGAACAGATTGAAGCAGATAGCACACTTCAAGATGAGATTACCAAGGAATCTGGTGGTCAAAAACAAGGACTCAAATGCCCAAATGAAATCTTAAGGGAAGAAATTCAAGTAGATGTGTAGATTAGTCAAGTGTTCCCTAAAGAAGTTCATGATGGAGTACATTTGGATAAAGCAGAGGAATGCCAAAAAAACAACCAAGAGGTTATCTCAGAAGTTGAATCTCTTTAGCATAACGAAGAGAATGAGACAAGGGAATATTTTCTTGATTTTGATTTTGATTGCTCAAATGTGCTGTTGGAAGAAGGTCCTTGCTTGATATCCACTAATCAATTTTCTCTTAACACCAATGAATTTGATGCTAAGCAACATATTCTTGTTAATGATATGGATGAATATGAAGTGAAAAGCTTTCCTGGCTCTGACTCCATCCATTCAAGTGAGTTTGAAGAAGATCCTTGTTCACCATGTGCCAGTATCCCTAACATCAATGATGATAAGCTGGAGGAAGATTCTCAAACCCTTGGGGATGACATGTTTCAAGAGAATGTTGAAAGGGAGGATTCATCTCAAGAAATTTAGAAAATTTTTGACTCTGTGCTCGAGATGAATACTCAGATGCTAGTGAGTGAAGATCCTAACTACAAGAAAAGCCCTAATTCAGTGGTGATCCATGAGCTAAGACCTCGTGAAGAGGAAATCATACGACACAAGCCTACATTGGTAACGAGCAATCTTTAGAATCAGGTGGTGTCCTTTCATTATCCTCTGTGTTTTAATAATTTTCAATTTGATTATGGCATAGAGGATAGTAAAACCTGTTTGTGGGTAAATCATGACAAAACTGAAAAAACCCACAATTGATAATATTTCAAGCTTTATGCCCTCAGAATGAACTTATTTCCTATAAAATTTATATTTTTGAGTATAAAGATAAATTTGCTAGGCTTAGAACTGTGCCTAGTAAGTTAAGATTACTGCATACAATAAAAAAATCAGTCAAGTCAATGTACAAATTTTTACAGTCTTTTGTTTGCAAAGTTCAGCTTTGGAGTTAGTTTAGGGATAGGATAGGTTAGTGTTAGTTTTTGTTTTAGTTAGTTTTTCTTTGTTTTGTCCCTTTTCTTCTTTTCCTGTTCTTTTTGTTGTTGTAAATTGTTTGTTTCCCTATTTGTAAATATTTTGTTTGTTTGTAAATAGCTTTGCTGTTTGTTTGTTTTACCTTTTGTTTCTTTTGTTCTTTTTTGTTTCTGTTTTGATTTTATTCTTTGGGGTTCATCTGTTTCTTTCCATTTTGAAATGGTGGTTGTTATCTGAAGCATACTCTGGTCATTAGGAGAGAAGTGGTTTAGATATTTCAGGTTTTTTTGATTGGATGATTTTGTCCTCAATTTGTTGTTTCATGCTTGTTGTCAATAAGAGTTGTGGAAAGTTTTAAAGCACGGTGCCAATTAAGTAACCTTCATTGGCTCCCCTGAATCTGTCACAAATTATCCAAATCATCTCCTCTTATAATGGTATATTTGTCCTAGGACTATGGTGTTGTAAGATTTGAGTGAAAAAATTGATTTCCAAGTGTTGTTATGAGGTCCATTGTAGTTTTCAACATAGATTAGATATTAAACATCTAACATATTGAAAAAAAGAAAAGAAAAAGAATTATCAAATGAAAAGAGGATTCAATATGAATGGGTGATTCCAGTATCTCTACCGGGGCTATGGATGCCTGACTGGTAGTAGAGCAATGCTGAGAGAAAACTAGAGGTATCTCTGTCAGGGCTATGGACACTTGACTGGAAGTGGAGCAATGCCTAGGATATCATCACACAAAAGGAAATCAAATCATGTAGCTCAAATCTTACACATTATTGTCTAAAAGATTAAGAAATTTTTAAAAAAGAGTGACACACAATCAAACACACACATAGATTCAGGGGTAGCCATTGATTGACTTACATTTGAGACTCTAGCTCTACCTTGCTTGTTATAGCTGACCCAACTAGAGTTGTAATGTTCATGAACCAAGATTTCTTGGTAGCTGAATCCTTCAGATTCATGAAAATGGTTAAACCATTTTCCTAGCCGAGTCGCTATTTGTTATGCCCTGCATAACCACCCCACTTTGATTTGGATCAAAATGGGTCCCCCTTTTTGTCTTTTTCTTTTTGGGCCTTTGGTTTTCTATCTTAGGAATTTTTTTTCCCTTTCAAAGTTCTTTCGGAGGCAAAACTGAGACCAATACCGATCTTGGAAATTCCTTCCATGTTTTGATCTTGTTTCATCCCCAGTTCCGGTTCCGGCTTTTCTTTATTCTTCTTCCTTTGATTCTTTGTCAGAGTCAGGTCTGGGCCTGGTTCAGAATGTTGAGCTTTCTCAAAGTTCCTCGTTCGGGTCCCGTCCTGGGGTCCGACCCCGCCTTTTTCTTTCTCTCTCCGTTCGTCTTTTTCAGTTTGTGTCCTTTGCCTTAGGTGTTTCTTTTCAGCCTTGGGCATTTTCTTTTTGGCAGGCCTAAAACCAGAGCAGATTTTGAACTTGGAATTTCTTCCAAACGCAGTTTTGTGTTCCTTCCCTGGCCCCAGTTCCACCTCGTTTGGTTTTTCTCTCTTGCATATTTTGTGTTGTTTTGCAGACCCAGAGCTGGAACTGAGGCCAGAATTGAAACTTCCTAGAAGTCTCTAGCTCAGATTTGGTTCCAACCCCAGTTCCGCCTAGTTCTTCATTTTGCTCCGGCTCTGCCAGTGTTTTGTTTTTGTCCTTTGCATTTTGGGTTTCCTTGTGAACGCGGAGCTAGGATGAGGTATGAGCTCGGGAATGTTGGTTATTTCCCTAGGTCATTCCCACCTCGATTTTGGTCACAGTTCTGGTTCTCTTTTGGCCCCACCCCTGCCAGTTTTGTTGGGCGAGGGATGTCGTTTCTGGGTCTCGTTTTGGTCCCACCTCCTCTGGAGTTAAGTTTCTTTTTGGTAAAAGGCATGATATTAATGTATTTTTTTGACAAAGGCCTTATTTTGCAGGGTCAAATTCTATGTGTGATGATGTGTCTCAAGGATCTCGACGGTAGTTTTGAGCTTGATGGAAGGTCTCACCGACTAAGTAAAGTCTCCTTGAAGGAAAGTGGGCTTTCACCAAAGCAGAATGGCTTCGCCATAAGGTATGGGCAACCACAGAGAGCTACACTGAAATAAAATGGGCTTGTTTCCGAGAAAACAAGGGGTTGCTATAGCATCTCCCTCACCATGGGAAGTCATGCCGACAAATGGAAGTCGTGTCCAAGAAGGTTTTTGGGGAAGGTTTACGTTCTCGCCATGAGGTATTAGCAACCCGATAGGGTCCTGCCAATATTTTTTTTGCCCTCGGTGTAGCATGTTGGGCACGGCATAACGTCTTCCTGACTAATGTTGGTTTTTCCGATAGTAGGAAATCTTCCAGTGAAAGAGCATATCGTTGTAGCTCTTGGCGCTCGCCATGACGTCTTGCCAAAGGTGGATTTCCTGCCAACCGAGAGAGGAGGCCCACTAAAGAAATGGAGTTCACTGAGAGGACATGATTTTTCCATGTCATCTGGTCAAAAGGAAGTAGTCTTTCTAAAGGTCTTTGCAAGATCGGTATGACCTCTGTGGCTTGCCAAAACCTCTCACCGACTAGCCCGTGCTATGCCAACAACTTGCAGAAGAGCGGATCTGGAGCGGGAAGAACTCCAAAGGAAGAAGCTAAAGTCATGAGTCATAACACCAGCTGGTATCTGCTAACAGAGGTAGCTTAGCATTAATGGCAATATTTTGGGGCACTCGGGGCAGCACCGCTGGAGTTCAAAAATGGACACGAAGGCATGAGAGTTAATACGGTAGCTGCAAAAGATCTACAAAACACCTAAGGAAGCAATCTTCACTGACATAAGAAACTGAGGATTCACATTTATTACAGAACCAACTTTTGTGAAAGATTTGGACACCAACCATCTACAACCAAGGAGATATTTTTGTGAACCCTAATACAGGGGACAACACATCTTCTTTTTGTACATTCTGTATATAAGGAATTCTTGCCTCTTTGTAAGGGAGGACTAGGTAGAGTTAGAAAGTGATATAACTTGTAGAGTAGAACTGGTAGTTAGGAGTTAGATTCAAAATAGACTAATGTATCTTTTAGTTCCCTTAGTGTAAATGGAAACAGTTCGAGATCACATATTTTTTGTGCATTGGTGATTGTACCAGCTTTGTAAATGTTGCTTATTTGTTTCACTAATAGTAGAAGCAAATAGATTAAAATCTATTTCATGTTGTGTTCTAGAATGGTGTTTGCATTGAATTAATCATCTGATTTGGGAAGCTCTCAAGGAATGAGGTTTCATTTTATGTTTGGTTTAAAGTGGTAACTTGCAGTCTGCTGTTGAAATCAACACTGCGAATGAATGATACTATGTGTTAGTCACAAGTTAAGTTTGTTCTATAGTTTTAGTTAGGAATTCCTTGAAAGGAAATAGGTTTGGTTAATTCGGATGAAGTGTCATTCTTTTCTGTCCCAAAGCCCTGATCCATCTTTTTCTATTTCTTTGAAAAACCCCAATAAGAGTAGATTTAAATTCATGTTTAACCCACAATAGTCCAAAAGCTCAACACCAGCAAGCCCCTTGAATATTACTATTACATTGACCACTGAGGGACATCAACATAGTTGAGACCCAACTACCAAGACCTTGGGAGCTAAGGCATCCATGTGTTACCTTTCTCTTTCAGGAGAAATAGAGTAGCAATACTCTATTTAGCATTGTTGTGGTGCCAAAATCACCATCAACACATCCCTCAACTACAATGTTGTAGATGGAAAATCAATCCATAGCTATTCCCAAAGGTGTTATAGAAAATATTCTTGTTAATGTTGATGGTTGGGAATATCTAGTAGACCTACAAATAATCTAGTACCTCACACCAAAGGATATCTATCTAGAATAATCCTAGGAAGACCATAGTTGGCTACAGTTGCAACCAAGATTGACTACTGGGAGGGAGGAATGACCATTTCAAATGGCCCCAATAGTAAACCTTTATTCTTGTATCCCCCTGATAAACTTGTTGAACATAACAAAGTTTGGGCTGATGAACCAAATGGTACCAATGGACAAGAGAATCTAGCCTCACTTGTGATGGTGGTCATCAAAAAACATGGTGAAGAGTTAGAAGATGAAATGGAAAACAATATATGGAAAATATTACCATAGACTCAAGTGATGAGGAAATAGTAGACATAGAAGAGATTCTTGGGCGGCCAATCAACATTGATCACACTGTATTTGATTACACCAGCTTCATGAGATTACCTTGCCCTCTAGCTAATATCATTCCAAAAAAGGACCACTTCTTCAAAGATATTGATAGAATCCATAGAACCATGGCACATAGCTATCTGCTCAACACTTTGACTAGATAAGTTTATACTATCACCTCCAACCATACAAGGGTCAAAACCATCATGTTATTACTAGGAAAATCTTTGAATTTATCAATAGCTTGTTGATAAAGCGAGAAGAGAACACATTATTTAATGTTTTGGTGAATAGATCTAAAGCTTTTGGTTGGGATTATATAGACATGGGAGGAATACACCAAATTGTTTATACCCATCACATCTATATTTAGGATGTTAAACCTATTCATCAACCACAATGAAGACTCAATCCTACCTTGAAAGACATTGTTAAAATAGAAATTGAGACAATCCGACAATTAAGATTCATCTATTCGATTTCTAACAGTAAATGTATTTTTCCTCTAGTTGTAGTCCCAAAGAAAAATGGGAAGTAGAGAGTTTGCATTGACTATAGGGAACTTAACAAAGTTACCCACAAATATTACTTCCCTCTATTGTTTAGCTCAAGTCTTGGATAATTTGGCTGGAAGGAAGTATTTCTCATTCTTGGATGGATTTATTGGATATAACTAGATATAGGTAGTAGTAGGAGATCGAGACAAAATAAATTTTACTTTCCACTGGGGAATATTCACATATCGAGTGTTTCCCTTCAAGCTATGTAATGCTCCTACAACATTTTAGAGAGTTGTCTTGGCAATATTCATTGAGCTAGTGAATGATTGTTTTGAAGTCTACATGGATGACTTCACTGTGTATGGGTAAATTTTGATGAAGGCCTTCAAAATATGGACAAAGTATTGAAGCGATGTGAGGATCATCAGTTATCCCTAAGTCATGAAAAATACCTAATAATGGTAGAACAAAGGATAGTATTGGGACACCACATTTCAGCTAAAGGGATAAAAGTGGATTCTAAGAAAATAGAGGTAGTACAACAAATTGAGACTCCAAAAAACCAAACTAATGTTAGAAGTTTCTTAGGACATGTTGGATACTACTAGAGATTCATAGAAAATTTTAGCAAGATTGCAGCCCCTATGTTTTCCCTCCCTCAAAAGAATGTAGAGTTTTTCTAAATAGTAGAGTATCAATCATCATTTGAGATCATTAAGGAGAAACTCATCTTTGCTCCTATCCTATGTGGACCTAATTTGAACCTTCCATTCTATATTTATGCAAATTTTTTTGATGATGGTATTGGAGCAGTTTTAGGTCAAGAAGATGAGAATGGGAGAAAGTATGCTATCTATTTCATCAGTAAGAATTTGACACCCATTGAATGGAATTATACCACCATAGAGAAATAATTTCTAGCTATAGTACATGCAATTAAGAAATTTTGACATTACATTACAGGGTACAAAGTGATTGTGTTCACAAACCATTCGGCTATGAAGTACCTAATGAATAAACCTCTAGTAAACAAAAAGATAGTCAAGTAGTTATTGCTTCTAGAAGAATTCAATACGATCATTATTGAACAACCTAGAAATTTTAATGTAGTTTCAAATTTCTTATTACAGATCAAACAAGACAATGGAGATTGTGCTCCTGTCTAGGATGAATTTCCAAATGAAAATCTATTTTCCATCTCCATTAAAACCCCTTGGTTTGCTGTCATCGCCAACTACTTAGCCACTTCAAATTTTCCACCATATTTTATGTCAAAACAAAAGAAATGCCTTGTTCAAGAAAGCGCTCTATTCAAATGGATTAATAGAAAATTATTTCAATGCAGTCCTAATATGGTTTTATAATGTTGTGTTAGGGTAGATGAAACATTTAACATCCTTAGATCTTGATATGATTACCATGACTCATAAGATTTTGGGTGCAAGATATTACTCACCCTCTATGTATAAATATGTAAAAAAATATGTTCATAGTTGTGATGAATGCCAAAGAGTAGGGAGACCCACAACATCCAATGAAATGCATTTTCAGCCCCAGGTAGTCCTTGAACCATTTGAAAAGTGGGGATTGGATTTTATCGGTCCTATAGACCCCCCTTCACAAGGAAAAAAGTACATTTCTATCCATACTGACTATCTAACTAAGTGGGAAAAAGTTCAAGCTCTAAGAGTCACTAGGGAAGAACAAGTAGCTGACTTCCTGTATAGTAAATTTTTTCTCAGATTTGGAGCCCCTAGAACAATTGTCATAGATCAAGGACCCCAGTTTATGTCCAAAGTTTTATTAGACTTCACTGATCATTTCCTAGTAATCCATAAGAAGTTATCACCCTATCACCCTAAAGAAAATTGTCAAGTAGAAGTCACTAATAGGGAGCTTGAGAATATTCTAACAAAAACAATTTTATCAGCGAGAAATGACTAGGGGGTATGTGTAGGATCATGATGGGCCAAAAAGTGGCAATATGATGGGTATGTGGCTGATTTTTTTACCAAAAATTGATGATGAAAAGGGTTTTTAAAGGAGATTCTCAACTTTCCACCAATACAAATTATTCTTTACTTTGAATTTAATAAGTAATTATTTTTCATTTTCTATTCAAATTATGACTAAAGTCTGATTGATAGAATGGTTGAAAAACATCTATAGCTTTCAAATGGTATCACATTTTTTGAATCCAAAACATGTGTCACATTCTATGCTTCATATACTATAGGATTTAAAAAAGAAAGAATTTTATGAAGTTTTGACCATGTTAAGGTGGTTGACAATCAATTTTTTAATATTTTTAAAATTTGTAATTAAAAATTCATAATTAATTATTTACTTGGAAAAAATTACAAAAACATGCATCACATCGGGACATGAGTCCTCTACTTATATCTAAAATCTTATTAAAAAATATTATCATTTTATTGTGGTTAGGGTGGTCAGATAGACACCTACTACTTATTTTTTCCCTGAAATTTAAGTACTACTGCATTGAAATTTCAAATTTTTACCAAATAGATTTCTTTTTTTAAAAAGAAACCTAGTAGTTTAGAAACTACATTCAATTTACAACAGATTCTATTCTTACATATTTTTGAAATAATATAGATAACTTATTCAAAATTTTATGTCAAGTTTCCTAACTTTGATTTTTCTAATTTTTTTGCCACTTAAGGGCTTGTTTTTTCCATGATGATCCTACACTTACCCTAGGCTAGAAAACTACATGAAGCCATTTGGGCTTATAACACAACTTGGAAATCAACCATTGGTTTTAGTCCATACGAGTTAGTCCTTGGGGAAAAACCACTTCTACCCATTGAATTTGAACTTCAAACCCCGAGAACAACAATGGAGTTAAGCTTAGATCTCAATCAAGCTTAGGTTGAAAGAGTCCTACGACTTAGTGAATTAGATGAATTTTGTTTAGATGTTTTCCACCAAACTAAGCTAGTTCAACACCAATGAAAGGACTGGCATGATAAACATATAAAGGAAAGAGAGTTTCATAATGGGGATTGGGCACTATTATTTGTTCCTGATATAAAGATCATTAAGGAAAACTGAGGACTCATTGGTTGGGTCCATATTAAATTTATGAAGTATTTTCAAATGGAGCAGTACAACTCAAGCCCATTGATGGTGACACTCAAACCCTATTAGTCAATTAACATAGATTATGCATTTACCATAAACCAATTAATAAGAAGGAATTTATAAGGATGGTAGAAATGCAAGGTGAAATATAATGCATTGACTCTGCTACGATAGAGCCAATGGAATGTTTGGATTAATAGTCACTTAGTCTAAAAAAAATTAGCATGTGTATGCATTTATAATTACTTCAGAGAATTTCTTTTGAATTTTTCATCTTTTGGAATTGGCTAAAATTCATTTATGTTTTGCAGGACATCATGATTAGTAAAATACAAATCTTGGCACATATTGCTGTGATCCTCTAGAACTTATTGGCTTGGTTGCTATGGTGCTCTGAAACTTGCATGCTTGACTAGTTTCATTCCCCATTTTTTTCCTACACTCTAGCGAATATTTCAACGATGCTTCAAAAAGTATAAGTCCAAAGTCCTGCTTTCTTCTTCTAGTGGAATCTTTTCAGTGATGCTCCAAAAAAATTTTTGCTGCTTCTGATTGCATATTTTGGTGATGCTCCAAAAGTTTTGTTTCTACTTCTAGTTGCATCTCTCTACGATGCTCCAGAAACTTTGTTGTTGTATTTTGGTGGCATCTTTCAGTGATGCTATGAAGTTTTCCTTTTCACTCTGGCTAGATCTTCCAACGATGCTCCAAAATTTTTCCACTTCACTTTTTCATTTTGGGTGCATCTCTTAGCATGCTTCAAATTTTTTTATCTTCATCCTAGCTACATCTTCCAGTGATGCTCTATACTTTTCTAAATTCCCTTCCTTTCCAAGTGCTTTAATATTTCTAGTGTCATACACATGCTCATCATTACGTCTTTCCATCTCCTTCAAAATCCATGCCCTACATTTCCATCTCCTATCATAATAAATCGAAATTATTATGGCTACTTTCCATCATAATAATTATTTAGCCATCCCATCCTCATTCATAATAAATTCATCACCACCCTTGCCATCCTGTCTGAATATACGGTTAAGTCAACAAAGGTAAGCAATTTTTAAATCGATGACAAGAATTAAGGTATGTACAACTTTTACTTTAAGTAGGTAATTATTGTGAAAAAAAATAAAAATTGGCACATTCCACCACCTCTTTCCATACTTAGTAAATTGTGTGGATTGTATGTTTACTTGAGTTGTGATAGTTTTTGTGCTTTTTCCCATGCAAAGTAATAATGAAAGTACAATGAATTCCAAATGCAATAATTAATTCATGTCCCATTGGCTATATCAAATTATGAGTGGTTGCAAAGTTTACATTTTCTTTGCTTTGCATTATATTTTTGTTTAAATAGTTTTTGAGTGCTAGCATTGGGTAGAAATTGACCAGAACCATAAAAAGACATAGTATGGGAGGAGCTAAGCAAAAATCAGAGCTAACTTCACAGATAAGTTATTGGAACTAACATTTCAGAACTATTTCAAAGGGTTGGGTGGCTAGAGTTTATGAGGAAATTTGAGGGACACAATGAATAGTTGGTAAAAGAATTTGTAAAGAATTTCTCGGATGATATATCTATAATATGTGGAAAGAGATTCAAGGTAAGCCCTCAAATAATTTCCCACTTATTTGGTATTAGAAATGAGGTTATTAATTTGTTAGAAATCACCAATATATCTTATTGGAGAATGGTATAACTTTTTAGTTGGGAGAGCGAACCTAGTCCTTTACTTGTTGTTACCACCCAGGGGCAGAACAAGGGATTTCAAAGAATGTCAATTTCAGAGCCATGGAGAAAATCAGTGGCTTGGATTACTAAATATTTCATATATGAGGGACAATGTGATGTCATAGTAGGTCCACCTTTTTGGCTACTCACTCATTTGTGCCATAGCATTGGAAACCCTAAAGTTAGGGTTAATGTTCTTGCATTTCTTAATGATTCCATTGTTAACATGATAGAGAGATTCAATTTTGGTTCAGGGCTGATAAAACATCATGGAATTATCCATTTAATATGTAAAAATCACTTCTTAAGAAAAACAAAAGGAAAATAGCAAAAAATTCTTCAAAATTTTGAAAAACCAAAGCCCACAAGAAATTTTGAAGATGGTGAATCATCTGGATAGGTGACTCAAAATTTGGAAGAACTTTCCCCTAAGCCTTGAGATGTTTCTAAACCACAACATGCCAAAAAAACTCTTAATGGGAAAGTGCCAAAAATTTCACCCAATATTTCAGAAACCCCTAACAATCAAGAAAATGTAGACATAGTAAATTTAGGAGTTGAGGAACTCCTCCTCACAAGAGAAAAAAGAGGTCTAAAAAGAAGTCATAAACACCTCCTCCTTTAAGGAGAAATAAGAGATTGTCTATTGAAATTAGTGGTACACGCCCCTAAAAAGAAAAGGCATGACTGACAACCACATAATATTGAAGCCCAATCATTAGAAACTGAGGTTCAATCATCTGAAGAAGCAACAAAAGAAATTGAAAAAGAAACTAGTAAATCCACTAAGGCCAATAGGGAGAATGTGTCACTTTAGTCAAGAAAAGTAGAGGTAGGGGAACAATTTCCATACTATATGGGTGTTGAGGATGAATCTACAAAACAGTTGTCTCCCCTGGTTGCCAATATTATTGAGCAAGTTTTGTCTGAGGTACATGAAGAAAATATACCTAGTAATGATGTAGAAATTCTTAATTTTCCTTTCTCTAGCAATATAGAGGTTGAGAAATTTGATCATATAGATAAATAGAGTTAGAAGAATTAAAAGTAGAAATTATTCGTTTGGAATGTAAATTGCAACAAAATAGAAAAAAATCAATCAACAATGGGAGGAAATATATGTAGACACTATTTTTTTGAAAAAAAGAGATCAAGAAATTGCAACTTTTAAGATTCAAGTAGAACAAAAAGATAAAATTATTGAAGAATTGAAATTTTAGGTGCAACAATGGAATGATGAAGGTAAATGATATTTGACAATTTTTTCTAAAAAAAATAAACAAAATAGAAGTTTAACTGATAATTTTATGCAATCGCTCACAACTTTTGTAAAAGAGTAGGAAAAATAGAAAATTGGAGCTCAATGCATCCTTGAGAAAAATTGTTGAGTTAGAGCAAGATTTGCAAGAAGTTAAGATAAAGCCAAAAATGGAATCAAAGGAAATATAGATTGATCCAACCAAGATGGAGTGGTTCCAATTCCACATTCCCCCAATGCTAACAAAATGGATGAAAAGGTGTTATTTCCTAAAATAAGAAGGGGTAGAAAATGCCAGGTTAAAGAAGGAAATAATTTTATTAAAAGAATCATATATGATAGGATTTATCTGGCTAAAATAGATGCATGTCAAATTGGGAAATTATTATTAGCTTGTAGGAGACCATCCAGGGTGTATTCTATGTTTTTGAATGAGCAATTATTAAGATGGAAATTGTTGATAATTTCTTCCAATCTGCCTCACAATCTAGATGATGAGAAATTTGTAAAAGCATTTAAAGAGGAAAAACCTATTCAACAAAACTTACTGTGTGAATTCTTTGTACACAATTTTTTTTGGAGAGGTATAATAATTTCTTTGTCAATCTCTTTGTTTGAAAAGTACATCTTAGAGCATTCATGTCCACTATGCAAAATTAGATTCAGTGGCAGGAAAGGACCAAAAAGTATTTACAGGAAGAAAGGATTGTGGGATTACAAATGAGATACCCCAATAGAAAACCCTCTACCTTTAAAGCTCAATTCCAAATCATTAGGATCCATGAAGCTATGAGAAGTAAGTATAATGACAATCTTCGGATATGTTTTGCTCATTTCAATGTCTAGGGGCTATAATTGATAGAAAAAGAATGAATTTCCTATGAGGAGAGGTACACTCTTCTTCCTATGTACTTTAAAAAGAGGGAGGTGATTTCACTTACCAATATTAAGTGGTCATACAAAAGGGTCGAGGCATTGGTAGATATACTACAACAACTTAAAATTGAATGGATATGGATGAGGTATAGACCTCCATTACTTCTTCAACCACCTCCTCCAGTACTTGTCACTACAAAACATAATCCTAAGAAATTACATTCATGGTGAGTAAGGGTTAAATACAATAGGGGTTTTCTTAGAAATCTTGATGATTGGGATAGAGAAGTAGAGGATCCATATGACCTCAGTGCCAAATATGATGAACTAAATAGGAACAAGGATATGGAAAGACAAAGGGCATAATAGAGAGCAGGAAGACCTACTCAGGCCTAGGAGGGGGAGAATGATGAAGTATAACTAACCTAATGATTATAATCAGCCAAATACCCTTCCTTGTTTCTACCAATCACTTTAACCTTGCTTATTGTTTATTTTTAGGTTTAATAATTTCTTACTTTTTGTAAAAAATGTATAAATCTTTATTTCCTAAATCAATTGAAATTAAATGATTGACACTTATATAATGGTGTAACATTTAGTCATTGTACAAGACATCATGCATGGCCAAGTGGACTTCAAACAATTGAAGATAGAGCTCGAAAGTCTAGGTGCTAGAAATTCAAGCGTGCATAGTGGAACAAGTCCTTTTTATGCCTTCTATTTAATTTCTATTTAAAAACTTTATGGCTCTTGTCAGAGCCTTTAATATGTTTTATGTTATGGAACTCAGTCTGTTGGTTAGTTAAAATTCTGTTAGAAGAATTTTTCAATGGTGATCTTTCACTATCTGAAATCTAGGATTTTGTTAGCAGTTTAGTATATATAATATGCAATTGCTAGAAATAATGCATACTGGATACTATTATGTTTTTATAATATGTTTTGAACTATGACTCTGTGTTACACTTTTCTTATTTGAATAATATAAAATTTTCCAATTGAGTTTTGTGTAATTGAATTATCATGGATGGATTCATTTTGAAGATATAGAAGTACATGTAATCAGAGTTAAGTGTAGAATCACCCGAGAGTTGGGAACTCGAGGGAATCTTATTGAGTAGATAGATAAGTATTTTTATTTTATACATGTTAACTATGGATGAATGTTATTTGTATGTGTCAAGATCGATCAATTATTCTTGCAGGTTGTAGTTTAAGTTTGTAATCTTTTAGCTTGAAATTTTGGAGCATCAACTCTAGTTGTTAGTTATAGGTTGTTAAGTTTAATTTCTGTTAACAGTTAGTCATTAATTTTTTTCATTTTAATTTTAAAATTTTACTACAAGTAATTCCTTTTAGGTAATTTATATACTTCCTAGTTTAATCATCTTTTTCTTTCTAGCTTAACCATCTCATGCTTTCTAGCTTAAAAAAAAATTACGCTTTCTAGTATAACTTTTGTTTACAACTATTTCATAGATTTTAAAAATCTAAGAGTTATCCAAGATGTCGCTTATTTTATATAGCCTTCGAACACTACCCTATCAATATAATTGATGCATTTTCAACTAAACCGATAGGACCTAACGACAGTTTGTCAAGGGCTATATGATTGTTAGAGAAATATCTTGGCTTGCTTGAAAAATTAGAAAGAGAAGTTGTAGATAATATTATTAATAGCAAACAACATTGTTTATGTTTTAGTTCAAATAGGAACATCCCATTTTGTTTAAAGAAAATAGTGAACAATTAAATATGATATTTCATTAGCATCTAAACAGCTTGAAAAAACAATAAGAAATTGCAAAAAGTGTATGGTCTTTTGGAAAAAAGATGTTTTCTATCATTAAATGTAATTGTTTAGTCTGAAACAATATTGAAATGATGTACATAGTAAAGAATCTTGTATAAATGACATTGTTTGTTGAACAAAGTTATCTTTGTAGCTAAAATGACTTGTTTTATAGTTGTTTAGTAGAAAAAAATACTTGTTTTGTTTAAACAATGAATGTTCATAAGTAAACAACTTTTTTTTATAACTGTTTAGTAGGAAACAATACCTATTCTATTTAAACAATGAATGTTCATAAGTAAACAACTTGTTTTATAACTATTTAGTAGAAAACAATACTTATTCCATTTAAACAATGAATGTTCATAAGTAAACTACTTGTTTTCTAATTGTTTAGTAGGAAACTATACATGTTCTACTTTAAAAATGAATGTTCTTGTGTAAACGACCATGTTTGAATACCCTAGATGTCAGAATGCAATAATAGTATGTGTGAAATTGTTAGCATAGACTTGTTCCAACTCTTTACTTTTTACAATAGAAATGTCAAATGGAATACTATTTTTAGATTGTAATTTGAATTAATGATTATTTCAGAATGTATGCACAAATTTTAACATAAGTAGGCACATATATGTGTATGCAAATAGACTTCATCTATCTACATACACATACTTGTGACATACCTTTTGTTTTTAGTACATTTTTAAAAGGAAAATGCTCAAATTAATAAGTAGAAAATAGTCATAAGAATGATATGACTAATTGTTGAATTACTATGTGAATCAAAAATTTGATTTATACTTAGAGTATAAATTAGTATTTTGTTCTTCTTTTAAAGATGATTGTGGAATAATATTTTAAATACTTGAACATAATAGTGATAACTTAGCTGACTAAAGCACCTATGGGTAGATGCTACTAGAGGTTAGATAGTTGTTATGAGATGTATAGTAGAAAGTTACCTTCTAGGATAGGGTCAAAATGGAGTTTAGAGAGTATAGGTTTGCTTTACCAGAACCTATTGTTTTTTATTGTTGCAACACATTTATTATGCTTGGCCAATAAATATAATTCATTATGTATATATGAATGAACTATGTGATTTCACTCTCTTCCATTCCTAGCATAGATCTTGCACTTTCTTTTCTAACTTGTAGATAGAAATTGCATTTTGATGTATGGGTATGCACCAGATTCCACCTTGTATATTGTTCTCTTGCTAAGCTTTTTGTGTAGGGTCAGACATTCTTCAAGTCGAAAGAATATTGGGGAAGCATAAGCTTAGTGGTTAGGCGGTAAAGTGTTTCAACCATGTTCTTGTCCACCAGTGGAGGAAAACGTCCAAGAAGAACCATAGTTTTTCACAAGAATATTATAGTCTAAGATGTAAATTGATGTAATTCATTATTGTACTTGATGTAAAGTGTACAATGTAATGACTTTGTGGCCTTCGGAGCCAAGTCAAACTAGATATTCTAATTTTACTTTTGAAGTGAATATCTAAAACTTTGACCCATTTTAAATGGACATGTGTTGCTATGATTTACTATAGCCACTAGTTATGTCTTTTTAATTTGGAGTATATTCATGTGTCATTTACAATAATATTAATTAAGTAATAATTAGGAATGGGTTATTACAGTATGTGACTGAAATATTTCTTAAATTCATCCACCATGCATTTATACAGAAGAATCTTATCATCCTTTGTTTGGAACTCATCTTTGACTTGTTTGATTATGAGCTATGAGTCTCAATAAACATGGATATGGGTGATGTTCCATTCAACTACAACTCAAAGACCAGTGATTAAATATTTTTATTCAATAATGTTATTTGTGCATGAGAAATACCACCTGAATGACTTAGGGATATAGTCACCTTGAGGAGTGACAAAAAGGGTACCAACACTGGCCCCATTCTATGTGTAAGACCCATCGAAATAAAGTGTTCATGTATCTTCTCCTGAAATGGTGAACATTGATTCATCTGGAAACTCATCCACTAAAGGATACCTATCCACTAATGGTGAAACATCCAATTGATCCATGATGATTTTTCCTTTGATTGCTTTACAATCTACAAACTTGATATCAAACTCACTTAGCAACACAACCCATTTAGCCATGTGACCTATATATCAATGACGTTCGAGATAAAAGATACTTGAGTGGATCAAACCTAGAAATCAACTTAATTGAATGACTAAGCATGTAGTGTTGAAGTGTTGCAGAGCTTAAGACAATTGCAAGGAAAGCTTTTTCCATAGGGGTATCGTTGAGTACATACGCAACTAATGTATGATTGAGATAATAAATATCCCTTTCCTTATTTTTGTCATATTGTGCTAAAAGTGCCTCCAATGCAACTTATGTAGCAGAAATATAGAGAAATAACAATTTTCTTGGTATAGGAGGTATCAATATGGGAGAATTGGCAAGATATTTGATAATTTTATCAAAGCCCTGCTGAGATTCTAGATTCCATTTAAATACAATATCTTTATGCAAAAGAAGAGTAAGGACTAACATTTATTCACAATTTGAGCTATGAAGCACCTAATTTTATTATAGTTTTCCTTGTAGACTCCTTAACTGTTTCAAATTTCTTGATGGGGAAATTTCCATAATAGCTTCCACCTTACCAAGATCAACTTTTATACCCCTTATGGACATAATGAAGCCCAATTTTTTTTGTAAAGTAACCCTAAAGACATATTTCTTGGATTTAGCCTCAACTATATTGCTCTAACTAATTAAATATTTGTTTTAGGATCATTGGGTGTTATCTAGTCTTGGATTTCCCTAATAAGTCATCAACATAATCCTCCATAATCATGTGGATCAAATCATGAAAGATGACTATCATAGCACGTCAATAAGTTACCCCTACATTTTTCAGACCAAAAGGTGTGACATTGTAGTAAAAGGTACCCCAAGGTGTAGTAAAAGTTGTTTTGTGTTGATCCTATGGTGCAATTTTAATATGATTGTATCTAGAAAAACTATCCATAAGGGATAACATAACATCTTCTATTGTCAAATCAATAAGCATGTCAATGTTTGGAAATGGAAATTCATCTTGAGGACAAGATTTAATAAGGTCTCTAAAATATATACAAATATGGATGCTCCCAATGGGCTTAGCTATAGGGACAATGTTGGAAATCCAATCAAAATAATCAATTAGACTAATAAATCCTACTATTAGTAATTTTTCCAACTCAACTTGCAAGTGTATTTTGCATATCTTTTTCCTTACTGGTTGGACATCAAGATGTACATCAAGACGATACATCACTAATTTTAGATCTAATCTAGGCATATCAGAATAAGGCCATGCAAAGTTAATGATTCCTTCCTAAAGAAGGTTAGTAATTATAGGATACTCTTCTTGAGTCAAGGACTTGGCCACATATGTGATCTTTAGTTCTACTTCTATTCCTAGATTTATCTCTCTTGTTTCTTTGATTAGGATGGAAGACCTTTCAAATAAGTGAGTAACTATGAGGGGAAGATGAACATTCCCATCCTCTAATGCCTCGAGGAGGTTTTCATCAAAGGATACACCCTTTGCTTTTACTTTTGATGAGTTTGAAAGTGCCTCAGGGAGGTTTTCACTAGGAGACCCTTTTTACTTTGTTTCTTTATACTTTTGTAGTTAAGGTGTTCATCTTCCACAAGATAAACACTATAGTCTTCCTCTAGTCCCATAAAGTGTACATACACCACTTTAGAAGGGAAAATTTCAATAAATGCACTTCCTGGTAGGTCCCAATCTATTAGGTCGGGATGGTGTAGGTAAATTCTTATGGTTAAGATGGGAGTGGATTCAAATAAAGAGGAGATATCCAGATCATCATAAGAGAGTATGATAGTATCCTCTTCATGGATGTCACTAAGGATAACAAATTTTGCAATAACGTTATTTGATGTACTAGATGACACAGTGGGTTGTTTTTGTTTCTTATCATAGCCAAGATCTTGGTTTTTTGGGTACTTTAGTGTATCAATTGGTTTGTGCATTCCTTTTTCATCTACACCTAATACCCCTTGATAATTAAATTTATATTGCAACTTAGAATCTTGTGGATACACTTCTTGTAAATACTCAAGAAGAGGAGGTGAAGGATATAGTTCCTTTCTATATACCCATGGATTCATTTCATCATCAAGATGATCTTGTTAGATTATTGTGGAATGGAATGTAGTGGAATTCATGTTATTAGATCTCAAGATATTGGTGATTGGTTCCTCTTATTGTGGAGAAGAGGATATTGTGCCCACATTAAGTGTGGTTCACATTTCATATTCTCCACAACCTTCATGGATGATCTGGACCTTGGTTATGGTAGAATCTAAAGTAGAAGATGGAGTGGATGAAGCATTAGGATAATTGTGAGATGATGATGGAGTGGTATGAGTGATTCCAACTTCAATTCTAGGACGATGGCAAGAATATAGGAAGGAGGCCTCAAGAGCACAACAATACTCAAAAGGATGTTGATTGATGGGAATGGTAACCTCAATTCCATTATGCAATAATTTAAGGCATTGGTGATACATGGAAGGAATAGGTTGGATGGCATGAAGCCATGGCTGACCAAGGAGGTTGTATGGGAGGTCCATATCAAGCACATGATATGTTGTGTATTTCATGGAAAGGCCTTGAATAGGAAGACAAATAATTCCATATGAATTTCGCTCTACATTGTCATAGGATTTGATGGCGATTACATTATTGTCTAAGTTAGCATGAGTATAACCAATTTTATGAATTTTAATGTACATAGATTGAGGGAAGACCCATTATCTACTATGACTCATTTAACTTTATGCTTAGTAAGGAGGACTTCTATATGGAGGGCATGGTTATGTGTGGGATCAATAGGAGGCATATCATTTTGACTAAATCCGAACTGATAAGTCAATGATAGGTGTCCTACAAGAGCTTGAAATTGCGTAGGATCTATATCATTGGGTACATGAGTGTTAGTTTCAATTTCCTTAGTGAGGATTTCTTGATGTGTAGGGGAGCACTTCAACATATCTAGGATATAATATTTGGGAAGGATTTTTTCCTAAGTGATCAAGAATATTATACTGCGAATTTATAGGAGTTGGTTGGGATGATTTAGGTCTTGGGACTAATATGGGGGTTCGACATGTGGTAACAACACATTGAGGGTATTTTCCCTTTACACAAATCATGGAAACAAGTAGATCAACTTGGGTAATAAAACCAAATAAGTTATCATAATTAAATGGAACTTTATTATAGGTAATGTTGGCGGTGTGGTTGTTTTAGTTGTTATTGGATCTAGTGTTTGTGTTAAAGGATCTAGGACTTTTATTGTGCTTAGGGAAATAATTTTAGAATATTTTCAACTAAGAATTAGATGATGTAGACTAATTTCCCTCAGCTATAATATATCCTTGATCAATAAGATCATGGATGTAAGTTCTCTTAAGATTCTAACACTTGTTGGTGGAATGACCATTAATCTTATGGAAATTAAAATACTTGTTTTCCCTAACTAATTTGGATTTAGATTTGAATCATTGAAAGGTTTTGTTATTGGATAAGAAACTACATTAGCTTGAACCAACCTCCTAAAGACTACCTCTAATGGCTCCTCTAAGGGAGTGAATGTTTGTTTAGCACTTCCTTGACCTAGTTGATTGGACTGATTGAGAGGATGAGGTGACCCTTGAGGCATGGATATGATATTGGTCAATTGTTGTTTGGGAGTAATTTTTTGTTGTTGAGAAGCATTAGCTACTTTGATATGTTTGGTGTCAGTGACACCATCATTCATTGTGTTCTTTTTCTTATTCTATTAATGGGATTTATGACCAACTTGTTTATCTGTCTTCTTTAAAGATCTTGATAAGTCCTTTAACAATAAGAGAATTCTCAATAGTGACTCCTTTTTCTATTACCTTAGTGAAGGTGGACACACAATGGATGCACAAGTTATAAACCAACTTGCGATGTAGGTTTTCAACAAAGATGCCAACCAACTCCTTTTCACGAAGGCTACAATTAAGATGACTAGCTTGGGCTCTCCATCTTTACAAGTAGCTAGCCAATGTCTCATTGTTATGTTGTTTGTTTATCATGAGGTCCATGGTGTCTATATCCTTCTCCAAGTTGTAAGAGAAGTGTGTCAAAAACCTTTAAGATAAATAAAAAAAGTAGAAACTGACCCACAAGGGAGATGTAGGAACCATTCTAAAGCTTGTCCTCCTAAGCCACGAGGGAACAATTGAAGAAGGTTGTTATCATTATATAAGACCTCTTCGAAATGCATATAAAATTCTTGCAAATGGTATTGTGGATCTCCGTTTCCCTTATACTTTTTAAATTTTGGTATTTTAAAATGTTCCAGAAAAGGAGTAGTGGAGATTTATGAATCAAATGGATATGGGAAAATCTCCTCAAACTTGAAGTAATTTTTAGATTCAATGATGTGCTGACTTGTAAATCCTTCAAGGAAGCCTTCATTTCTTCCTAAATTCTTTGTTAACAAGTGTATATGGGGAAGGACTTAGAAGACTATATTGATCATAAGGATTGTATTGATGGTATGGTGGTGGTGGTGGAAGTGATTGATCAAAAGTGGAGTTAATGTGTCACAATTTTAGGTATGATGGTGCTTGTTGATATTGGTTGGTGTAGGTTTGTTCTTTTTTTGGAGATGGATGATAGTAGAATGATGATATAGGTTGTTGTTGGGATGGAGCTTGTGGAACACTACCATGTGATAGTGGAGCTTGGTAATTGGATGGATTCAATTGATAATTGTATGTTTGTTGTTATTGAGGGATAGACAGAGGTGGTTGTTGATTGGATTGTTGTTGGTATGCATTTGAAGTGGGTTATTATGGGTTAATGTAGGATGTGTATTGTTAGTATTATTGTTGGTAATATTGATAATTGGGATCGAGTTTGATGTATTATTTTCATGGAGTGTTAGGTGGTGGAGGTGGTTGATAATCAACATCTTGCAAAGGAGGTTACACAAAGAAAGAGGTTGATGGTAGTGAGGGGAAAAGTAATGTGGTGGTAGATTGGCATATGTATGTAGAGGTTGTGGTTGATATTGATGTTGGTTTGATGGAATTCCTTTGGGTTGTGATGATTGTTGTTGAGGTTGTGGTTGAACATGAGGTTAGGATTGTTGTTTTGGTTGTGGTTGATGGGATGATTGTTGTTGTGGGGTGGATTGAGTATGTTGTGGATATGGTTGATGAATGATAAGGTGGTTGTTGTTGTGGGATGGAATGAATAGGATTAAATGATAGTATTGGTTGTGACAATGGTTGTGTTTGAATGAGATGGAAATGAAGGGGTGTAGATGCAAATACATTGGATATGTTGCCTCCAATATTTTGCAATGAATAATTTTACTAATTTTGTAGAAGGGGCAGTGCAGATGGAATAAATGTATGACCCTGTAGATTTTTAACTTCTTGTGCATCTCCCCTAACTAAGATCTAGAAGGTGGAACTCAGAAAAACATGCCATTCCCAAATCTAGGTTGATACGAGGTATCCTGAGGAGTGACTTGAGGGACATGAGGGACTTGAGAGGCTTGAGGGGTTGACGAGTATGTACAAAGCTAAGAACTCTAAGGATCATGAGATTGAGAGGGTGGTAAGGTGTTAACATTTTATGTCATGTCAAACCTAGGTGGTGGTTTGTCACCCCTCACCAAAAATGAAGCAAATATCTTATCAGATTATTCAATGATGATGTGATCGGTCATTTACACATCGACAAGATTTTTAAGATACTCTTTGACAGACATCTCTAATTGATCAACCATTCCTCTATCTCAAAGGTTTTAGGATGACCTACTTTAGATATGGACCGAGTATGTTGGAATGTTAGGACCATCCATTTGAAGGGGATTTTGATGATAAGGATAATGGTACACTGGTGGTTTCTGTGGTGGTCCTTACATGAGTTTCTTTGTATGAAATTGAGTGAAAATGGGCATGAATGTGTGCGTGATTAGATGATGGGGATGATGTATGACCTCAGGATGGAGCTAAATCTAGATGATTGGATGATTAATTAATATGATTGCTAAAGTAATTGATTAATTGTTTGGATGGATGATTAGATTATTGATTTGATATGATAGGTGATTGCATAGTATCAATGATTGGATTGGACTGATGATCAAATTGGATTGATTGATTCATTGATGTAGGACCCCAAACTAGAATTGAGAGCTTGATTGAATGATGTTTAGATATAGGATTGTCACTTGAGGTAGCCTTGTGATCTCAAGAAAATTGAATGATAGTGATGATGATGATTGGATTAGATTCTATATGATGATACAAGGGATGATTACATCACAAATTTTCTCTAAATTGAAGTAAATTGATGAGGAAAAAAGTGATCACTTAGGACAGACTATGTTCCTAAGTGAGCAGGCATGATGATGATAAGGACTAATTAACTAGCCAAATTGGATAAAAAGTTCTCAAATCAATATCTAGAGGATTTGGATCAGATGTTCGATGATTGATATGATGATTGAGGATGTCCTAAGATGGAGCTATACAATCTAATGGATGATTTAATGAATTTTGGAAAAATCAAAGTGATGAAAATGGTAATTATGAGAGGTTGGTTGATGATAAAAATATTTTGATTGCAGGATTACACTTGGAACAATGTTGGATTTCAATGTTCAAATGAATTCACACTCTATATTTTTGTGGGAAACAAATCCACCTCTAAAGGATGCATATCTACCTTTTTAGGTCACATAATCACCTCTATAGTCAACACAATGACTTATTGAGTATATAAGTGGTATGGATTGAGAATATAGATTCTCCCATGAAGGTGATGGGATCATCTATCAAGGTTACAGGTCTGTATATGTAGGATTGATAGAGTTATGTATAGATAAAGATAATAGATTCACCTATCAAAGCTAACTATATAGAAGGGACAATGTATTTTCCCTTGAATCCCACATGATCACCTATCTAGGGTCAACTGCATGGAAAGAGATAATCATGGATTTTCCCCTATAGGAAGTGAGATCACCTATTGGAGGATGAAAGGGTATGGATAGAGACAAGAAAACCCACCTATGTAGGATGCTAAATCACCTATCAAGGATAACTAGGTAAAGACAGAGACAATTGGATCCACCTCTATAGGAGATGGGATCACCTATGAAGGATAAGGTGGTATGGACGTGGATGAATGGATCTACCTCTATAAGAGATAAAATTTCCTATCAAGGGTAACTAACCAAAGTGATCAAAATGTAGATGGAAATAGAAACTACCCTTATAGGGATGGGTTCACTCGTAAATAGTGTGTATCCACCTCTGTGAGAAGCAAATTTTTCTTTGAGTGATGAAAAGACTATAACAAAGGACTGTTAAAAAAATATACATAGTCAAGGATGGACTTAAGACTCAAAACATGTATTGGTATCACACAAGAAGACACACCAAGCACTTGCAAAAACCTAAATTAGTAGTAAGGGTTTACAAAATTAGTGTATGCCCATGCTAGGAATATCCTTTGACTCAACTGTAGAGGACAGGTAGGGGCCTCTAGGACTAGAAGGATGATCCAATCACCCTCTCCCCAAAAATCTACACATAGCTTATACTAAGCTAGGGATTTCTATCTCATCTCAAGGGAGTGATATGGTGAGTGAAAAATCTTCAGGGTGTGATGCATATCACTTGCACTACACTAAGTTGTGGCTAAGCATGGGTCTTATCTAGGCTTTACAACCAATCTTGAGAGTCATCAAAACACTAAGAGGGTATGTGAGACATTCTTGTGAACACCATCCCATTACAAGTGTGGGTTAAGAACTTTTAGCGAGAAAGCTTGGACCAACCTTTCACACCTAACTTGGAATCACCCAAGTATTAGTGCTCCACTAGACATGACACAGTTGGATTGGGGTAAAACTTTCGTTCTACCCCCTTTGTATACCTGACTGATTTAGGTGGTTGAGGTCATCCCTTAGGGTGATGAAATCCTTAATCATGCCTCCTAAATGGCAAGAAATGCTAGGAATTTCTTATCTCGAAGCTTACATGTGGCACAAAGGGAGAGCATACACACAAGCTAGCACTCCTAGGTGCACTCAAAAAAGGACATGGATTGTTTTGTAATTTCTAACCCCCAGTATCACTGAACGGTGCAAAAGGAGAGTGTACATTGAAAAGTGACCCCAAATATGACATACAATTGTTCTTTGACCCTTTAATAAAAGGAAATGTTAGTAGCTAGTTAGGAAAAACAACTACACTATGTCTTTGACTGCTCATCCTATGAAAAAACATGTTAGTAGTTTATAACTGTCGATCTTGGAAAAATGAGAAGCTACAAATAGTTAGTAGCTAGCACATACATAGACAAACAAGTGAGTAGGTTAGTACCAAAACCTGAAAACAAAGAAAGGATACTATTTAAAATGTTAAGGCTTGGGTTTAACACAAAGTCACCTATAATGTGGAGAGTAGGATATGTCATATAACATCAATGTATCTGCCCCTATAGGGAACACACTCACATCTGAGGGTGGTGCCACAATAGTGGTTTACACTTTCTAGGAGATTCTATTTTTTGCTGAAATCACATATTTTTAGAAAATATAATGGTTTAGGCCTTGAAAATTTCCATTTAAATGATTCCAATTAAAGAGGGTTTGATCAAACCACTTAGACCAAGCCCCCTTGGATAGAACTCTGCTAGTTTTAAACCATACATATAACATAGTCTCCTTTACACCTATCAAAATGCTAATTAAAAACCACTTTTGATTTACCTTTTGGGGAATCAAATGAATTAATTTAAATTTTATTTTTTATAAGTATGTATTCCTTATTATAAGCTTCCGAAAATGTACAATTTTAATTAAATTTAGTTTCATTATTATATTTATTTTTTACTTCTTGTGAATGTAGGTTTTTCACTGAAAATCAAGCTCTCTGTTATGCACATGTGGAAAAATAGAAGATTATCAAAAACAAAATTTGAAAAATATGAGTGCATCACATATTGAAGTCTTTGATCCAACAAAAATAAATAAATTGATACATACAAAAAAAGTTACGTGTTATACGGTCATGTTATGTTTGAATTGTAATTGGTTTGAATTCAAAACCTGATTAAAGAAAAAAATTCAATAAAAAACTATCTAACCAAGTGGAAGTGCCTAGATATTAGAGTTACAAATCTAGATTCAAAAGAATTAGAATTTATCCTTCCTGGAAAAAATGTTATGCATTATACGGTGAGCATCACTTTTTAAAATGATGTTTTCTAAAAAAACTAGTTTTTGAGGAAGATGGAAAAAGAAGTTCAATCTAGTTCCAAATTTTTTGAAAAAAATATATTTAGAATCTACAAACAAAATGTCACGAAACTCTAGTTTGTATCATCTTCAAATTCCTCACAGTTTAGTTGCAATAGGTGTCTGAAAGTGAAGATTTAGTTAGAAAAAATAATTTCAATGTCCATTTTGGCCAAAAATTGTAAACCACTATTGTGGGATCACCCCTAAAAGATGAAGTAGGTCTGCCTTTATATATGGTGGTTTTACCCCTATAATGTGGAGATCCAAAGGTCGAATATTAGTTCACCTCTATACACTAGAGCTAGGGAGTCGATGAGGCTTTCGCCTTTGTAAGAGATGGGTTCACCCCTATAGGTCACAGATCCACCTATTGGGAAAATTTACCTTTGAAGCCAAAAAGTAATTAAATATACAAAATTTCAAACAACAACAAACGTTAATAGGCTGATTATTTTAGTTCCATTGTGCATGCTAGAAGTGTGTGATTGTTTTTCTAATCTACTATGCAAATAAAAACTAAATGCAAAGTAGGAAAACAAAAACAACACTCAAGATTGACCTAAGTAATACTCTAAACAAGAATAAGAAACAAAAACTATTTTTTTACCTTGTTTAAATTTGTTTAATGGTTGGCCCTTGGTGACATTGATTTTGTGTGCTCCTTTTCTTGATTGATAGCATGCAACCTATATGAAAATGATGGTGATTATGCAAGAAATGAAATGTTAGCAATTGAAATGGATGTAGATACAAGGTGAAAGCTTGAAATGTTGAAACAATGCTGATAAAATGCTTGAAAATTGCTTTTAGTCTAAGTGTGAATGAATTTGTTAATATTTTGAATGAATGGAAATTGGCTAAGTGTGAGATAGTCATTCTTGGAGGAAAAAGGAATGGATGGAAAAGATTGAAAGTAGGATTAAAGATCAGTGGTGTGGTTAGCACATGTTTCATCCTGGGTGGAGGGGATCTAATGAGGTGGAGGTGAGATGGCATCTAGGTGGAGATACTTTCAAGTACCTTAGGAAGGAAAAAAAGGAATGACTTGTCTTATCCTTCCCCAAATCATGGGAGGATGTCAAAAGTAAGGAATTTTAAAATTCCTCAAAAATATTGCTTGGGAAGAGAAAGGGGAATTAAAAATTCCTAGGGAAGAGGAGATAACTTCTCCAAAAAGGAAAAAAAATAATGAAGGTTGACTTAGGTACATGCAATAATTGGTATTAGGATTATATTAGGGTTAATTAATCATTGATTATGGCTATGCAAATGATAATAAGGGGATTAAGGCAAGTGGCAGATTATGGAGGATGTGACACTAATCACAATTAGTGGTGTGCACATCCTAATCACAAGTTAATTAGAATAACCTAGGTTAAGGAGGAATTATCGACGATACAACATTTAGAGACAAAAAATGATGAATTTAAAAATTAATTTTAATTCATGTGGGTTAGATGACTAAATTAAACAAATTAAACTATTTATTTATTTTGGAGAAGAAAAATGATAAAGTATTTAATTGATTAATTGAATACCTTAGGAACATTAGGGATAAAGCTGAATATTAATCAATTAATAAAATTATTTAATTAATATGGTTGCAAATGCAGATTCAATGAAATAAGGGATAAATTTGATCATGTGGAAGTGCTCAAATTTATATCTCTACAAATTTCTAACATAATGCTTGAATAAAATATATATTTTTTAATTATTCTCTTGACTTCTCTTGACTATTGAATTGCTTAGTTGAAAATGCTAAATTTGATTCTCAAAGTTGTTATCTTGTTAGGATTAAAATGGTAAAATTGACTTTTAATCATATGCAATTATTTAATTTATTGAAAATCAATACTAATAACTAACAAATGATTTTAGAGGTTTAAATATTAAATTTTCAACACTGACATATTTTAAATTTATCCAAAATATGTTTGATAAGGGCGTTGGTCACCCTAGTCTAGACCAATCCTTCACAGTTGGTATTAAATATTAAATATTTATTTTTAGTTCCACATTTTATTTTTGAATTATTATTAAGAAATAGTCAAGTTAAATGCATAATTAGGTCAAAGAACAAATGGGGGAGCTAAACCTAGTGTGAAATTATCAAGGGTGAAATTTTTTTATGCTACAATTGCAACATTAATTTAGCCAAGTATTAGGTTACCAATGCTTCAAGTTTTCATGTGAGTTTATTCATGTTTCATGTACATTTGTTTTTTAAGCACTAACTCTTGCTTGAATTCAAATCAAGAATCCAATTATCCTTGAAGGTAATGAGTACAATTGATGACTTTAGTCCATCAAGAAATACATATATGAGTGGTAAGTTGTGACACTTGTCAATTTATCATTCTTTTATCAAATTTCCTATACATAACCTAGGGTAAGCACTCTTTTACATTATCATATCCATTGTGGAGGTAGAAATACCAAAATGGGGTTTGACTTAGGTAAGACCATATATGGAAAAATGCTTTCCCTCCTTTCATTTGTGTAGGTTACAAATTTGAAGCAAAATTTGGAAATGATTGAATACCTAATTTCTCCACAAGAATTCAAGCCTCATATGTAAACAAATAGGGAAAAGTGGAATTAATAAATGAAAAATGAGGTTATGAAATTGAGTCTAGAAAGGAAGAGCCTATATATAGGGTCCAACATGGATTTGAATTATGCTTATGAAGGTCTACATTCTCATGCTTAGGGAGCCATTACCCCTATCCAACCAACTCAAACTCAAGTTTCTATTCCAAGTTCCTCAATATCTACACTCTACTATTTTGTACTCCATTTTTTTATTCATGTTACATGCTTTCCTTAAATCATAACAATTCGTTGTATTTGTATACATAACCTAGATCCATATTTACATCTTTAAATTTAGTTAATTAGTAGTCAATTAATCAATTCCCTAAAGAAATAACCAAAACCTTGATCCACCATTTTGGCTCTTCAATTGAGACTAGTAGCTAAATGGGTGTTTTTGATCATTTTTGTTTCATTCCATTGTGATATAGGAGAAGGTGTGATTTAAAATCTAGATCCATTTTTCACACATCACACCAAATAAAATTTAATTTTTTAGTATTAATCAACACCTACAAAAAAAAATTCTTCACAGATTTTCTAATAGTAATCATAACCTAGATGAAAAATTATCTCCATAAATTATGATTTATTTTAAAACATCTCCTCTCTGTAATAAAATTTGGAATATAATTTTTTTTCTCAATAGTAACAATAAATATTATCATTTATAGTAGAAATAATAAAATAAAAATATTAAATATAAAAACATTACAACTATAAAAATTGATTAAATTATTATAAATACAACATACAAACTATGAATCACATTTATAACTTCTAGATGATATTGCTATATAGACTCAAAAATACTTTCATCCTTTGGTCATTTTAAAGCTAGAGGGTTTTCATCCTTTGATCTCCTAAAAATTTAAGCTCTTTCTTCATCAACTTTGGCTATTTGAATAAGAGGCTTAAAATAAGTTTTTTAATAAATTTTATTTGTCTGAAAAAAATATCAAGAAGACAATATTTACTACTTTAAATAGCTAATATCAATAGATAGATAAATACCACACCTAAATGTGTGGCTAAATTTACATTCACCAATTAAATTAAATGTTTAATCCATTTGTCACTAATATTTCAAACTTAATTTTTCTTTCACATATAAATCAAAGATTCTAAACTCTCCTTCACTTATTACACTTACACCCAACTCATGGGGTAGTGAACTTTGTGACATTGATAAATTCAATGTCTCTTCTCTTTTTTCCTTTCTCTTTAATTACTCTCTTCTTTCTCTTCCTTCCCCTTCTTCCATCTTTTTTCTTTTCATGAACCTTTTCAACATTTTTTTATTGCTCATGAAATCATAAATATTATGATTTTATGAAATAGAAAGCTTCTCTCTCTATCCCATTTTTTTATAACACATGATACTTGTGACATACCTCCCTTTCTCATTATTTTATGAAGTTAAAAAATCACAAAATTTACAAGAATCAAAATGTAATCACATTTTTACATATTTTTATAACTCTCTTCCTATGACAACCATAACTATTGATGGGTGTTTTTGCATGCAATAAACTAGACAAAATATTGAGTACTTTATCTCCCTTGAAGGGAATTAAGATCTAAATATATTAGAGAATGAAAACCCCAAGGCTCAAAAGTTTTGTCCTCAATTTATAAGATAATGAGCAGTGTCTCAAGTACTTTGATGCCTCAAATAAGGCACCTTACTTTTATCAACAAAAACTTGATGAAGGGTTTAAATTGATTTCTATAAAGTATGCCACCATAACTTATTTCTTAAATCTATGATTCAAAAAATGATCTTTATGATATAATATAAAAATAAATTGTTTCTTTCCTTACTAATTATGCTATTTTTAAAGAAAATTCAAAAGATAAGTCAGCTAGAGAAACTTAAAAAATTCTATAGAAAACTAAAATGACAACTCAATACTTAGATAAACAAATCCAAAAAAAAAAAACAATTCCTACTTGATTATATTAACGTAGAATGCAACATAGGTAGTGCAATAATCAAAGAAAAAAAAAACCATGAAAAATTATTCATAGATCTAGATCTAATGTAGCTTAATTAGACTCGATAATCAAACTTGATTCAAACTAAGTTCAAAAGTAACAATGGAAAGAAAGTTACAATCAAGAAATTAGAAATAATATGGATAGGAGTTCCATGAAATATCTAATCATATTATCATTAGTGCAATTGAACTTTATCTAATATTGAAGAGGATTGATGCAAACTATAGAAGCCTCAAGAGAACACCAAAATAATTCTTCTTCTTTTATTAAGTTTAAAATATTCAAGCTCAATAATTCTTGATCCAAATAGCTTCCTAATAACTATTCTAATCAATCTAATCCACTCTAGATCCAAATAAATCAACCCCTTCATGTTAGATATTTAAGAATTCCTTTTATACATAAGGAAATGGTGGAGATTAATCCAGCACTAAAGATCAAGATTACATTGGCATTAAATGATTGGAGCATACTTAATATTCTTCATCCATATCCAACTAATATATTTAATAATCATCCATATCAAGCTAATATCTATTACACCTTTGTCTTGGAAAAAAATAAACAAAACCTTCTTGGCTCCTTGGAGACACAAAATAATTTGTGCATACCAGCAATAGAGATCTAGTGTAATTATCAATGTGAACATATATGGAACATCATCTTCACACCAATCAATTAATCTAAATAAGTGTGACACACTTTTTGAGGAAAATAATTGACATTCAAGCCTCTTAGAGTTGGTCAAATTCATAACATGACGACTGCATGAAAAATAATAATAAATAACTTTGTAGAACAATTAATCATGCACAAAAATAATCATACCAAACATTACCATTTAAATGCAATGAAGTGACAATTCACATAAAAAAAGATGTTATTCATTTCTAATAATCCTCAAGAATGTATTTTGACTTCTCTTTAATGTGAGGTTTATGTCCAACAAGATCTTAACATCACAATTCACCTTCATGTAGATTAGAAAAACAATTGACACAATCGAAAATCCCTTCAAATCAATAATTTATTCCAACACACCACCCATACAAATTCTCTATTTAACATTTTAAACCATTTTAATATAACAAAATAATTGACATATTAATCTAAAAAGAAAATTAAATCCAAATTTTCAATTAACGTTGAGATTTTATATCCAACAAGTGGATACCATAATTTACCTTGGAAAAACAATTAATATAAGGAAAAACCATTTTAATTAAATGATTCAACAAACATTCAGATCTTAAAGTTTCCTAGGGTCAATGGCATGTAGGGGTTTCAGGTCTCAAGAGCTTCAACTCCTTTGACAAATGCTCAAGCCTTAATTGTAGAACCTTATCCAATTGGCGGAAATCCAATGGCCATATGGATTTGGAGGACAACGGGTGCATTAAGGAAGTGGCGGAAATCCAAAGTGTAAATAAGATGATGCCAAGGTGGGATTTGCGGGGCTTGCAAGACATTGCTCGAAGCATAGTCACTCCTCCAGTAATGGAGCTCTACGAATCAATGGAGGTGATAGGATATGGATAGGGATGCAAGAGGTACTAGACTACGGCGGAAATACAAAGACACATAGGACTTGTTCCGACGAGAGTAAAATCCCCGGGAATTATAAAATCTCGATTAAGTGAGAGGAATGAGCGGATGTGGTCGGAATACAAGAGGTGGCGAAAGGTTTTGAATAAATAGGACATGTATGAATAGGAATCAAAATCCCACAAGGCGAAAAAATGCAATAGTTTAAAGCCACAAAGGACATATCTGGAGTATGGGCGGATTCTCCCAAATAGAGATGAGTGGGACGGAAGCTCAGTGGAAGGTTTCGAGGGTATAGATATTGCAGAGATTTGGAAGCGGATAGAATATGGAGGGGGCAGTGGATACCCTGGGTTTTCAAAATGTTTATGGTTGTAGCAGAGGTTCAAAGACTTTAGGCATGTATCGAAGATGATGGTAAATTCCAGCTAAAATTATAGTTTTGTATGCTCCCTCGAATTGAAGGTTGTGAAAATTTCAGGAATCTTGTAGTCAATGGGACATAGCGGGAATCTAAAAGAGGAAGAGACGTCTTCACATCCTCAACTTTTCCACCGAAAAAGAGTTTTGTGATCATGTTGAAGGTGTAATGGATGTAGGCCAGACCGTGAGGGTGAAAAGGCCATGGTCGGACGCTATCGGGCAAAGAGGACATATCCACAACGTAAGGAAAGTAGCGCCGAAGTGAAGTTTTCCAAACCGATGATTGCGAGGTGATGACGTAAAGTAAGTGGAGACTCAAAGGAGAATATGATATGGCAGAGTACTCAACTTTGTGAGGTTTTAAAGGCGCAAACGAATGAGGTGGGCCCTAATGGATAAGAGGGATGTCGCGGAATATGATAGACAAAGAGATATATCCATATTATAATGGTCGAATTTGCGCCATCCTCCAAGGTGACAGGAGTGGTCAATTTAACGAAGGTTTCGGAAGAGTTCGGTGCAAATTAGAAATTTTGTAAGACGCCGACAGAAAGTGAAAAGTCTTCATAATATACCCATATCCCCATCATATACCTGCCAATCCTTAAGAAGAAAAAAACTTATCCGATGACTGAAAATTTGAATTTCGTCAAAGCTGAAGACAAAAGGAAATTTTGGGATAAATTGGGTGAATTATGACCATGGTTAAAACCTGTATAATAAAAAATGGACATTTAGCACCATGATTCGGCTTGATGAAGCGTTCGAGAGTTTTAAAGAGCATTATTACTTCAAACAAAACCCTTTTAAGTTTTCACATGGCATCAAAACTTAAGCAAGATTTCAGACACAATCCTATATGACAACATAATTTAGGTCTAAGACGTACATCGGAATGCCATAGTATTTACCCCTCCAAACGGCTCCATGGCGAGCCCACAACTCATTAACTAGGGAGTCTATATGTCAGCTGATAGCCATTTATTTATATCAAACCCACTTTCCTCGAAACGCAAGGCCCACATGGTTAAACAATTTCTGATTTGCAAAATGATTGTAATGAGAACTTTTGCCGATGTATGCACATGACAAAATCTGAAGCATTAAATTGAGTTTATGTGGGTATCTTAGAGAATCGGGAAATCTAAGGTAAAATGGACATATCCATGAGGTGGACAAAATCCTCCAACATCCTCATGCAACTATAAAACTCACAATTCTCAAACTTTAACTCAATACATTGTATCTCAAAGGGTGTAAAGCTTCTTAACTCTTTAATTGAAGACCAATCAAGATAATAACTTGGAAGGCTAATAGGAGAGGAGTTTTTTTAAATGAGTGGCGGTGCGTAGGCTAATGGTGCTGGGAAAGAATCTCATGGTTCTCCGCGAGATGATTCTGTCACTTTTGATAGGTAGGGTGGGGCTCCTAATGGCACTCACAGGCCTTTTGAGTCTACTCATGTCCCCTCTGTCCAGGAAAAGGTACCCACACCGCTTAACTAGAAAGAATTGTGTGATCAGGGTCGATGAGGTTCGAATTCTTCTTTCGAAGGAGGGTACCATTATAAAAATCAACGACCCCTTTGGATCATTCGATAGCCAAGATGGAAAATTGTCCTATTGGTAGATTTGTGGGAATGAGGCCTTATATTGATACTACTCGGAAGTGGGATTGTTCCCAATGGGTGGTCATGGGCTCCTTTAGTACTTCGGCCCTTCTGAAAAGTTTATTTTGCTTCATCTTCTCTCTTCATGAGGATTGTGTGTCTACCCTCACTAGTGACCCTTGGTTCTTTGGAAAACAGAGTCTTGCTCTGTGCAAATGGAAACTGAGCTTTGATACTGCTGCCCATTTGGCGGCTCACTCGCAACTTGGGTTTGGTTACCTAGCCTCCCTTTAGAGTTTTGGGATGAAAAAATTATTGCTGGAGTAGCCAAATCTTTTAGCAACTTCCTTTCTCTAGACTATGTTACTAAGGAATGTACCAAGCTGGTGTTTGCTCAGTTTTACATCAGCATTGAATAGAATAAGGTGCTCTTGACCTCGATAATACTGAAATCTAGGCTTGGTAAGTGGTCTCAAGCCATTGAATATGAAAAATCTACTTTGTTTTGTCAAAATTGTTCTACTTGTTGGCCATCTATGGAATGCTCGCCCCAAAGGATTACTTAAAACCTCTTTAGGTAAAGCAAAGTCTGCAGCTCCCCCTTCTCTTCATCTTAATGTTGGTTGCTTTGTTTCAATGCCTATGGTGCCCTCACTAGCACCTCAGTTACACCCTATGCTACCTGTTCTCGCATCCTATGAGATTGCTCTCCCTATGTTTTTGCCCCCTCCTCCTCCTTTGGTTCCTATGCACGTTGAGCTGGATCTTTCTACCCAGGTCATGGTGCCCCCTTCCCTCCCTTGGTCTCTCTCGACAGACCAGGGTTTCCACTTAGACTCCCCTTTGCTTGATGATTGTTTGGAGGATGTTGCTCTATTTTTGCCCACCCTACCAAGTGGTGACCTAGGGTTGAATTTAGTGGTTGCTTTTGAGGAGACTAATGATGCGGTGGTTTCTCTGGTTATTCCTTATGTTGTTCTCCCTTCTCTTGTGGTTGTAGACAAGGTGGGTATGCTCAGTCCTTCAAAGCCGACTAGCCCTCGTAAGTTAGCTGATGTGGGGATTGTTGTTGAGGTTGGAAGGAAGCTTGGTAAAGCCACCAGATAGAAGAACATGATAACAGACATTGTGAATGGAAATCATACTACTTTGGAGAATGTTGGCTCTAGACGCAATGAGAAATTTTGATCCTCTCTTGGAATATCCAAGGGCTCAACAACCTTCACAAGAAGCATATTGTCAGAGATTTCATTAAAGAGTTCAAGCTAAACATCCTCCTTAATTGCAAGAAACTAAAATGACTACTAATGAGTTTGATAAATCTTGCAAGTTCATCTAGCCAAATGCCTAGTATTTGGCGATGGATGTGATTGGGGCATCTAGTGGGATTGACATGATGTGGAAACCCTTTCTCAAAGGATCTCTAATTTTTAAGGATAATTTTTTTTTTAATGTTAGTGGTGCAAGAGCACCAAGGCAACATTGGGAAACACTAGGCAATTTTGGAAGCCTAGGAAGAAATTTTGTGTCTTGATACTTCAAGGTCATGTTGACCATTTTGTTAGTTTTTGTTGTTTTTGAATAAATCTTGATTTGTTGTCATTAGTGTAATAAGAGGTGAAAGGATTAGATGAGTGTAGTTGCTCATTTAGTTTAGGTTGCCAACATTTGGGAAAAGTTGGAAAACACATTGGGTTTTTGAACTTTTGCTATTTGATCATTAGAAGGTCCGACCAAGGGAGTGTAACTACTTTGGGAACCTTTAAAAGGTGGCCCTTGACCTAGAATGAGGGTTGGTTGGTTGGGAAAACTTTGTAACTTTTGGGAAGTTTACTGATCATATGGAAAAGCAATGAGTTTCTAGAAATTTTCTGGTTTTTAGTGTTTATTTGTGTGTTAATGAAGTGTTCCAGGCACTGAGAAGTGTGTGGCACATGTGGTATCTACTTTCCAAGCTTTGTGTGCTCTGTAGTTAGTTTGTCTTATCGTTTCCTAGCTTTGTTCTTTGTTAGTTTTGTTTCTTTCATTCCTGATCAGACCGGTTAGTTGTTAATCATGGAGTCTTAGACCTCTCTTTTCCACTGTACCTGGTGTATAGTCTATGGGGGAATGAGGCTAAGCTCCATGCATGTACATATCTTAGGTTTAGAAGTCAGTAGGTTTCAAGGAAGCATAGTGAAGATCTTTCCCTAGGCGAGCTGACTGTGCCCGGCTAGGAAAGAACAGTGGAAACCAAGCCCTAACATTGCAGGGGTGTCAATCCCTTAGCAACCCAAGGTGTGTGGTGGATGTAGGAGTCCTTGCAAAGGTTTGGCAGGGAGGCAGAGTCTTCACCAATCCATTTGGTGGGTAAAAGAAGCAAATAGATCACTGCCTGGTCAAGAAATGGTCTAAAAAGCCCTAAATCTAGCAAAGTAAGGGTTACGCCTGTGTACGGCCTGCGAAGGCCTATAACCTCTAAAATCTTTGACAAGTTGGAAAATGAGCTAGGGTCTCTGAAGGGAGTTTGTGATGTTCTTTAGGGAATTTTGGAGATTAAGCCTACTATGTCAGGTTAGGAGGCCTAATTGGGGCTCAAGGGCTACTAGCCCTTTTTAAACCCTAGAATAGGGTTTGGTGAAAGCGATGGAGAAATGGAGTATGTTGGATGACCCGGAACCCTAGATGGATAGATTTAAAGCTATGGAAGTCAACATACACCCCTGCAACAAGTTGGTAAAGCTTGGAGGTTAAGTGGCCTTTAGGGAAGAGTAAGGGCCAAGGGTGAGATAGTGGCAAGGCACCAAGATTGGCTTGGTTAGGAGAATGCAGATGACAGTAGGGTTGGCCAGGAGAACTAGGGGTGCCTAGTAAGCACTAGGGCCTATAGGTTAAGAGGGTGGACAGTGACACCAAAGGGTTTTCCAAGGTGACACCCAAAGCATGGGACAATGAGTGTCTCATCCAACCCTACCCTATCAGATTGGTATCAGAGCAAGTTAAAGATTTGGGATAGCATAATATATGTCAAAGGTTAAGTCTAGTGATTCCTCCATCATGGTGACAAATGCACAATTGGCCAAGATGGTTGAAGAGCAGGAAGAAGAAAATAGGCTATTGAAGGAGAGGATAGACCAACTTGAGCAAGCATTGAATGATGGACAGTTTGAAGGAAGGATACCAAAGAAAGAAGAGGTTGTAGAGGTAGACAAGACCCCTAAACCTGACCCTGTTATGAAAGAAGAACCTTTCTTGAAAGCATTGAAGGCCTTGAGTGGAGAAGCACTTGAAGGAATACCACTATTTAGTGGAAAAATGGAAGCTGATCTAGTCATGGATTGGATAGAGGGAATGGAAAACCATTTTGAGTGTGATGGAGTCACTGAAGCATAGAAGGAAAAGGTGGCCAAATCAAGACTAAGAGGATCTGCCTTGACTTGGTTGAAATTCATTCAGACAGAGAGGGAAAAGGAAGGCAAGTGGCCTATATCAACTTGGATGGGAATGGTTTCCAAAGTAAGAGAAGCATATATGCCAGATGACTATGAGATTCAGTTACACAAGAAGAGACAAAGCTTAAGGTAGAAAGACCAAGATGTGAATACTTACACTAAGGAGTTTCAAGAACTTTGTATGAGGTCCAATGTTATAGAGGATGAAAGTCTTAAGGTAGCTAGATACCTTAACGGTTTGAAATTGAACATCCAAGAAGAGATGGTTCTTTTAAGTCCTAAGATAGTACATCAATGTTACCAATTGGCTATCAAGATTGAGGAAAGGAACAAGAGGAAGCAAGATCAGGCTTCAAAGGGCAGAGGCAAAGGCAGAGATCAAAGAGATCAAAGAGGACAACATGGTGGCTACCAAGGAAGAGACAATGACCAAAGAAACCAAGGAGAGTCTAAACTCATAGAGCATGGAGAAGAAACATCTTCTAAAGGAGGATATAACAAAGGAAGAGGAGCAGGCAGGAGCAATTCATACTTTGCAAATATGAAGTGCTACCATTGTGGTCAAGTTGGACACCCTGCTTATAGGTGCCCAGAAAAATCATCTTCATCAAGCAATGAGAAGAGAGTGGATTATGCACAAGAGGACACCATGAGTCCTAAGTCATCTAAGGTCAGTCACATTGAATCTAAGGTAGGAGAGAATCTGATTTTTAACAAAGTCTTGATCAGACAGCCGGTCAAGGAAGAACCAAAACAAAGGAGAGCTCTATTTAGAGTAAGATGCAAGATACTTGGAAAAGTGTGCAAGGTCATAGTAGATTCAGGTTCAACATACAAAATCATCTTAGAGGAGGCAGTAATGAAAGTAAAATTGGAGAAGGTACCACATACTAACCCCTACAAGGTCACATGGCTAAACAAGCGATAGAGTGTTTTAGTGAATGAGCAAGCAACGATGGATTTTTCCATTGGAGGGTACAAGGACAAGTTAGTTTGTGATGTTTTACCCATGGATACATGCCATCTACTATTGGGAAGACCATGGAAATATGACAGAGGTGTCATATATGATGGAAAAGAGAACACCATTTCTTTCAAGAAGGATGGGAAGACATTTAAGTTGTAGTCACTATTAGAAGAGGAAGAAGGATAGTCAAAGACACCGAACATCATATTGAGTAGTGGTAAAGAGTTCCTTAACAACCTACATCAAGGGAGTGAAGGATGTGTGGTTGTGTTACAACCTAAAGAGGAAGATAAGGCTGAAAAGCCAGTCCTATCGGAAGCAGTCCAAAAGTTGCTTGAAAGGTACAATAACATACTTAGTGATGGTACAACTACAACTCTACCACCAAAGAGAGCCATAAGTCATCAATTTGACTTCATAACTAGAGATTCATTACCTAACAAAGTAGCATACAAGCTTACCCCAGATTAGAATATAGAGGTAGCTAGACAAGTGCAAGAATTATTAGAACAAGGATTTATTCAAAAGAGCATCAACCCATGTGCAGTACCGCTGGTCTTAGAAACAAAGAAAGGAGGTAAGTGGAGACCTTGCACTGACTCTAGAGCTATAAATAGAATTACAATCAAACATAGATTCCCTATCCCTAGGATTGAAGATTTAACGGATTGTCTTGGAGGAGCTCAGTACTTCACTAAGTTGGATCTCAAGAGTGGATACCATTAGATCAGAATTAAGGATGGTGATGAGTGGAAGACAACTTTTAAGACAAATGATGGGTTATATGAATGGAGAGTTATGCCATTTGGCCTCTCTAATGCCCCTAGCACATTCATGAGGCTCATGAATGAAGTACTCAAGGATTTTACAGGGATATTTATGGTGGTATACCTTGATGACATCCTCATATACAACAAGACAGCAGAAGAGCATTTGAAACATGTGGAGTTGGTTCAAATTAGAAGGTTGCAAGAAGAGAAATTGGCAATCAATCTAGAGAAATGTGAGTTCTTTAAGCAAGAGCTAGTCTATTTTGGTTTTGTAGTGTCCAAAGGATCATTGAAGATGGATCCAAGCAAGGTGGAAGCCATCCTAAACTGGCCTACACCAACCATAGGGACTGAGGTAAGAAGTTTTCATGGATTAGCCCAATTTTATAGAAAATTCATAAGGAACTTTAGTGGTATATGCGCACCGGTCCTAGATACAATCAAAGGAGGTGTAAAAACTAAGTTTGTGTGGACTCAAGAAGATGAGAAAGGGTTTGAGAAACTGAAACAAGAAGTGGCAACTCAACCTACTCTTTTATTACCTAGTTTTGAAAAATTGTTCACTGTTGAATGTGATGCAAGTGGAGTGGTAGTAGGAGGCGTGCTAAGTCAAGAGGGCAGGCCTATAGCCTTCTTTAGTGAGAAGCTCAATGAAGCAAAGAAGAAGCATTCAACCTATGACTTAGAACTTTATGCTTTGGTTCAGTCACTTAGAAAGTGGAGGCATTACCTTCTACCCAAGGAGTTTGTAGTCTTTACTGACAATCAGGCACCAAGTTTTATCAACACTCAAGAGAAGTTGAGTAATAGGCATTTGAAATGGATGGAATACATCCAAGCTTTTACCTTCACCATCAAGCACACGAAGGGATAGCTAAACAAAGTAGCAGATGCACTAAGCAGGAGATTGTTGATAGTGCAAGAGATACAGATCAAGAGCATTGGCATAGAGAGTTTCAAGGTTCTCTAAGGAGAAGATGAAGACTTTTCAGAGGTCTATAAGGTATGTTCTAACTTTGAGAACCATTTCCATAGCCAATACTCTGAGTATACGTTGCAAAGTGGGTTATTGTTTAAGGGAAATCAGTTATGTGTTCCAAGAGGGTCAATGAGGGAAAATCTAATTTAGGAAAAGCATAATGGCAGTCTTAGTGGACATTTTGGTATCAATAAGACTTTAGAACTAGTGCAAAGATTCTATTACTGGCCTAAGTTGGCAAGACATGTTAGAAAGTATGTGGAACAATGTGTTGTGTGTATGAAAGCTAAGGGAGGATCTAGTAATGCTGGTTTATACCAACCCCTACCCATTCCTAACATACCATGGGAGTGTGTGAGCATGGATTTTGTGGTAGGCCTTCCTAAGACCAAGACTAGTTTTGACAGTGTTTATGTAGTAGTAGACAAATTTAGCAAGATGAGTCATTTCATTCCTTGCAAAACTACTCATGATGCTAGCTACATAGCTCATCTATTCTTCAAGGAGGTTGTAAGGATCCATGGCTTTCCTTTAAGCATTGTTTCAGAAAGGGATGTGAAGTTCATGAGTCATTTTTGGAAGACTCTATGGAGTAGATTGGGCACAAATCTGTCTTTTGGATCAGCTTACCATCCTCAGACCGATGGTCAAATAGAGGTGGTTAACAGGGTGCTAGGTAATCTTCTCAGGTGTCTAACCAAGGAGTATGGACAGAAATGGGATATGGTTATCTCACAAGCTGAGTATGCTTACAATGATAGTGTAAACCGGACCACAGGGAAGAGTCCTTTTGAAGTTGTGTATGGGATGCACCCAAGAGGCATATGTGAGCTCAGAGATCTTTGAGCTATGGATCATAGAAGTGGACATGTAGAAGACTTCAGTCAGACCATGAAGGAGATTCAGGAGTAGGTGAAGAAGACAGTCACCAAGGCTACACAAAAATTGAAAGAGAAGGAAGATATGTCAAGGAAAGATGTGCAATTTCAAGTAGGGGACTATGTTATGGTCCACCTTAACAAGTCAAGGTTGTAGAAGGGAATGTCAACCAAGCTACAGATGAAGAGAGTGGGTCCATGCAAGGTATTGGCCAAGTATGTGCAGAATACATACAAGGTGGAGTTACCTACCAATCTAGGAATCTCACCAGTGTTCAATGTAGCTGATTTGATCAAGTTTAAGGGGACATCCAATGATGTGGATCAAAATAGTCATAAGATCTTCAAAGACATCAGCAATGTATCCTTACCTAGTCAAGACAAACCTCACGCAGAGCAGATCTTGGAGTCAAGAGTGAAGAAGGCTACAAGACACAAGGTGTACATGGAGCACCTTATCAAGTGGAAGAACAAGCATGAATCAGAAGCTACATGGGTACAAGAAGATCAATTCAAGAAGTTTGGCATTGACCTATCATTGGTCTCTCCTTCCATTCCTTAGTGTTTGGGCTTAGAGGGGGAGAATGGTGCAGGAGCACCAAGGCAACATTGGGAAACACTAGGCAATTTTGGAAGCCTAGGAAGAAATTTTGTGTCTTGATACTTCAAGGTCATGTTGACCATTTTGTTAGTTTTTGTTGTTTTTGAATAAATATCGATTTGTTGTGATCAATTTAATAGGAGGTGAATGGATTAGATGAGTGTAGTTGCTCATTTGGTTTAGGTTGCCAACATTTGGGAAAAGTTGGAAAACACAGCGGGTTTTTGAACTTTTGCTATTTGATCATTAGTAGGTCCGACCAAGGGAGCGTAACTACTTTCAGAACCTTTAAAAGGTGGCCCTCGACCTAGAATGAGGGTTGGTTGGTTGGAAAAACTTTGTAACTTTTGGGAAGTTTACTAATCATATGGAAAAGCAATGAGTTTCTTGATTTTTTTTGGTTTTTAGTGTTTATTTGTGTGTTAATGAAGTTTTCCAGGCACTGAGAAGTGTGTGGCACATGTGGTATCTACTTTCCAATATTTTTGTGCTCTATAGTTAGTTTTTCTTATCGTTTCCTAGCTTTGTTCTTTGTTAGTTTTGTTTCTTTCATTGTTGATCAGACCGGTTAGCTGTTAATCATGGAGTCTTAGACCTCTCTTTTCCACTGTACCTGGTGTATAGTCTATGGAGGAATGAGGCTAAGCTCCATTCCTATACATATCTTAGGTTTAGAAGTCAGTAGGTGTCAAGGAAGCATAGTGAAGATCTTTCCCTAGGCAAGCTGATTGTGCCCGACTAGGAAAGAACATTGGAAACCAAGCCCTAACGTTGCAAGGGTGTCAATCCCTTAGCAACCCAAGGTGTGTGGTGGATGTAGGAGTCCTTGCAAAGGTTTGGCAGGGAGGAAGAGTCTTCACCAATCCATTTGGTGGGTAAAAGAAGCAAACATATCACTACCTAGTCAAGAAATGGCCTAAAAAGCCCTAAATCTAGCAAAGGGTTACACCTGTGTATGACCTGTGAATGCCTATAAACTCTAAAATCTTTGAGAGGTTGGGAAATGAGCTAGGGTCTTGGAAGGGATTTTGTGATGTTCTTCAGGGAATTGGTGAGTTTAAGCCTACTTTCTCAGGTTAGGAGGCCTAATTGGGGCTCAAGGGCTACTAGCCCTTTTTAAACCCTAGAATAGGGTTTGGTGAAAGTGACGGAGAAATGGAGTATGTTGGATGACCTGGAACCCTAGATGGATAGATTTAAAGATATGGAAGTCAACTCACACCCCTGCAACAAGTTGGTAAAGCTTGGAGGTTAAGTGGCCTTTAGGGAAGAGTAAGGGCCGAGGGTGAGATAGTGGCAAGGCACCAAGATTGGCTTGGTTAGGAGAATGCAGATGATAGTATGGTTGGCCAGGAGAACTAGGGGTTCCTAGTAAGCACTAGGGCCTATAGATTAAGAAGGTGGAGAGTGACACTAAAGGGTTTGCCAAGGTGACACCCAGAGCATGGGACAGTGAGTGTCTCATCCAACCCTACCCTATCAGTTACATTCTCTCATTGCTTTGGCCTTCTTGATTGGGTGTTATCCAATGCCTATGCACCTTTAGTAATGGTGTGTGCAAGAAGTTGAGTCCACTTTTTTGGCCAAAAAGTGGAAGTGTTTCCCATGATATTTAGAATTTGTCACATTTGACCTTAAAATTTAAAGCACTTAGAGATGGAATCTTAGAAAATGTCACTAATCATAAAATGTAGTACTCAGAGTCTAGTTTCCAAATATGTAATTTATTTTAATACCCAAATAATGCAAATTGATTTTCAATAGGAATTTCTAAAATCCACTATTTCAAAGTCACTTTTTCTTACCATACCATGCACGTGTACGTCATCCATATTTTGAACTAAATAATCATATTTTTCAAAATCCTTTTGGGAAAAGACTTGTAACACATTGAAGAATGCTCATGAATTTTTTTTTTAATTTTTTTTGAATTATTTTTTTGTTAATATTTTTTTGGTCATATTTGTTGTTTTGTAAAATCATCGTGTGCGCATTAGATGACTTAAATTTATTATTTTTTAATTTTTTTTCAAATTCAAAAGAATTTTCTATAGTACGCTTTTGTACAATTCATTCTTCAAATGTTATTTTTATAAAATCTATTAAAACACTAAAAAAACTTGATATTTCAAGTTTATGGACCAATTTGATAAATAATTAATTGAAAAATTAAAAAAAGTAATCAATTGGTAAAAGAATTTACATATTTGAAATCTACATTATCTCATCTATACTAAAAAAATGTGTTCAGACTTATGCCTAAACTCACTATTTTTTTGTTACATTGACATGACCTTCAAATTATAGGTCAAAACAAGTCCAAAGCTTAGGTTCGGGTCCCTAAGCCTTTTCTAGAACTAAAAAACAAAGCACAAACCCAACCAAAAATTCATATTTTAAAAAATGGAATCTTGTTCTAAAACGAGAAAATAGGATCTCGTTTCAAAAAAAAAAATTATGCTTTGATGAAACGGGATACCGTTTTACAAAATGGGATCCCATTTCAAAATGTTGCCAAAAATAGAAATTTTTCAAAATAGGATTGCATCTTGAAAAGTTGCCAAAAATGGAAAGTTTTTTAAATGGGATCTTCTTTTGAAAATTTTTCAAAACGGATCTTGTTTTGAAAGTTTGGGGTAGAACTTTTCAAAATGGGATCCCATTTTGAAAAGTTGAAAGTTTCCATAAATGGAAATTTTTAAAAAGTGGAAAGTTTTGGAAAACGAGATCCTAAATTTTAAAAATGGGGATCCCAAATTTAAAAATAAGATCCCATTTTAGTTTTAGGATCTGGACCTTGAAGCAAAACGGGATCCCGATTGCTAATAATTAGGATCTCGATTCATTTTTCCTGATTTCAAGATTTTTTCTAAGGCTAAAACTTCCACCTTAAGTGGACTCAACTTCGTAATTTCACTCATAATGTGGTTCTAAGAAGGAATACCTTTATGGATTTATTGGGATATAGGAATATTTTTCTACGTAACATCTAGATTGTGTTGGGGGATTTAAATACCCCCATTTTTCCCTCTAAGAAGTAGGGGGTATTTTGGACGTATCGGATAGCATGCTAGACCTTAACTCTTTCCGATATGATGGTGGTTTAAATGATCTGGACTTTGAAGGAAGTTCTTTAACTTGGTCTAATAAATGTGTGGGGGACAATCTTATCCAGCTCAGAACGAATCGTTGTTTGGTGTTTGCTAGTTTGGATTTCTCCTTTGTTTCCTTGTCATCTCTTATTAGGATGAGCTCTAACCATACTTTGTTGCTTCCATAGTAGAATGCCCCTCCTAAGGCCAAGAGGTCTTTCCATTTTGAACTAATATGGACATACCGCCCTTTGTTTAAGGACTTTCTCAACACATGGTGGAATGGTAGGGGTTGTGGTTTTTCTATGTTCAATCTTGTTGATTAATAGAAAAAATGGATATATGAATATCACTCTTTCTGCAACCAATCACTCAAGGATCTCCTAGGAGTCCCAATTGGATTGACTAACAACCTCACAAGGTGATTCAATTCATAATGAGGACCTAGGAGGGGGGGTGCTTTCAGCTTTAAAGGGGTTCACCACCAAGTATAAACTTGGAAAAGAAAATGTTGGAAAACACAATATGATATTCAAATGAATGCTAAATGACCTAGAAAGATAAACAAAATACAATAGAAAACTATGAAACTGGAGATGTGTACTTGGAAAGTTTGGAGATGTTGCAAGGATTTTGGAAATGCAAAGAAGCTACCAGAAAGTGTTATGGAGGACTAAGACACTCAAGATGGCATACTAGTCTCGTTGTTTTTTGAGGTAGATATTGAGTCTTCAGATGTCAAAACTGGATCTGAAGGAATCTCTAAAAAATATGCTTGGTAGGAATAAGATGCCCAAGGTGGCATATTAGTCTCGTTTTGAATTTCTGTAAACTTTGAATGTGATCCTGAGCTCCAAGGTCTATACTTGCTTCCCTTCTAATATCAGGTTCTAAAACTTCTAAATTCAGCTTGTAGGTGAGTTTTTGTGAAGATGACTACTTTGTAATACAACTTTGCACACCAATTGATCTTCAAGAATTCAACATAGATCTGTAATTACAAATATGTAAGATGGAAAAAACTTGTTTGTTAGTGAATGGGGGTTTACCTTGGTCAAAACTCTTTTTGGTAAGTAAACATTGAAATGAAATAGAAATAATGAAGGAAATGGTGAATGAACAACATGCAATTCTACAACTCACCAAACCTTTATAAAGTCTACAAACTTGTGTGCAATGGTTACAATGGATATAGATCTTGAAACAAAGGAATGATCTTGAATTGCCTGCTTGAATCAAAACCTTACATCACAAATGTTAGCGCAACACACATGATGCAAGAAACTCTTTGATATGATGCTTGAATCTTGATAATGGCTCTGAATGCTTGATAGATCTTCTCTTGAATGTTCTTGTGAACTCAATTTGTTATTATGAATACTCTCACAAAAGACTTGGATTGAAATGAATGAATGAACCTTGTACTTATACTTGTATATGCTTAATATCCTAAAATTACATCACACCAAGCTTGACATATCAATCCATTAAATAAAGGAGGCTAAATCCTGCCTGTATTTGAAATTAAATCTTGAAAATGACTCGAGGAGGACTAAGACGCCCTAGGTGGTGTCTTAATACCAAGCCATGAAACTTGGGGCAAAAACACCAAAAAGGGGCCCAATTAAGATACCTCAAAAGCAGGGTCCCAAGGCCTTTGGGGGACAAAGATGCCCTAGGTGGCATTTTAGTCCTGAACCAAAAATTAGGGACACACAGATGGAGTCATTGAATTATCATTTATGCATTGGAGAATGTTGAGAATAAAATAAAAAGATATAATTCATAGTGCTTGTGGATACAAAATAGGACCAATTAAGTCATAAAGATGCATAAATAAAGCAAGGCGGGCCCAAACAATTGTGAAAATGCAAAGAGTATACATTTTACTACACTATATTTAACCCCACTTTAACAATAGGATGAACTTGCTTCAAACTCACACTAAAGTAACCAACCGCACAATCAAGAGGGGTTCAAATGTACAAATGCCAATAAGATAGGATGACAATAATCAAGAGGGTGGCTAGGCCCCCAAGATTAAGATCCTATGGAAAACCAACATATGCATAAAAGAACACATGTGTGGATGATATATGAAGCCATAAACATATCATAGACATACACCATCAAAGACAAGAAAAAGGAAAAAGAAAGAAGAAAATTTGTAATGGATTAAGATTTGATTCGCCATCCAACACAATGGACATGGTTGAGGCTATTTTTCCAAAAGGTTTACAAGTGGAATGCGTTGTCCACTATGCAAAAAAATGCATGCTCACAAGGGCTAGTGAAGCTAGGTGTCCTTTAGGGGAGCCCGAAGGGACCATATCAAAGCCATACCTCCATGACATTAATAAGGTACAAAAATGCATGATCACAAGGGCTAGTGAAGCTAGGTGTTCACCAGTTGAGCCCTAGGGGATATCAAATCGATACCTCCATGAATTTAATAAGGTACAAAAATGCATGATCACAAGGGCTAGTGAAGCTAGGTGTTCACTAGGTGAGCCCCAAGGGACCATATCAAATCCATACCTCCATGACTTTAATAATGTAAAAAGGTGAACACTCACAATGGCTAGTGAAGCTAGTTGTTCACTAGGTAAGCCCTAGTGGACCATATCAAATCCATACCTCCATGACTTTAACAAGGTATAAAAATGGAACAAAAAAGAGGGATGCTTAAAGGGATTTTGCTTAGTTTATGTGAGATCTTACTCTTAGGGGACATCATTCCTAATGTCTCGAAGAGAGGATTGATCAAAGGATAAAGGATTCACCACTTAAGGGATGCAGTGCATCACATCACCACTAAGGGGAATATGCTAATATAGATCACACTCTTGAAGGAAATTACTCCCAATGTCACCACAAAGAGGAAAACATGTCACATGAAATAAGAAAATCACATCAAAGAGCATGAAAAGGAATAAAAATGCAAATGAAATCATGCCAAAATAATGCCAATGTATGCCCTCACTTTAAAGAAATTGCTAACACCATACTGTGATTAATTACTTTAAAGTAGCCAAAAGATAAAAAAGGAAAAGAGGGTTGCACACTAGAACACATAAGGGATCTATGTATTCAGGGTTAGTATCTATCTTTCCTGCAGTAATATTCGAGAGCTCAGAACTATCATTATTCCCCAAATACACATAGAACTAGAAGAATGATACAAAGAGAGAAAAATGAAAGGAGAAGAAAGACTTTTGGGTCAACATGGAAGAGATGTAGGGTGTCTCAACGCCTTGCATCATCCCCAAAAAGAAAACATGAGACAAAAAAAGGAAAATGAAAGGCAAAGAAAAGATAATGAAAAATATTTTGGGTCAACATGAAGGAGACATGAATGCCTCAATGCCTTGCATCATTCATGAAAGGAAAACACAATAAAAAAAAGGACAATGAAAGGAAAAGAAAAGATAATGAAAAATCTTTTGGGTCAACATGAAGGAGACATGAAAGTCTTAATGCCTTGCATCATCCCAAAAAGGGAAACACAAGGAAAGCAAAGATAAAAGATCAAGGAAAAGGAAAAAGTATACGACATATCGAAGAATGAAGGTACAAATATAGGAATTCACATAGAGAGAGACATCAAAAAAATACCATGGGGGATCATGTTACACACATGCAAGTAAAAATGAAAAGAGAAAAAAAAGAAAAACAAAAGAAAAAGAAAAGGAAAATACTAGTAAAGCACATGTGAGTGAACCATCCAGTAGGTCATTTGCATCCCAGTCTTGTTTAGTATATGTAGAATGTGGATCCCTAGTGAGAGGGAAAACATCAAGTGTTGTACAAGGAGAATCACCCAGTTCAACACATGGTGGATTGCTCAGTTTAGGAGGATCACCATGGTTGTTATCTTTTAAGCTCATGGATGTGGAAAATAAAAAATTCAACTCATTATTCACTTCCTCATCGATTTTAATTGTTTCCTCATCGTCATCCAAGTTAACCATAATAGGAGGATGAATAATAATATCCATAGAAGATGTTGGTCCTTGTTGTATTGGAGACATGAATTATGTTTGTTCTATTAAAAGAGGAGGATCATCCTTTATTGCTTCTGTGAAGTTTGGGTTTTGATTTTCAATGTTCTTCTTGTCATTCATCTTTCAAGCAATAGCAAGAGGCTTATTCCCACACTCTCTAGCATTGTGGTTTCTTTTACTATATATTTCTAGTTGTGTTTGTGTAGGAGCAGGTTTTTCAACCATAGGTTCCTTTTCTTCTTGTGAGGGAAGTAGGGAAGAAACCATGGAAGGTTGTTCATCCACTTTCTCTTTGGCTTTATAAATTTTATTAGGAGGTAGATTAAGACTTGTTTGGTTTTCTCTAGGTCTCTTGTAGGAAATAGGTAAGGGATTTTTCATGATTAGGTCTTGTTATGTTGGAGGGACATTAGTTTTAACATTTTTTTCTTTAAGTGGTGGAGGTTCAAGAATGTGTGGAGGTTTGATCATGGGCGAAGGAAAGTTTTTAAAGGATAGCTTGGATATGCATTTTGCTTTGAATTTTTGGTAGGATAAGAAAAGGAAGTCTTCACAGGGTCTTACAGGTTCCATAAATTCAGGCCAAAAATAATCTAAGGAGAAATTTCCATGGGAAGATAGGGGTCTAAAGCCACTATGGCTCACTATGAATATTTCATTGTCAATTGGAAACTTTAAGCTCACTTATAGACAAAAGGTGGGACCACATTCATGGAGTGAAGCCATTTGTATCCTAACTTCACATGAAATTGGTCTGAATTAGATATGATAGAGAATGATACATTTGATTTCTTTAGCCCTACTTGTAAAGGGAGTGTGATCGAGCCCATCGTAGCATGAGAAAAAAAATCATGCATTTTTTTTATCATATTTATCTTGAGTAAGTTCATGCACATATAAGAGTTCTTCTATGATCACATTCTCTCCATAGATGGGATCAATCAAAATCACAGGAGTGGACTTGTTATTGATTATGTAGGCTATGTAAAGAGGACCATTAGGTGCATGTTTCATTGTTTATTCTAAAGAGAAAGTAATGTCAATGGTTTTATATTTACGAGGCTTGATGTCAACCACTACTATCATTGTATCAATAGGAATTTGTTCATTAGTATCCATAGGACTCTATTCATCATCAACAAACTTATTACCTTGGTCATTCACACCTCTAATTTGGATATCATTAGAATAAATGAGGTCTTACATAAGATGTTTAAGATGCTTGAAATGTTTTGTATCATGTTGCTTTTGTTGGTGATAAGCACAATAAAAATTAAATAATTAGATATATGACACCCAACATGAAGATGACAAAAAAAAGGAAAAAGAAAAGAGAGACCAAGTTGGAGTGATAGAATTCCAAGATCCATGGTAAGTATGGGACACAAATAATTAGTAAACAATAAATTGAAAGAAGGGGCAGCCAAGAGAGGAGTCATAGGGAAAGCAGAGAGGCTACTGTGCCATGTCATTAACAATTTAAAATTCTAAAATAGCAAACAAAAGAGATGAAAAATAGGGGGGCACACATCATAGATAGAGGGAACTATGTTGAAGAAAAAAATGAGAATGTAAAAGGGGGCGTAGAAAATTGTAAAGTGGCTACATGTTTGAACAAATTTTTTAAAGTAGATTAGAATGTGTAGACTGAAGGGAGGTGTTCCATGTGAAGTGGTAATAAAATCTGAAATACCTGTGCATTGAAGAGTGGTAGTGACAAAGGAAATGAGGTAATTTTCTTTTGAAGGTTTCTGAAGAGAATGAGGTGAGGATAAAAGATACTATGAACAAGTAAATGGACTATATGGAAGGAAAATAATGAAGACAACCAATGAATGAGTGAAGAAACAAAGGGAAGTAGGAATAAATCAAACCATATCAACTGGCTATAATCTACAGTTAAAAATTATATCATTTGATTAAAAGTGTAGATGCAATATAATGAGTAGATCGTGGCATGGGATGGTGAACAATAATTCAAATTTCCCCACACATAATGTTTAATAATCCTATAGATAAGAGAAGTAGAAAAACATTGGAAATAAGAGAATAATTAATAAAATGAATGTGGAGTAAGGAGAGAGAGAGGATATGAACAACAAAGAGTAATAAAGTTGTAAATAAATGTCTTATTTGTAGACTGTATAACTTTATTTCCTATGGAATGCAAAAATGAGTTTGAATTTGATGGTGTATTAAAATCAATTAAATTTTGCTCCAATTATTTCATCATTTTAAATTGAGTAATTGATTTGACAAATGGAATTGTCAAAATAATCAATGTTGGCTGTAAATTTCATAGGAGAGATTGAATTGTCTTTTTCATCTATGTCAACATAGGATCAAGATAATTATAATGATGTAATCCTTTTTCTCATTTGATATTTTCTCTTATAAGAAATCTCCTTCATTGTATTAATTCATTTTCTAAGTTTCTCCTTTCAAGGAAATAGAAAATTGTTTCTTACAACTCTCATTCATGGAAGGTGAACTCTTATATTCTATTTGATCTTCATTCTATGTTTGTTTTATAATTTAATAAATATATCAAAGTTAGGATTCATCAAGACCTTCTCTAATTTTGATGGTTTTCTTCAACTAGGGTTATAGGAGCATCAAATATGATATTTTCATATTTTTTGTAGGTTTTGACTTGGACATTTTCTTGGTGTGTTATAGAGAAAAACTGATCTCACCATTGCATTTAGGAGGTTGAACAAACAAATTTTGAGAGTAAATTTTCTCATAGTTGTTGTCAAGAGCTTTTGACACAAAACAAAATAGTAGAAAGCTTGTAAGGCCCTTGTAGATGCCATATTATATGATTATTTCAAAAACAAAATAATTTTTTTTTAAATGCTTATGCATGAAGTGCTCAACATATAATATTGATAAAAGTTCTAAGCTCTAGTGACCTTAGTAGTTGTCACGACTAGGTCATTGCAATATGTTGACCACCAATGGAAAAGATATGGCTATTAGCCAATAGTGGCTTATAAGTTTCCAACCACTGACCACCAATGCACAACACCCATGAAAAGGGGACTTAAAAGATTTTTGTTTTTCTTTTTTGTAATTTTAGGAAGATTGTGAAAATTGTGCTTACTTTTCACCCAAGTATTGAAATTTTAAAAACAAGATATTGATGTAAACTAAGTTTTGAGCACTATCCAATGATGCAATTTTTTTTCTCATATTCTGTTGTTGGTTCATTTTATCGCCTCATTAAGTCAAATGTGTTGTTTTAACTCTTGAGATCATAAATTTTGAAATATTTCTATATTTTTCATGATTATTGTAGCCTTAAATATTATTTTAGAGCTCTTCCAATTTGTGCATTTTTTTAAATATTTTTCTCTAGGTATGTTTTATTGAATTGTTTGTATTTCCTTAATTTATGGTAAGTTACTTGGATGTTTTGGCTCTTGAAATTTTTTTATTTACATCAGATGATTTTTTTAGGTTATTCTACATGTACTTACAATATTTGTTCTTATTATTCCATTACAAATATCTTTTTTATACACTTTTCTAATTATCGATACACTAAAATAGAAGTGTCCTTCTAGTATATCTCTTTTTGGGATTTCAACACATCCTTTTTGTGTCCTTTTGTACTCACACTATATTATAAAGTGTCATGAGGGGATTTTCTTTTTGTACTGGCACTATATTATAAAGTGTAATGGGGGGATTGTGTAATGGCATTGTTTTTTCATCACACCTTTGTCAACTGAGTGTCTTCTCCATAACAACATCAAATCCTATTGATTCTTTCCTCATGCATGTGTGCCATAGTTTTCACATTCTCCATATAGAATCTCTTACATTCCTATTTTTTGGAGGTGACCTTCCATTTTCATACGATCAAAGTTTTTAAGACTATTGGTACTTGTATTTTTTACTTGCATGTTGCATGGTTGAGTTGTGTGATTCTTGTAACTCATGCAAATTCATATGGAATTTGTATCTTCTATTGTCGGAAATTTTCCTTTGTTTACCATTTGATCATTGTTTGAGTAGTGTTATTGGGGCCAGTCATGTAGATTCTTTCCTTCTTGATCTTGACCATTATATATTTAATAGGAAGTTTCTCATTTCAACAATATACCTATTATGTTTTGATAGTTGTTTGTGGCTTATTTATGTTCTTATTCTTTTTAAAAAATTATTATAGAGGATTCTTAGTGTTTCATTTCCCTTTATCTCTTTTGCAAAGGAGTTTTTCCCATGACGCTTTCTCCTTTTCTCCAATTATGAAATATTTGATTGTTTGTACATGGGTATCCCTATAGGCATTTTTTTTAGGAGCCATTCATGAATAATTTTCTTTTTTATGCATTCACTTTTAGAGTTTTTTTAGCTACTCCCTATGTTACACTTAAGGGGAGGTGTTAGAGTAATGATTAATTAGCTGATAATTAATTAATACTTAATTATTTATTAATTAAGTTTCACTTTATACACTTAAGCTAAACTTAGGAGTTCCTTTTTTCCTTTTATTAGATCAGGCTATTATTATATCATTATGCCTCATTATATAGGATGATGACACTTGTCATGATCTAATCTATTTTTTCATTTGGGGTTTGCTCTTATAAGCACTCTCCCTGATAGTATTAATTCATTTTGTAAGTTTTTATTTTTGAGTAAATAGAAAATTATTTCTTGTATCTCTCATGTGTGGAAGGTTTTCTTTCTTTCTATTTGATCTCACTTTTGTGTGTGTTTCACAATTCAAACAAAAACTATATTTGTTAATGAACTAGAATAGATAGTGATTTGTATTATAGGATTTAATGTATACCCAAGTGCATTTTCACACTTGTTTGGGCCTTCCTTGCTTTGTTTATCCTTATTTATGTCTTAATTGGTCCTATTTTTCATCCACAAGCCTAATAAACTACATCTTTTTCTAGCTAATGGGTATGTGCAGGATCATGGTGGGCCAAAAAGTGGCAATATGATGGGTATGTGGCTGATGACTTTATTTTTAGCCAAAATTGATTAAATGAAAAGGGTTTTTAAAGGAGATTCTCAGATTTCCACCAATATAAATTATGATTTACTTTGAATTTAATAAGTAATTATTATTCATTTTCTATTCCAATTACGACTAAAGTGCTAATTGACAGACTGATTGAAAAACATCTATAGCTTTCAAACGGTATCATATTTATTGAATCCAAAACATGCGTCACATTCTATGATTCACATACTATATGATTAAAAAAAGAAAAATTGAATTTCATGAAGTTTTGACCAAGTTAAGGTGGTCAGACATATGAGTTTTTTATATTTTTTAAAAATTGTAATAAAAAATTCATAATTAATTATTTACTTGGAAAAAAATTACCAAAAATATGCATCACATCGGGACATGAGTCCTCTACTTATATCTAAAATATTATAAAATAATATTATCATTTTATTGTTGTTAGGTGGTCGACATTGACACCTACTTCTTTATTTTCCCTAAATTTAATAATGATTGAAATTTCAAATTTTCACCAAATAGATTTTTTTAAACAAACCTAGTAGTTTAGAAACTACATTCAATTTGATACAAATTCTATTCTTACATATTTTTGAAATAATATAGATAAATTATTCAAATTTTTACATCAAGTTTCGTAACTCTGATTTTTTTGATTTTTTTGCCACTTAAGGGCCTATTTTTTCCATGATGATACTACACATACCCTAATCTCGACAAACATCAAAGGGGAAATGATAATTTAATTATTTTTGCTGTGTTCCTCATTTTTTTGGTAGGACTAAGACACCACCTAGGGATTATTTGTCACCCAAAGGTCTTGGGACCCTTTTTGTAGTCTATGCCCTAAGTTTCATGCCTCGGGACTAAGATGCCACCTAGGGCGTCTTAGTCACCCTTAAGGTATTTTTAGGATTTAATTTCAAATTGTACCAGGATTTAGCCTCCTTTAGTTAATGAATTCATATGTCAGCTTGTTGTGGTGTAATTTTGAGATATTAAGCGTGGATAAGTATAAATACAAGGTTCATTCATTCATTCTCCTCCAAGTATTTTGTGAGATCATTCCTAATAGAAAATTGAGCATTCAAGAGCATTTAATCAAGCATTTGGAGTGATCATCAATATTCAAGCATCATATCAAATATATTCTTGCATCATTTTTGTTTTTGAGCTAAAATTTGTGATGTAGGGTTTTGATTCAAGAAAGCAATTCAAGTCAAGATCTATCAAGCATTCCTTCGATTCAAGATCTACATTCTAGCTAGCCACTTCACAAAAGTTTGCAAATTTCATAACAAGGGTTTGGTGAGTTGTAACATTGCATGTTGTTCATTCATCATTTCCCTTCATTATTCTATTTCATTTTGAGGTTTAATTACCAAAAGGGGGTTTGACCAAGGAAAACTCCCATTTCCTAACGATCAACAAGTTTTTCCTCTCTTGCATGTTTGTGATTGTAGATTTACGTTGAAGACTTGGAGATCATTTGAAGTGAAAAGTTGTAAAGTTGCATTGCAAAGTTTTTATATTCACAAAAAGTCACCTATAGGCCAGATCTAAAAGTTTTAGGACCCGAGACTAGAGAATAAGGAAGTGCAAAAATCAAGCCTTAGGACCACATTTAAAGATTTCAAATATTTTGATCAAGACTAAGATGGTAGCTAAGATGTCTTAGTCCTCTCGAGGGTATTTTTCAAAAATTCTTTCAGATCCAATTCCAGCATCTAAAGATTCTATAGTTGCCCCAAAAAATAACAACGAGACTAATAAGACAGTAAGGGAATCTTAGTCCTCCATAACATATTTTGATTTCTTTGCATTTCTAGAATTCTTGTCACATTTATGGACTTCCAATGTACACATATCCCAACTTGTTGTTGCATTATTTCATCATTTGCATCTTGCATTTACATTGCATTATTATGTTTTATGAGTTGAATGCTTATTTGTCTTTTCCAAGCTTTTGCTTGTCGGTGAACCCATTAAAGCATAAAGAACCACCTCTTAGGCCTTCCTTGATTGAGAATTGATTCATCTTGTGAGGTTGATGGTCAATCCAATTAGGCTTCCTAGGACATTATTGAATGAACAAAGGAGAATATAGGTGGGCACATCCCCCCATCATATTTTTCATATAGTTCATTTTGGTGAACTTGACATTTTTGAGCATTCATTTTCTGATTTGGAGTTTATTAAAGTCCTAGATCTATGTTGTATTCATTCTTCCAAATGTGCATCTTGCATTATTGAAAGTGCATATCTAGGTTGCATTTTTGCTTTCTTGCATCATTTTATCTCATTGAAAAATAGAAAAGTGCATTGTCAATCATCCTAATTACATTTTGGAACATTGTTATTGCATTTAATTGCTTATCACTAGGTACTTTCTCTTGCATTCATTTGCACACTTTTCTATTTCTAAACATCAGGTCCCTGGGTAGGAAATTTGGGAACACTGTAAACAACTCAAAGTTTTCAATTTTTCTGAGAAAAACCCTTACTGGAACTAAAACTCCCTTCCCGATGTCTTAGTCACTATGTAGGTTTTTGGCTCAGAACCCTATCTAAGTTGTTTGCTATTTTTTTCTAGTTTTTGGAACCTCCAAATTCCTTTTGTAGGACCAAGATTCCCTTGCTAGCATATTCGTCCTTGTTGAATTTTCCCTTGCAATTTTCAGGGTTTAAATCTACTTTTTTGTGTTTCCTAAGCCTTTTGATAACATATACTATAAGTGTGGAAAGTTTCAGGAATATCTAATTTATGCATCTAGGTTAAAAACATCAATTTAGGGCTCTCATTTTTTAAATCATTTCAATTACAAGCATCATTAGATCTGAAAATGCTCACATTTCATAAAATTTTCATAATATGGATAAAAGTACTTTTAACTTTTGGATATACAATGTTTACATTAATAAAATTTAACGAAGTTTTATAAAAGTTCTTTTCAATTTTTGGATACACATTGTTTGCATGCTTAAAGTTTTGCATACATTACATAAACATGTTTTGCATCTTTGGAAATACATTGTTTACATTATTAAAGCATTGCATGAGATGGTTAAAATTTCTTTTCATTTTTTGTCAAACATTGTTAATATCTTACCTTTTGAGGCACGCTAACAAAAATTTCATATCCCTTGGACAATCCTTGGTCAATTCTAATAATCACATTCATTCTTCTCATAATATCTCTCCTATTTGCAAAGAAGATATTTTGGTGTTAGAAGAACCAATCAATGAGAGTTTTTAGAGTCCTATTTGTTTCTCTCCTCTTACCTCTCTTAGTGAAAAATAAATTGATGAACATGAAGAAACAATCATAGGTAATCATGACGACCACATAACCATTGAAACTTCAACTAGTCTACATTCATCTCCCAATATCTTCACCTCTTGTGATAATGTTCTAGAGGATCAAGGTGTAAGTGAGGATATGTTGGTGTTGGATGATAAAAAATTTAAGATCTATGACAACCCTCTTTGTTATCCTTCTCCTACCTATCCTATTAGGGAACAAAGGAGTGAAATTGTATACGATCATGGAAATCATATTTGTTCTTCTCCTAGTTGTGAAGATGATACTTTAATCTTAGAAGATATAATCGGTGAAAGTAATGGAAATATTGATTTCCACTCCTTCCCTAGAGAAAACATTCTTGAACAAGACAACATCATTGATGAACAAGAAAATTCAACAATTGACATCTCCCTTATGTGTGTTGAAGTTGATGGAGCTCCCCAAAATTTGAAATTTTTGAGTAGCCCATGGGAAAAATTATCACATTTAATGCCCTTGTCCCCATGGTTTGGATAAGGTTTTTTGTTTGAAAACCCTTTGCTCTTCTAATTTCATGTTGACTTGCCTTTTCAGTTGCTAGTCTTCCAAGTTGTCACTTCAGCCCTCATACGCATTCAGCCACCCACCCCTTTGGCCTAGAGCACCGGTCATCTAGTTGTTACTAACACTAGTATTTTCCTAAAGTCAAGCTTTAATATTTCACCCTTAAATGAAGTAGGGTTAAGTCATTCATTTGTGAGGTTTAAATCATCATTGGCCTAAAAATGGCCCCTTCTCTAATCTTAACCTTGCCATATGTGCAAGTTTAGAGATTTGTGACTGTGGGAAGTGATCCTGGTCGTACCCCTCCAGCACGTAGATGTTAAGTTACAGTCGGTTATGTAGTGCAAGGTTAGCGAGATAAGGATGTGTGTCCTTGTACGATCGTGGGGGCCAATCTCCACTATCATGCCTATTTCCCGTGTTACCAAATTGATGATGAAGATCAAGCACATGAATCAATCTCCGCCATCCCTCGCGGGGTCAAAAAGAAAAGGTGAACACTTGTCAATGACTGTGAGGGTTGTGAGTTCATGACACATGGATTAATTCACTATCTTATGAAATGGGAAAGACCTGAAGATGGGTGACATTTTTTCCAATTGTGATGAATGCTATTGGCTAGAAATGATTGAGTAATGAATTGTTGAAATTCAAACCCAGTCAATGGGCAATATGAGGAGTTTGATATACCATCTCATCAGAGGATCGATGACTGGCATTCAAAATTGACAAAAAATCATGTGATAGCCATTTATTTTTGCAACCAATGAGCATTAATGGTAGGCTCTCTACAACAACATTTGATCAAATTGATCTTCGTGCATATGGAGACTTAATTGTTGGTAATCATGAAGCATGATATGCATATTTCCATGCACTTGGGAATTAAACAGTGACAATACTCATTCCAACAAATTTCCACCATTTCATGTGTGTGTTTTCTTTGAGAATTGACAATTGTTATCGTCACATTGTTTAATAAATATAGGTTGAGAGTTGTTATTTTTTCCATTGCAATCAATTGTCGAGTCTTTTTGAGTTTGTGCAGGAAGTTGAGGTTATAAGTGCAGGATGTTCTAGCTTGAGGATGAGTAAGTCTGGCATTCCATTCATTCTAGCGTGGAGGTCTCCTCAACTCAATTTGTAGAAGTCTTGCGGTGAAGACTCAAAGAACACACGTGGTACACAAAAGGATGCTAATGGCGAGAAGTCTGTACTTTTTGTTACTAGGAGTAGTCACTGATTGAATGGCCAAGTTGCAAGTTTAGAGGTGACTAGAGTAAAAGGAAAGTAAGCTATTGGGACCTCAAGAAGAATTCAAAGGAATATTTGATATGATCAAGGTTCCTATCATAGATAGAACTCTCCCAATGCTATCTCTGATAGCTCATCTACTAGTGAGACCGAAATAGATTCGGGATATCAACAATATCTCACAATTTTGAGTCAACTAGCTCAATCACGGGAAGAGGTGCTCATAGTTCCTCTCATGGCTGTGAAGACTCCATGTGGACATGAGTACTCAATGCCTGGCAAGGATAAGAATGAAGGAGTTGTGGTTTCTCCTCCTCCAGTTGTAAAAATGCAGAGCGGCCATCTATACCATGGCTCTAGTGTTAGTTCTATGTAATTAGATTGCTTTCATGGTTGTGGAATTTTGTCATGAAGATTAAATTATGTGTAGGCTGCTCTCAATTTTTAGTGTTGATAAGTCTTATGTTGAACATGGAAAACTAAAATTGGTTTTTATGATGAATGTGCTAACCACAGATGTGGGTTGATGGCTTATGCCGATAGGTAAAAGATACTTTTGGTAGTTTTAACATGTTTTGATGGTTACATATTTTTCTTCCCTTTTTTGACAAATGATTGCAGATTCTATTGTGAGGAATTTTGAAATGAAATGAAAATTTTATTGAAATGACGTATCTTTATTGTAATTTCATTTCAATCCAAAAGCTTGTCTACTCCCATGTGTTATAAAAGAGAATTCATGGCTCATTTGCAAGGATCTAGTCTTTTGAATCTTTAGGTCTAGTATATGTAAAGGGTTGAAATTAGAAAGAATTCTAGTAGGTAGAATATTCAAATTGTCCTAGATTTTGAGTTGTACATATGTAAATCTTAAATTGTCTTATAGAAATTATTGATATCGAAAAAAATCTAATGAATAAAGCATATACTCTCCTCTGTAAATCATCTTGCAAATTTTGAATGAAATATCAAGCATATTCTATTCATCTTCAAATACTTTGTTTGAATGCATGCTATTATTTCTACTTTGGTTCAAGGAATCAATTAAATGCTTGAGTGAGGTCATGAATTTGTGAGGATTTATAAGGATCTGGTAAGAAGTGATTCCTTAAGTACAGTGAGTTTTCATACTGCAAAGCCTTATGAAAATATTCCAAAATATCAGAGTTAAAGAATTTTTGTATAACTGATTGTAAGATGCATGACTCCATTGCCCAATTGATAAAGACACTAATCTATTTGTTGAGGTATTTTCTATTTGAAGTATAATAATAGTGAACTAGATCATGGATTCAAGGTTAGAACATTAATCTCTTGAAATTTACTTACATGAGGCATGTGCTCTGGGTATTTCTTTGTTCTTGGTGAATTAATAGTTATTTACTTAAAAAATATCCAACCTTTGAGTAAATTATGTTATTTACCCTTCATAGAAACCAATTTGTGATTTGATATGTCATTTATTGAGATAGTCAAATGGAATGCTATTAGGAACACCCTCCTAGGTCCCATAGAGCCTAAAGTGTAGAAGATTTCAATCTTCGATTGAATCTTGTCAGTTGGCCATTCATTTTAAGGATCTTGAGTATAGGAGTTGGATACTCTTTAAGGATTCCTTAGGTGTATTGGAAAAAACACCAACAAAATGGTGACTTTGTTGGGGAAAACCTCATTCTCCAAATGTACATACAAAATATAGAGTCAAATGGTGATGTGAATCTGAATGCCTTGTTCAGATGGTGATAGATTCTAGAACTTGGTAGACAATTTGAGCACAACAAAGATTGAAGGATCTAAATGTGACTCTTCTGTGGAAGATAGCCTAAAACATGTTCCATTTTATAAAGAGACTTCATCTTATTTGAGGTTTAGTCCTTTGAAAGGATGTGGTGACTCTAACTCAAAGAACCTGATAAAGAACACATCAATTGGTCAGATCTGTAGTATTAAAGACAAAGGATAGTCAGCTACTACAAAATACCAAGCACTTTCATAGAATTTGAGGAAATTAGAGCACATTATGGGTAAATTAGGATAAGTTTCCCATGCTTGAGATCTAAAAGATCCCTTAATAGGTGAATTAGCACTAGATAAGGGAATATTAGTGATAATTTAGCATTCCTTTGCATATAATTTGAATTTTATGCAATATGATGAAAGGAGCATGTTATATTATTAGATCTTAGGTAGCATTTATAGGGAGTATATATGATAGAGGCTTAGGATCACAATTGCAAAAGGAATTGATGTAATATTGTATAATTGCATAGTAGATCTTAAATTCATTTTCAAGAATTAAGGATGAGTTGTCAATTTTTGCCACCTAGTGTAAATTGTGATAAAAGCATGCAAGGTGAACAGTCCTTGTCCCACCAAGGCAATTTTAGTACTGGTAGGTACAGGGCCCTCAACTTTCAAAGTATTTGTGGTTACCCAAATATTGTACCACCCAAGATCATGGAAAAAATACCAAATTTCAATGGTGAAAGGTTATAATTTGTAAGTAGGGTATGTGTAGGATCATCATGGAAAAAATAGGCCCTTAAGTGGCAAAAAATTTAGAAAAATTAGAGTTAGGAAACTTGATGTAAAAATTTGAATAAGTTATCTATATTATTTCAAAAATATGTAAGAATAGAATCTGTACCAAATTGAATGTAGTTTCTAAACTACTAGATTTTTTAAAATCTATTTGGTGAGAATTTGAAATTTCAATATAGTAGTACTTAAATTTCAGAAAAATAAGAAGTAGGTGTTTGTCCTGACCAACCTAACCACAATAAAATGATAATATTTTTTATAATATTTTATATATAAGTAGAGGACTCATGTCCCAATGTGATGTATTTTTTGTATTTTTTTTAAATAATTAATTATGAACTTTTTACAACTTTAAAAAAATATAAAAACTCGTATGTCTGACCACCTTAACTTGGTCAAAACTTCATGAAATTCAATTTTTCTTTTTATAATCCTATAGTATGCAAAGCATAGAATGTGATGGATATTTTGGATTCAAAAAATGTTATACTATTTGAAAGCTATAATTTTTTTTCAATCAGCCTATCAATCATGACTTTAGTCATAATTCAAATAGAAAATGAATAATAATTACTTGTTTAATTCAAAGTAAAGCATAATTTATATTGGTGGGAATATGAGAATCTCCTTTAAGAACCCTTTTCATTTCATCAATTTTGGGTAAAAAATAAATCGTTAGCCACGTACCCATCATATTGCCACTTTTTGGCCCATCATGATCCTACACATACCCAATAAGCATGTGTAAGAATTTGTTGATGTGATGGAAGATTATGAGATAGATTTTGAAGACGCAGTTATGAAACTCTTTGTTTAATCCTTGAAAGGAGACACAAGTGACTATTTCTCTTTCTTACCAGTGTGCTATCTACATTGTTGGAGTGAACTCAAGGCAGTCTTCATGGAACAGTTTGGTGAAAGAATAAATCCAAGTGTTGCAAGGAAATTTTTTATGGAGATTTCTAGGGATAAAGAAGAGTTAATCCCTACTTTCAACCTTATATTTGCAAAGGTCATAAGATAAATCCATGAGCTCACGAGGCCAATGCTATAGAATTTTTAGTTGTATATTTAGGGGCATTTGATAGCAATATGGGGTTCTTGTTGAGAGATAAAGAGCCTACTACCTTACATCAAGGTTACCAAGAGGCTATGAATATTGAGAAAAATTTGAAGTACTCAATCATAAAAGGACTTGTGATTTCTAGAATGAATGGCCCTAATAGAATTCAAACTTTTGAGCCAAACAAATCAAGAGATAAAAGTGTTTGTTAGGAAAATGAGCCACTAGATGTTACATATGCATTACATCCACATGATGCAGAACATGAGCAAGCATCAACCTCATATCAACCAGGATTGGGAAGTGATGACTTATTATTTCTAATCAGAAGGTTGTATGAAATGAAAATACATGTAAAAAAATCACCATATGATTTGTTTTCAAGATTCCTAGATGTTCTGATGGAGATACCAAAGAGTGTTAGACCTAATGACTTAATGTGCATTGATTTTATTTGTGAAGCCTACAAATCAGGATTAAGCCAGTGGCTTGGAAACTTGAAGCATCATAGTCCTGATTAGGTAGTGGATTGGATAAGCACTGTGGAAGACATTGAGCATAGTTATATGCCACTTGTTGTTTCTCATAATGTGAGCAATGATTTCCATAGTGAGGAGAATCAACTTGGCTAAGGTTGACAGATCAAGAAACTACATTAGAAAGAGGACAATTAGTCTATGATTATTGTTATATCACAAGTACTCTATATGTAGGCTCATATATTAGTGATGAAGATGAATAGATAGAGTATGAGGATAAGGAAATAGTACCTAATTACCTTCTTTGGGATGTCATAATTTGTGAAGAAACACAAGAGTTATAGGGTGAAACCTTACATGTTGATTTAGTCAAGAATAATGATGCACCAATTAGTGATGGTGATGGATCTGATCTCAATTATATGACACAAATGAAGAATCAAAGGGATGAGATCGAGTGTGCTCAATCTTCTATTGATTATGATTCTTCTTATGAAATGAAGATGGAGTATTTTGCTTCAAGTAAGGGGTATATTAATAGCCTTGAAGAGGTGAATTTCCTCGGCAGTGGGCAATTCTCTTCATGTGAAGAATTTTCTAAATGTGGACCAATTGTTATGAGTGCAAATGATGAAGAAGATATTGAAAGTGTTTCTCTTTGCTCTTCAAGTGATTACAATGATTTTGAATGCACTAATGATCAAAGATATTGGGATCTTAACATTGAGGAGGAAGGGGTATATGTGACAATCATGTAGGTGTGGAAAAATCCCTTATTTGATGAATCTTCACTAGAAGATGAGGTCATAAATGATGATTCCTACTGGTGTAGGAGCAATCCAATTTTTGAGGAAAATTCTGATAAATTTGTGGCAAACACTATTGGTGAATATCTTGAAGAAGCTACAAAGAAGAACCAAGTTGATATGGAGGTATGTGGCTTTTCCTTTGAATTTGGTAGCACAAATGTTGATAATTTGATAAGCCAACATGTGGATGATCAAGTTGCACTTGGGAGACACCAAGAGTGTAATTCAGATTTTTTTATATTGAAATGTGGTAACTACGAGCACATAATGAAGAAGTTGAAGACTATGATGACAACCTTGAATGTAGTATTGTTATTGAGGGAGATGCAGATGATTATGATGATTCTCCTATGATATCTGGTTATGTGCTTGAAACAGTGGTTGAAGTGTCATCCACCCATGTTCCACATAATGATATTTACCATAACATAAAAGGAAGTCCACTCTTGGATGAGAAAAAAGAAAATAAGGATGAATGTATTGATACTCAAGAAACATCATTTTATATTAAGGAGAAAGAACCATTTGATGATTAAACAAAATATGTTAATATTGTAGCTTTATTTGACCCATGTGAAGAGAAATTCAAAGATGTGGACAACTAGAGTTATGATGTTAATCAGTATGAAGCTTCATTTGACTTTTTTGTAGATGCTTCCTACCTTATGGATCTGATTATTGAACTTCTTTCATCCCATGAGGACAAAAATTGTGACAAGACAAGTCGAGGTATGTTTGATTCTATATTTGTTTTCCCTGATCTTTTCAAGGATTGGCTAAGTGTGAGCCAGAGTGCCTATGAGGTTTTCAAATTTGATGAGAAAATAGAATGTGATGCTACAATTTATGACTATATGGAGTATGAAGGTTTTATTTTCTCAATTCAATTTAATAAGCTTGTGATGAAAAAGGTAAATGAGTGGGACAACATTTTAGCATAGAAAATGGATAGTATCAATTGTGACGATGCTAATGGCCCAAAATTGCACAATGTTCATATTGATCTGCTGCCAGCAGAGCATGACAAAGTCTTTGATAAAGGAAAGAATTATCCCTAAATTTTGGAGGCCAGGGGTCTCTAGTTTATAGATTGAAGCCAAATATTTAAAAAGGGGATTATGGGTAACAACATACATTGTATAGTCCTATAAATTTTGTACATATGGTTTGGTGTGTTTTCTTTTTGTTGTGTGTGCTTGCTTTCTCAAGGAAAGCTCTTGGGCTTTGGTATTCAATCTTGGTCCACTTTAACTTGAGATTTGGATTCTCGCTATACCCACTAGGGTTATACATCCCTGGGCATGAGCCATTGATGGATCTCCCCAAAATTTGCAAATTTTGAGTAACCCATGGGCAGAATCAACACATAAAGCCCTTATCCCCATGATTTGGATAGGGTTTTTGCTTTGAAATCACTTTGTTCTTCTAATTTCATGTTGACTTTCCCTGTTGGTTACCAGTCTTCCAAGTTGTCACTTGTTCCCTCATACCCATTTAGCCACCGACCCCTTCGACCTAGATTGCCAATCATCTAGTTGTCACTGACATTAATATTTTCGTATAGTCAACATTAATATTTCTCCCTTAAATGGCTTAGGCTTAAGTCATTCATCCATGAGGGTTAAATCACCGTATGGCTAACCTTGTCGTATGTGCAGGTTTAGAGATTCATGACCGTGGGAAGTGATCCTAGCCATACCACGCTAGCTTGTAGATGTTAAGTTCTTGCCCATTACACAGTGCGAGGTTAGCAAGATAAGGATGCATGTTCTTGTACGATCGTGGGGTTTAGTCTCCACTATCATGCCTACTGCCCATGTTACCAAATTGATGATGAAGATCAGGCATGGGAATCAATCTCCACTATTCCCCATGGTCTCACAAAGAAAAGGTGAACACTTGTTAAAGACGGTGAGGGTTGTGATTTCATGACACATGGATTAATTCACTATCTTATAATGTGGGAAAGACCCACTAATGGGTGACATGTTTGCTAATTGGGACGAATGCTATTGGATGGAAATGATTGAGAAATGAATTGTTGAAATTAAAACCCAGTCATCCCAATGTGAGCTATTTGATCTACCATCTCATCAGAGGATCAACGACTAACATTCAAAATTGACAAACAGGCACATGATAGCTATTCAATTTTGCAACCAGCGAGCATTAATGGTAGTCTCTTTAGCAGAGCTATCAAATTGATCTCAATGCATGTGGAGACTTAATTCTTGGTAATCATGAAGCATGATATGTAGATTTCCATGCACTTGGGAATTAAATGGTGACAATACGCACGACAACAAATTGCCACCATTCTATGCATGTGTTTTCGTTGAGCATTGATGATTGTTATCGTCACATTATTCAATTAATACAGGTTGAGAGTTATTATTTTTTCCATCACAATAAGTTGTCGAGTCTTTATAGTTTGTGTAGGAAGCCAAGGTTATAAGTGTAGGTTCTTTGATCTGCAAGATGAGTAACTCTGGAGCTCCATTTGTTCCAGTGCGGAGGTCTCCTTGATTCAATTTGTAGAAGTCTTGTGGTGAATACTTAGAGTACACACATGACACTCACAAGGATGCTCATGGCAAGGAATCTATATGTATTTTTATAAGAGTAGTCACTAATTAAAGGGCTAAGCTATGAGTTTAGAGGTGACTGGAGCAAAAGGAAAGGAATTTATTGGGCCTTCAAGTAGAATTTAAAGGAAAATTCGATATGGTTGAGGTGCTTATGGCAGAAAGAACTCTCCCATTGCTATCTTTGATAGCTCATCTAATAGTTAGACCAAAAAATATTTGTGATACCAACAATATCTCACAATTGTGAACTAACCAGCTCCATCAGCGGAAGAGGTGCTCGCAGTTCCTCCCATGGTTGTGAAGACTCCAAGTGGACATGACTACTCAATGGCTGGCAAGGATAAGAATGAAGGAGTTGTGGTTTCTCCTCCTCTTGTTGCAAAAACATGGAGCGAGTGTGTGTACCATGGCTCAAGTGCTAGTTCTATGTAATGAGATTGCTTTCAAGGTTGTGGAATTTTGTCATGAAGATGAAATCACATGTGGGTTATTCTTGTTTTTTCACGTTGGTAAGTCTTATGCTGAACATGGACAACTAAAATCAATTTTTATGACGACTATGCTAACTGTGGATGTGGGTTGATGGGTTATGTTGATAGTTAAAGGCAACTTTTGTTGGTATTAGTGCATTTTGATGATTACATATTTTACTTCCCTTTTTCGACAAATGATTGTAGATTCTATTGTGGGGAAATTTAAAATGAAATACAAATTGTATTGAAATGATGTATTTGTATTATAATTGCATTTTGAGCTTGAAGCTTGTCTAGTCCCTTGTGTTATAAAAGGGAATTCATGGGTCATTTGCAAGGGTCTAGTATTTTGAATCTTTAGGTTTAGTATATGTAAAGGGTTGAAATTAGAAAGAATTCCAATAGGTAGAATAGTCAAATTGTCTTGGCTTTCAAGTTGTGCATATGTAAATCTTAAGTAGTCTTATAGAAATTACTGATATTGAAACAAATCTTACGCATAAGGCATATACTCTCCTCTGTAAATCATCTTGCAAATTTTGAATGAAATAGCAAGCATATTCTATTCATCTTCAAATACTTTGTTTGAATGCATGCTTTTATTTTTCCTTTGGTTCAAGGAATCAATTAAATGCTTGAGTGAGGTCATGAGTTTGTGAGGATTTATAAAGATATGATAAGAAGTGATACCTTAAGTACAGTGAGTTTTCAAAATCCAAAGCCTTATGAAAATAGTCTAGAATTATCAAAGTTAAAGAATTTATGTTAATTGATTGTAAGATGTGTGACTCCATTTCCCAATTGATAAAGACACTAATCTATTTTCTGAGGTATTTTCTATTTGAAGGATAATAATAGTGTACCAGATCATGGATTCAAGGTTAGAACATTAATCTTATAAAATTTACTTACCATGAGGCATGTGTGTGAGGTGTTTCTTTGTTCTTGGTGAATTAATAGTTATTTACTTAAAGATTAGCCAACCTTTGAGTGAATTATGTTATTTACCAGGTTCATAGGAACCGGTCTATGATTTGATATGTCATTTTTTGAGATAGTCAAATGGAATTATGTTAGGAACACCCTCATGGGTCCCATAGAGCCTAAAGTGTAGAATATTTCAGTCTTCGACTAAATCTTGTCAGTTGGTCATTCATTTTAATAATCTTGAGTATAGGAGTTGGCCACTCTTTAGGGATTCCTTAGGTGTACTAGAAAACCACCAACAACAGTCATCCTAGAAGAACCAATCCTTGATCGTCATGAAAATCTAGTTTGTACTTCTCCTAAAAAATATCCTCTCATGGAAGATATCACAGTGGAAGAAATTAAGAACATTGACAATAGTAATTCCTTAGATGAAGATGATGAAGTAATATTAGATTCCTCTTCACTAAGAGATCATAAAAATAATAATAAGTCTTTTGAGGTTATGCACATTCGATTACCCTTGGATTACTCTCTCGAGCCTAAACATATCATTCATCCACCCTCTCAAAAACCACAAGTTCAAAACAAACCCATCCTTATCTTCAAACCATCTAAGAACAATATTTAACAAATGAGTTACAATACCATTTCTCATATCATACAATACTAGGAACAATCTACAATCAAGACAAACACCTTCAACATCCCTTCTGGGTATGTGCAAGATCATGATGGGCCAAAAAGTGGTGATATGATAGGTATGTGTAGGGTATATGGCTAATGATAATATTTTTTACCCAAAATTAATGAAACGAAAAGGGTTTTTAAAGGAGATTCTCAAATTTCCACCAATATATAAAGTATGCTTTACTTTGAATTTAATAAATAATTATTATTCATTTTCTATTTGAATTACAACTAAAGTCCTAATTGATAGGATAATTGAAAAACATCCATAGCTTTCAAATTGTATCACATTTTTTGAATCTAAAACATGCATCACATTCTATGCTTTGCATACAATAGGAGTAAAAAAATATTGAATTTCATGAAGTTTTGACAAAGTTAAGGTCATCGACATACAAGTTTTTATATTTTTTAAAAGTTGTAATAAAAAATTCATAATTAATTATTTACATGGAAAAAATTACAAAAAAATATGCATCACATCGGAACATGAGTCTGCTACTTATACCTAAAATCTTATAAAAAACTATTATCATTTTATTGTGGTTAGAGTGTCAGACAGACACCTACTTCTTATTTTTTCCCTAAAATTTAAGTACTACTGCATTCAACTTTCAAATTTTCACCAAATAGATTTTTTTTAAAAATAAACCTAGTAGTTTAGAAACTATATTCAATTTTCTATAGATTCTATTCTTACATATTTTTGAAATAATAAGGATAACTTATTCAAATTTTTACATCAAGTTGCCTAACTCTGATTTTTGTAATTTTTTTGCCACTTAAGGGTCTATTTTTTCCATGATGATTCTGCACATACCCTTCCATTGCATAATCCTATCTTTCCTCATGCCCCTTGTTCACCTTCACAAAGTGGAAAGGAGTATAATTTTTTTGAACTTAAGAATACTCCTGCAAAGATATCCTCTTGGACTTGATTCAAATTCACCTATCACACTATGCTTCAAACTGGCTTACAACAAGTTCGTATCCCTTCTAATGCACAACTGAATGACATAGCAACCCTGATACAAGGAATAAATGCTGATATTGGTTTCCACCAAAGTGAGCTCCCTCCTTTGAAAGTGCAAAAATAAAATGAAGCTTTCATAATAATAGCTCAATATAAAAGAATAGGGATAAAGTAAACCCTTGTTGACAATGGCTCACCCCTTAATTTGTGTAGTGTGACCCTTTTAGATAGGCTTGGCGTCAATAAATCAAAAATTCAACCTAAACCTTTAGCTATTAAGGGATTTGACAATGTCAGAAAATGAGCACTTGGTGTGATCACTTTGCCTATTACAACTGGGAAGTCCACATTAGAAACACTGATCCATGTTATGCCTCATGATCTTTCATACAATCTCCTTTAAGGCAAACAACGGATTTATGTAGTGACTGAGGTGCCTTCCACTCTTCATCGTAAAATGAAGTATATTTAGAACAACAAAGTGTACACACTTGAATTTGACCATGAACCAAAAAATTATTTAAACATTGAGAAAAACAAGGAGAATCCTTTAGCAACATTGACACCAACTACACAAGTGGAATCCACACAACAAAAAGAAAAATAAAAACATATTTAGAAAATCAAGAAACTATTAGAAGATGATTGTGGTTCCTTATACTTCAAACCAAAATTCATGGGAGAATACAAAATCATAAAAAAATTCTTTGAAAAGGGAAGATAAAAAGTGGGAATTTCAACACAACAAGAGCTTACACAAGGTGAATCTTCAACATGCAACAATTAAAAAATTATTTTTCATAAAAAATTATGAGCCACCATCAAATCTAAGAGAGATGAAGAAGCTCTATAGAAAAGGTTATGAGCCTATGAAACAATTGGGATATAATGGAAACAAATGTGGCACAAATGAACAAGGTATTTGTGTCCCTATAGAACCTCACATGCAAGAAAATATTAGTGGTCTTGGTTATTTCCACTCGAAAGAAAATAACAAACCTTCACTCGATATCAACACTCTAACAAAAGATTCCTCTAATCCAACTTTAAGGGTAGTGTATCTTGAACTAATAAACACTAGTGGAATTGATTTTGATCCTTTGTAAGAAATGAAAGAAACAAATAATCTTCTCTTAATGTCAATGTCATCACTTAAAACACTTATGATTTGAATTTGATAGATTTTACACACTCCTCGTGAAGGAGAGTACAAACTCTCACAATCTAAAGAGTCTTGTGTAGGTATGACATTGTCTCCTAAACAAATATATCTTTGTTGCACAATAATGAAACATCCTCTACTTTTTATCAAGAGAGTATCCTATTGAGACTCCTCCGAGATCGTTTAATATCTCTCCCTCCAAGAACACGAAAGGAATTTTATTACAAGAATTCATTTTGTGCATATCATAGAGTTCATGGTCATTCTACTAATGAATGCAAAGCTTTGATTAGTAAAATCAAACATCTTAAAGAGTTTGCTACTCTTTCTTATGTGGGATCACCTAATTTCTCCAATTGATACTAATTTTCACTATAGCATGCATCTCACCAATCATTTTGGCTCACCCTTATCTTGCACTAAGTGGGGTCAAGGGGTTAGGTAACCTTGTCCTCGTATGTCACTTGCTGTTGTCTCTTTTGGCTATTTGACCACCTTTCACGTATATATAAGAGAAAGCTTGGGATGTGGATGACATGCCTTAAGTTGGCTCGCATGCGATGTACTGAATTATGTATTTTGGGGACCCCTTGTCTTCTTATGAGGTAGCTTATCGAAAACATATGACTTGGCATAGGGATTTTTGAATAAGCTCTCATGTCTTCTTCTACTTTAAAGTATTTCTCATAGTAATGGTGTTAGCAACCACTTTAAAGTGGGAACATATATCGACACTCATGTTTCAATGTGTGATTTTCTTTTTCTTGTGATGCATCCTTTTCTTGGTGGTTTGATTGTGTTTGATTTCCTCTAAGAGCATGATATTTCTTTGACTTGTCCTCTCTTGGAGACATTATGAACAATGTTCCCTAAGATTGAGACCTTGCACGAACTAAGTAAAATCCCTTTGAACATCACTCTTTCTTGTTGCATTGCATTTTTGTACCTTATTAAAGTCATGGAGGTATGGCTTTGATATGGTCCCTTGGGGCTCACCTAGTGAACAAATAGCTTCACTAGCTCTTGTGGGAATGCATTTTCATTTTATCCTTATCATATTCATGGGGGTATGACATTGATATGGACCTTTTGAGGCTCACCTAGTGGACAACTAGCTTCACTAGCTCTTGTGAGCATGCATTTTGTTTGCATAGTGGACTGTGCGTTCCACTTGTAAACCTTGTTTTAGACAAACAACCTAGACCTATTCCACAACACATTGGACGACTAGTCAAATATTGATTCATAGAATTTTTGTTTTTCCTTTTTTGTTTTCCTTTTCCTACCTTTGATGGTGTATTCTTGTGATCTGGTTATGGCTTCATGTATCATTGGCAAGTGTGTTCCTTTGTGCTTATGTTGGTTTATCATAAGATCTTAAGCCTAGGGGCTTGATGATCCCTCTTGGTTATTTTCATCCTATCCTACTAGCATTTGTACATTGGAAACCCTCTTGATTGTGTGGTTAGCTACTTTAGTGTGAGTTTGAAACAAATTCATCCTCTCACTAAAGTGGGGACTAAATGTAGTGTAGGAAAATTCATACCCTTACACTTTCACACTTGTTTGGGCCCACCTTGATTTTTTTATCCTTATTTATGTCTTAATTGGTCCTATTTTGCATCCACAAGCTTAATAAACTACATCTTTTTCTCGCTAATCTCAAAAAACATTAAAGGGAAAATGATAATTTAATGATTCTGGCTATGTGTCCCTGATTTTTGGGTTAGGACTAAGATGCCACCTAGGGCATATTTGTCCCCCAAAGGTCTTGGGACCCTGATTTCAAGTGCACCTTAAATGGGCCCCTTTCTAGAGTCTTTGTCCTAAGTTTCATGCCTTGGGACTAAGACACCACCTAGGGTGTCTTATTCTCCCTTAAGGTATTTTTGGGATTTAATTTAAAATTTTGGCAAGATTTAGCCTACTTTAATTAATGAATTCATATGTCGTCTTGTTGTGGTGTAATTCCAAGATATTAAGCTTGGATAAGTATAAATACAAGGTTCATTCATTCATTTTCATCCAAGTCTTTTGTGACAGTATTCCTAATAGAAAATTGAGCATTCAAGAGCATTTCATCAAGAATTTGGAGCCATCATCAAGATTCAAGCATCATATCAAAGATATTCCTGCATCATGTGTGTTTTTGAGCTAACATTTGGGATGCAGGGTTTTGATTCAAGCAAGCAATTCAAGTCAAGATCTATCAAGCATTCCTTTGATTCAAGATTTACATTCCAGCTAACCACTTCACACAAGATTTCATAACAAGGGTTTGGTAAGTTGTAACGTAGCATGTTGTTCATTCATCATTTCCCTTCATTATTCTATTTTATTTCAAGCTTTTATTACCAACAAGGGGTTTGACCAAGGTAGACCCCCATTTACTAACAATCAACAAGTTTTTCCTCTATTGCATGTTTGTGATTATAGATTTAGGTTGAAGAATTGAAGATAATTTGAAGTGCAAAGTTGCAAAGTTGCATTGCAAAGTTGTCATCTTCACAAAAACTCACCTATAGGCCAAATTCAGAAGTTTCAAGACCTGAGATTAGAGAAGAAGGAAGTGTAGACATCAAGCCTTAGGACCACATTTGGAGATTTAAAAAATTTAGATCAAGACTAAGACAGTAGCTAGGGTGTCTTATTCCTCCCGAGGGTATTTTTCAGAAATTCTTTTACATCCATTTTGACATCTGAAGATTCTGCATCTGCCCTGAAAAACAATAGTGGGACTAATAAGATAGTAATGGCATCTTAGTTCTCCATAGAATATTTTGGCAACTTCTTTGCATTTCCAGAATCCTTGTCACATGTCTAGACTTCCCAAGTACACATATCCTAACTTGTATTATTTCATCATTTGCATCCTTCATTTATCTTGCATTATTAGGTGTTGTGAGTTGAATGCTTATTTGTCTTTTCCAAGCTTTTTCTTGATGGTGAACCCCTTAAAGCTTAAAGAACCCTCTCCTAGGCCTTCCTTGATTGAGAATTGACTCACCTTGTGAGGTTGATGGTCAATCCGATTAGGGTTCTTAGGAAATTATTGAATGATTGAAGGAGAATATAGGTGGGCACATCCCCCCATCATATTTTTCATATAGTTCACGATTTTATGAAATAAAGAATATGATTGAAAAAATAAAATGAAAACTCTAGATGTCCAAATATTTACAAGCAAGTGATTATTTTGATGGGTTATATAGGCATAATATAAGTTATCTCCAATGGTATCTAGAAGAAGATATTTTGAAAATGCAAAGCATCTCAAGAGAGTTGTTGAGGAAATCCCTATAACAATTTTTTGGTAGATAGTGATAAACCCTTTCCTTTGTAGTTTATATGAGGATACATTACCATAAACCTAAAACATAACAAAACAATGTTCAAGTTGATGGAAATGTTTTCTATATCATTCTTCTTACATCATTCCACTAGAATGAGGTTGGGAGACTAGCATAGGAAATGACAACTATTTTGTTTACACATAAATTATACTCTTCCTCTTCACAATCTATATATATGAAATTATAATATTCACACATTAATAAAATCATTATTTGTGTACAGCTCGTCCCCCATGAAGTGATTGAAATTATGTATATCCCTCATTTTTGGCTTTCAATCTTCAACAACTTATTCCTCATGAAGTTGGCATCAAATTCATCTCCAACTTGATTTTGATTTTTTGAATTAAAACAAATCATCACAATGTTTGGAAGCTACACATGTTTGTGAGTTCTAGCAAAATATGGGTCCCATCAGGATAGGGAAAACAAAATGATGAGAAAATCATCATAATTGATAGTTTATGATGGCACAAAGTAGCAGGATAGAAATGTTAAAATTAATAGCTATTTTAAAGAACATCATTAATATAATTTTGTGTAGAAAAGATGATAGTAATATGATGTTATATGTTAGATATATGGCATGATGTCTTAAACATGTTATTCAATATAAAGAATGATACCACACTATTTTGCATTAAAATATTTAAATACTCGAATACTTAAGGTAAAACAATAAATATAAAAATGATAAACTATGCCCTATCTTCCCTACAAAACCACCCTGACATTAACATGTCGACCGAGTTAGCGCCTTCGCTCGCTATACCTTCTTCTCGCCTACATTTATACGCCATACGCCGCGCGTTAAAATGCCCGCCCAAATTAGCGCCATCGTTCACCCGAATATTTTGAGTGCCTGTCAGAAAGGTTTATGGATGTCCGCTGTCCTGAAAACCAGTAATTTCCTCTACGGTTTTGTGACATCAGAACTAAGTTCGAGCAAATTTAAATATTCAAAAGCTTTAATCTTTGCTGACTCAGGTTTTCCAATATTCCTCGTACCCGAATCTTTCGTTGGCTTTTTTTGTTAAATGTCGACAAAACAGTTTTGATTAAAACGTCTCTTTTGACGATTTCATAATGGAATCTTCTGGTGAGTCACTGATTCCGCTCGCTGGTTTTGAAAGGCAAAGACGGATCGTCGACCCCTAAATCGGAAGGTAAACCTAGCTTCAATCTTTATTATTTACTCATGCTCTGAGATTATTGACATGGAAGGTTTAAGCGTTTCAGCTGTACCCTTATTATATTCTTCCTGTCACTTATTCTTTATGTACTGCAAACTATTTTCTAAATATAATTTCTTGTAGGCGTACCTGGCCACCGGCTTTGGTTATTATCTCCTTTGATATCATGGCTCCAATAATGAGCTCCTGAAACATCCGGAATTAAATTTTAATCTAGCTTTATCCAATAATGATATGATCTGTTCTCAATCTATTCAACCTTTCTCTCGCAATTTTTCAGACGGAATATTGTTAAGCTTATTTTCCCGTGTTGACCAGCCGCCTACTGGACGAGTATTTTTTTGTTTTGTCTCTTGTGTTGGTGGGCTACCTCGTTGCCGGCCGTGGCGTTTTCAATGAATACTTTAAACAGAGCTACATCGTGGAAATATATGAAAATAAGGTTACTGTTCATGGATTGGCAATAACGAGCTATTTCTCCAGTTTGTGAGCGCTCCTGCTTGTCGTTGCCTCATTTTCTAGGGCTTATTTGGGTCAGACAACTGGTGCCTATGGAAGAGGCTTCCTCTTCTCAGAAGAGGAGGCTTGAACGATCCATCAGGCCCTACCACGTTTTCATCAATCATAGCGGGGGGGACGTGAAGTATACCCTCGCTAGCACAATCGATTTTTGCCTTAGTGAGAAAGGGTTGAACGTGTTCTTTGATAAGACTGAGTTTCGGGCAGGACAGGTTTTATTGCCTACAATAGTTGAAGCAATTCAGGCCTCTTCGGTTTACATTGCCATTTTCACACCCAGATATGCCGAATCGCACTGGTGCTTGGAAGAACTCCGTCTAATGCTTGAAACTCGTCGTAAAATTATTCCCATCTTTTATGGTGTTAGACCTGCAGATCTTATTAGGCAGAAAAAAGATAAAGGAATCTATGCAAACGATTTACGCAACTTCCAAATCAGAGATCACCCCCAAACCCATCAATGGAGAATAGCCCTTGAAGAAGCGTCCAATATTTCAGGGTTGGAACTGGATTCGACAACGTTTGGGGGGTATGAAATCAGATGCATTTATTGTTTATATTAACCATTTATTTACGTTCCTTTTATTGCAATTCTTATTGAATGCTTAGGTCCTCTGCTAGAAATAAAAAAATCTCTTGTCTACTGTAGAAGTGTAGATTTACCTGGTACCTGAGTCCTGAAAATTAACGTAAAAATAAACTGAAAGTTTATAAGTTGTATTTTGGCATCCGGAAGATCCATTAATTCAACATCTTCCTTCCTGCCTATCTAGGCACCTATTACAGTTTTATCCTCATACTGATTCGCTTTATGTTGCTGTAAATGGAATATTTAGGGACCAGGGAAAGCTCCTGAAAACTATTGTCGCTCAAGTTATGGAATATGTTTGGAAGGAACGCGTGGACACTACTGATAGCGGTTTCTTTGGCCTAGACGAAGCAATCGAGAATTTCAAATCCTTCCTATCCAAATGTAAGAAACCAAATCCGAATTTTGCTAAAGTTGTGGGAATTGTTGGAACTGCGGGTTCCGGGAAAACAACTCTAGCGGAAAATTTCTATTATCGCCAGCGATATTGGTTCGACAGATCTTGTTTGCTCTTTGGAGTGAGCAAAGCATCTAAACGAAACGGGCTGCAAAGTCTGCAGAGGCAGCTCTTAAAGGACCTCACGAATGACTCATTAGTTGAAATCAACAATGTAAGTCTCGGCAAAGAGATACTTACAGATCGTATACATCGCTTATGTCGCGAGAGATCTCTGAGATTTCTTATTGTAATCGATGATGTTGATCATCGAGAACAGTTAGATACTCTTCTGCTCAAGGATTCTGTTTTGGGCTCAGAAAGCTGCGTTATAGTCACATCTCGTGATAAGGCCATCCTCAATCTTTCAAGTATCTCACTACAGCACGAAATGAAAACCCTCAGTCCCGACGATGCTAAAAAGCTCTTCAGAACACATGCCTTCCCCAAATCTGAAATTATTTCTGGATTTGAGGATTTGGTAGAAACTGCTTTGAAAAAATGTGGAGGCTTACCCTTATTTATCAAGGCTATGGGTGAGCATCTCCATTTGTATGGCAATAATAATAAAGAATATTGGGAAAATCACCTGGAGACAATTTCCCAAATACCTGACATCGTCCATGCCTATTATGGTGGTCTCGAAGATGAGGAGAAGCAGATATTTCTAGACATTGCTTGCTTTTTCGTCGGAATAGAAAGAAATCGTGCCATACGTATATTGGCTGGATCAGGATGGAGATTTGTGCGCGCCCTTCAAAAGCTGGAGTACCTGTCGCTTGTTGAAACCGATGAGAAGAACCGGTTGAAGATGCATGAATCTCTCTGTAGTTTGGGAAAACATATAGCAGATCAGCATCTTTACAACTCTCCCTATCTTCCCAATCGCCTGTGGCGTCCACACGATGCTGCAAACTTTTTCGGAAATATACTACGCGTGCCCGTAATATCCTAAACAAACTTTGTGCATTTGAATATTTGGGAAAAAATGAGTTTTTTTTGCCTGAAGCATTCTAACATTAATCATATTTTCTGCGTGCAGAAACGAACAAAATGTAGGGGAATTGCGAATGCCAACTGCCTTGGGCGCCATCGAAGGGGAAAACTGAAAATAGAACTGCTTGATGTAGATGGAGATCTTTCTACTTCTAATATGAGTGAGCAGTTAACAGATCTGATATGGTTTCGTTGGAAAAATTGTCCGAGAAAAAGTATTCCTCTCGTTAAGATGAAAAATTTAAGAGTGTTGGAGCTTGTCAAAGGGAAACTGAGAAGGCTATGGAATCCTAGTCGTAGTTTCAAGGTAACTTTTTATAGCTACGTTATTGTTCCATGTGATCGGATAGAACATAAGGATTGTGATAATTGTTTAAAACTTGATTTATGTTGTGCACAAACACTAAAATGGGATGTTCTCGAAAATGCAGTTTCCCGCACAGTTGAGGGAGTTGAATGTCATAAAGTGCACCTCTTTTGCAACAATCTCACCCAGGATTGAATCGCTTAAGCGTTTGGAGAAGATGACGTTGTGTGGCACTATAAATCTGAAAAGTTTGCCAAATGAATTCTGCAAACTTAAATGTTTGAGATACTTGGAACTAAAGGAATGTGAATGCCTGACAAGTTTGCCCGATTGTTTTGGGAGTTTGACAAATCTGCAACACTTAGACCTTTCTGGTTGCCAACAGTTATCCTCACTGCCTCCATCCTTCGGTCAGCTGACACAACTGAAAATTCTTTATTTGAGTAACTGTGGGAACGTGATAATCCGAGTAGATATGTTTGGGCAAATTAGGAGCATTGAAGAGTTGAACTTGGAAAACTGCGAGAAGTTGCAGGTGTTGCCAACTGAAACGACCTTGCAAGTGTCGTTGAGGAAGCTCAATTTGCTCGGTACCAGTTTGGAAGTGCTGCCGGAAAATATGAATCGATTGACAAAGTTAGAGCAGTTACAGATAGGGAGTCGCTTCTTGAGAAGAATACCCCATTCTCTTGAGAATCTTCCATCGTTGATGGAACTTCAGCTGTTGAATTGCTCGCAGCTCGTTCCTTATGCGCAATCTATCGGGCGCTTGCATCTAAATTCCATGGAAACGACGGGTGCTAGAATATATGTACCGTGATATTTATAGCATCCTGACATTACGTGAGGCGGGATCATAGACCAACACTGGTTCGATATATGTAATCTGAATTTAATACTAAATAGCATGATCTTTTTTTCTCTGTGACAACTTTTAACTTGAGACGCATCATTTATTTGAGGTCTACGGGAGTACCATAACAAATTAAAAAGTTCAATCTTTTTCTGGTAAATAAAGATCACCATACATTTATGGTTTCAGTGTAATATGATGATTTAAAAACCGCCGGGCAGCAGTTCCTCTCTTTACCAAAAGCCGAAAACATGGAGTAAAAGCTATACAGAGAAGAGTTCTTTTATGCAGTAGCCGAGAACCTGCTACGATTATATATGTATGGCTCTGTATATGTCAATCAGGGCGCATTTAGGATTATATATAATTAATTTACACGTGTACAATACTGAATCTGAAAATTACATATCCACATAATTGAATCAATTACTAGAAAGGAACTTGTACACAGCATGAAGAAAACATTTACGATCTAGTTTATAGTTTTATGTGCTGCATTTTATCCAATATAAATAGTATTCCAGGCATCATTCAAATGCGAAGGCGTCTGGTGAAAGAATATTATATTTCCAAATAACATAGTCTGCCTTGCTTTGATTATGCATACTTTTTCTTAAACAGGGCTGTGAGAAGCATCACTTGACCTTTAATAAAATTCTCCGTCTACTTTGACAGTTGCCGGATGTTAAATACCACATCAAATGAGAGAACTATTAGCATGAACAATCACACAGACCAATAATTTAAAGCATGTCTATGGAGAAAAGCAAACATGGTTCAACGACAAATTTGAGCGTTGACTGAAATCTTGGTACATTAGAGAAGTTCTCCGAAAGCTACAGTTCCTAGTCCTGAAACAACAGTTAATAGGACTGCATAATTCATATGAACTAGGTACATACCTGTACAATCTGGTGGTGGTGGATGGATAAAATCATCACACATCAAATACATATATTCAGAAACATAAACAATCGCGTAGAAACACAAACGTATAATCTGCTCAGCGAGCTGCTGCATCTCACTGCATTGTTTCATAACATGATTACAAAATCATATAACGAATGCTACAGCATTCTCATGATCACTTGATCATGCTACACCTTGATCCGATGCATAAGCAATTACATCTGCCTCTTTTATAGAGGTCTTTAACCATTAAGAGAATCTTTCTAAATCTTAGGCCGATATGAATAGATTATAAGCCAACTTACAAATATTTAATATTTTTCCATGTTTATCCTTATCTATAATTTTCTAGAACTTTACATTTCATATCATTTTCATTTAATATTTGTGCTGTGGGAGAAATTACATATCCCAACACTCACCCTTAATTTTTGACCACACAGGCTTTAGCATTTACCCTTTTGTTTTCCAAGTTTGCTGACTTATTCAAATCGATTTCTTGTGTAATGCTTTCAATCTATCTTGAAGATCTGAGAATCTCTTTTGGTCTCTTCCCAATTCTCACCAACTCATCTCACTGTTGTGACAGTCATCTGATTTCTTCGAATCTTTAGAACACCAAATTTGAAGTCCTCTTCCTGCAAACTCGCTATCTGTAGCTTTCCATCTTCCTTGACATCTTAATAGACCGACAAACCTCTCTTTATTTCTTTCATCTTTGACATATGAACATCTATATTTGAAAAAAAATTCAACATATCTATAACCTTTTGCCAATTTGATCCATAACTCCATCTACAATTGAACTACATAGATTCATTCTTCCACTCTCTTTTCCAACACATTCTTTCACAATGATTTCTCAAACCACATATTGTACATGGATGCAAATCCCAACATATATCTTTTGTATGTCCTTTCTTGTTACAATGTGAACAATATACATATTGCTTTCCTTGAATAAATTTACTTGAAGTTGCATCATTTCCTTTACCTATTACATATCCAATGCCTTCATATTTTGACCTCATAACTAGCTCAATCGACTCTTTGATTCCTTGTCCATACTTTCTTAGTCCTTGTCCTTTATAACCAATTCTCTTGATGATTTTCAAGCCAACATTATTCTCATTACAACTATCAAATTTGTATATTCAATACACATTTTTATCTTCATCTTTACATTCTTCATCAAGAATAACTTTAGCAACATCACATAAACCAACTAATTTATCACTTGAACAAATCATACATTTTGTACCACATGCAACATCATATACCAATGGTTTTGATTTTGAACATCCATTCTCTTCTTTCAATTTTGATATTTCCTTCTTTTGTAAATAATTTTCCTCATCTAACATCTTTGGCTATTCTTCTAAACCTTCATTCATTTTCTTAACTTCATACAATTCAATTTCAAGGTCATATTTTTTTATTATCAAAAGTCTAGTTTTCTCTAGGGAAACTTGGTGATTGAATTTTTTAAGTTCTTTGAGTTCTACTTCTAAATTATTTCTTTCTTTCTTCTTTGAGTTCTACTTTTAAACTAACCTTGTCTTGTTACAACAATTTCTTCTTTTCTTTGACAGCTACACATGCCTCCAACCTTTGTCTTGCAATATGAATATTGTTTTGTATAGATCTCTTAAAATGAGGATTATTGATCTCTTTTTCTATAGCTTCCTTTTGAGAGTTACATGAAATGCAACAATTATCTTCAAAAAAATTCTGATTTACCTTTAACAATAAAAATTGATCATATCTCTTGTTTTTCTATAGTCACTTTGCTCTAATACAAATTACCTTGAAGATCTTTGCTATACCATCCCTCTTCTTAATACTCAAGTAATCTCAAGAATTTACTGGAAGGTAAATAAACTTAGTAAACATGAGAGAATTTTTTTTTTTAAATTAAAACATTTGTATAAGCACAAGAATAAAGTGCAACTTTTCCAGATAAATTCAAACTTGAATTCACATGTAATTGTAACTAGAATCAAGATAATTCCTTAGACTATTCAATTATGTCACATAAGATATACTTAGCATAAGGAATAGTTTTACCGCATAGGTTGATTGCCATAAACTATAACATGGAGTTCATTGCATCTGGGATGTTGATGATGAACTTCACGAGACTCAATGAATCTTCAACTATAGAGGGAGAGCATCATCCTAGTGCTTTGCCTCCAACCGCGGACTCAAGTGGTCCCCCGCACACTTCCTAATGGAAATGACCCGGTCCTTCTTGAAGGGTATAGATATAAGGAACTGTAAAGTTTCTCCATCTAAGTCCTTGTGTTGTGCCCTACAAACCTCAATCAAACACACAACCCTAGACTCCTTCTAGCTAAGTATGATCATTCTGATTGGTCATGCCATCTAGACACACACCTCTGACTCATCTTAGAAGCTGTCTCATCCTATAGTTTTTCTTAATTTGTTTGATACTATAGACATAACTAGTCTATATAGAAAATTCATTCTAGCCAATCTGATTTAGAACTAATCCTTAATCTAGGATATACATATGATGTAAAGATTTAGGTATTTCAACCCTTTTAAAAATCCCTCATTGCATTTTGGCAATATCTAGGGTTTATGACTTCCTGTCATTTTACTCTCAAGATTCAATACCCAAAATACTGATGTGTTAAAACGAGTTTCGATATTATCATGGAATCTCTTAAGGTGTTATAAGACTTCATGTCTTACTCTATAGTTTTCTTGACTTTTCACTGACAATCAAAATATATATGTACAATGACATATTTGACATAAGAGTTATAGATTTCCTACATCCTCCTTCTTTCAATCCTAGCGTTTAGCTTCTCTAACCTAACGCATGGAAATATCATGATCCTTGATTCTTCAAAGGTAGTAACATAAGTGTAACTAATTATAAGAACAAAATTCCTCTAGTCTCTCCTAGACCAATTGACATTGTTTGAATTCACACTTTAAGTACTTGAATAAACATAGTTTTCAAGGTATTCCCTTACCAATATAATATCTCAAAGAATACTATCATTTCATATCAATAGTCTTGATCTAAGTCAATCTTTCAACCCTTAAAAGATTTGCTTTTTAAAAGATAATAATCTATCTTCGACCCCTTGGTCTATTTGAGTCTACTGACTTTCAACCTAAGTTAAGTTATGAACACATACATAACTTCCTTTATTACGTAAACCTTATCGATCTTATTAGTTTACCTTCGTCATATTAAATTGAGTTTATCGTTGCATTGCCTAGTTTATTCTCTCTCCTAGGACAACATAGCACAAGTACAAATGGTTAATAGAAATGCTATCTAAATTTCCAAATCCCTAGATCACCTATTCTTCTGGATTTTCTTTACAAAAATGTTGTGTAAAACTTAGTTTCATAAAAGGAATTCTATATCCATAGTGCAACATTGTCGCATCAATATCAAAACGATATTATTATCACTGGAACCTCCATTCCAAATAAATAGCAGAGATATGCTTCTAAAAGCAAGAATACATCTATTAAACTATCATAGTCTTCACCCAAGATATTCCATTTATCCTTATACTTATCTTTTAAGGAAATACTAATTTGGTCTTTCCATTTTCTAGAACTTGTACCATTTTCCTTTTTAGGATGCATGTTCAACAAGCTAATTAAAGATTACATAGATTCATCCTTTCTTTCTTGTAATCGAAAATTGTTAAGATATACATCCATAATAAACTCTTTATTTGCAAGCTCGTAAAATAGGTTAAGGATAGAGAAAATCATGCCTATATAATGATGCTATTCTACACTCCTTACCAGTGGTGCTTCTCCAAGCTTGTGGAAATAAAAAGATTTATAATCTCTTCAAATCCTTCGTCGGAGCAATCAAGGTCTCAACTTTTGTAAAAATATCTTAGCACCTTAGGTTAGCCATTAATGGAATTTCTACACAAAATCATAGATCCAACACATTGCTTCCCATTTGTCTATAATAATTTTGTCACCCTATTGTTGAAGAAATGTTCTCAAAGTCATAAGTTTTCCCTTATTTCAGTAATTTTGTTTGTTTTGGTAGTCTCAAAAATGTTTATTCATTTTATGCATATCCTTCAGTCCTTGCATTCCATATGGTTACATCTCTTCGAGGTAATAAAATTATTCTTGTATTATCTATGCTTTCGCCTTCTACATGTATGTCTTTTGCATCGTTATTGAATAGAAACTCCCTATTCTATGCCCACGCCCTTCACTCATCACTTCATGAGCTTGAGAATAGTTTCCTCTCATGAAAACTCCAATTCCCTTGAAAGACACCCTTACTCTATTGCTATTGCGCATTCAGTAGATTTAATAACTGAAGCATTATCGGACTTATATACATCAATATCCTGGCTCCACTAAGAAAGGTCGAATCAATGGGATCCACCATCCCTGTGACCAGAACTCCCACTTTTAAACCTTTCATAGATCCATGTATGAGCATTGGAACCATTTTCCTCATTATTCAACTACTCTCTCTGTAGTTATCTTCCTCCTGCCACTCTTTCTATGCAAGAATCCCTTCCTAAAGTTACCACCCTTTTGGTGTTACCCAAATCTAGCGGCTGAATACCAACATAGTTGAGTGCATGAGAGTGATGTTTCTGTCATTAACCAAAACTACCTCATGTCTTTTACCCTTCAATTTCTATTAGTGTTCATGAATTTTCTTCTAGATAGCAGTGATAAGCAACCTTCCCCACCACTACCACTCTTACTGTGCCTCCCCCAAAATTCCCACAAGAATTGGTTATAAAAACTGATATAAAGATGGTTATAGAAACTAGTTCTTGAAGCAATTAGAGAGGTTACATCTTTATTTCAAGCCATGACTTCGATGAGGATCTTCAATGAATTTCAAAATGCTAGAAACTTATGTCACCTTCGTGGAATTTCCTCATAACCTCCCAGGGTTTAGCTTAGACAATGCTTTGATATAATGTCCACTTTGAAACTAACTAAGCTCCTCTCCAAAAGAGTCGAGCTTACCACTTGAGTTACAACTTGAATAGTCATCAAACATTAATAAGCGTCTTACCTACCTTTCCAAATTTCCACCATAGACCAAAAAACTATAAAGGTTGCAAAAAGACAAATAATTTATTGGCTTATGTGTGAGGAGCCACATTCCCACGCAGGGAATGCCAAAACATAGAGTTTGAACTTGCACTAAATTGGTGAGATGTTCGCAATCTCAAAAATATTTTTAATAATCTTTGAGTTTAAACTTTTGCCACATTCACCTTATTGGCTATCTCAATTGAGTTGAGAAAACATATTGATACATCATGCCCCTTTGTAAAAGGAGCCTTGTCAAAATAGTGGACTCAACAACTGGCTTAGTCATTAAAAGTTTCACCAAATACAACACATATAAATGACAAATCATTGCAAAATTTAGGGTTGGTAACACAATTTTACACAATCGATGATGTTGATGTTTTTGTTGTCTTGCGGGCATATTCACTCCTTAAAACGAACTCAAGGATGATCATCATTTTTGCAAGGAGTTGGGTTAGTATTAGTTCCTTGACTTATTAAGCCAATTGAAACTATTAAAAAGAAATTAGACAAAATGAACAACCAATTATGCAATTGATGTCACATCGTAAACTCATTTATGACATAAGAAGCGATGTGCTCAACATAAAATTGCCTTACTCACAAAACAACTAATGTTCAACATTGACGACGTCACTATCCCTAAAACGACTAGGTTGATGTTAAGCAACTAGAAATAGACTTAAGACGGTGACAACCTGTTCTATTCCTTGTATCTATTCCCTTCTCTTTGATGATGCTCTCACTCCCTTTCTCGGAGGGTAGAAACTTGTTTCCTGAATACAACTTCTAGTCAACAACACACGATTATTGTTTTAGTAATCATTTTCATAATCCTCATGAGATCATCACATCTTGACAACTTTTAAACACATGTCAAATGTCAGTCAAATAAACATGACTCATGAAAACATTAATTTTTCTAGCCATTTTAACTAAACATCAAATCATTGAAACATGCATAATCATCTACTAATTACTTCAAAGTAAGATTAAAACATAGTTAAATTTAGGGGTGTAACATATCTCCCCCCATAGGAGTCATCATCCTCGATGATCCAATGCCTCTAAAACCTTATAAGACAAAACTTTTGTTTACCATGCAAAAGTGTACACATTTGAGAAAAACTTTGATATAAAATCATGGTAAACTTTCCATGTCATATTACCCTTTGGTTGTTGGTCCCATTGGACCTTCCATCGAAGAATCTCGATCATTACCACTCCCTGGTCTTATGCCTATAAAACATTCTTAGAATATAATTATCATTTGTTATATACTTTCCAAATATAATTCATAAAAAGAATTATACTTCCTGGTAATAGCAGATAATAGAATGATTCTATAATCAATCGAATTAGTAACATCGAGAATTTTGAAGAGTCCTGTATATCTAGGAATTGGTTAGGAATACATTCCTTATTTTATGGAACTTTCCTTCTCTAGCCAAGAACTGTGTTAGTGCACGATTGGAATTTACTTAACTTTTCTATCTAACATTAGCTTCCACCAATCTTTTTGATCGGTTTGATTTGTTTATCCATTCCTAACAAGATTTCTAGAGTAATGCTAATCCTATCTTCTATGAGTTTCACATCTTTTCTATCCAATGTTTCAAATGGAGTCATCTTGATAGCAAAATTATAGAAATTGCTGCCTCAAACTCCATAATAGATGGATACTCATTCTACTTGTAGCAATCAACTACTCTTACATAGGTTTACCAAGAGAATGATATAAGAAATGTTAACAACATTAAATAAGCAAGGTGTCACTATTCATCAAGCAAGATATAGAAAGTAGCATCAACCTTTACTTTTCCAGCTGAAAAGGTTATTCATCAAGTACCAATTTCATTTATTTCATGCATCATTAAAATAAGCTGATAAGTAAATACAAGAGAAAGGATCAGAACTCCTTTTCTAGTTCAACTTTCCTCCAAGACTTGGCATGCCACTGAAAAGAGGGAAATCATCACCTGGCTATTTTTCCTTCCAACCATAGACTTAAGCAGTTCCTCTGCACACTTCCTAATTGGAAGCGGTCCTACCTTTCGATGAAAGGTTGTGTTGGAAACCCTCACAGTTGCCATCTGAGCTCTGGTGTGTACCCCCACTTAACCAACTCTATCGCACTACTAAGGATACCCTCCTACTATGTACGACAACTCTGGTTAGCTAAGTGTCTAGAGTATTGTGAACTGACGAGTGCACGTCATGGCAACAACACTCACTATGGCCATAGTTTTATACCCATACACTTTGTAATCCACATAGTAATGGTTCACCACCCTACTCGACTTGGAGAGACTATTCACTTGGGCTTACTGGACTACCTATCCACCCACATACCATAACACAAGGTTCAAAAGTGATATCTGCATAAGACCTCCTTCAGATAACTTACATATCAATTATATAACCCTAAAAGGGTTTACAACCAATTCCTTTCCATTCAAGGTTTCTTTCATCTATAAAGCTAAGGACATATTAGGTGCTTTGTTACAATTTACTCCCTTACACAATTCCATCAGAGGCCCATCCAGGACATGATCGAGAAGACCATTAAATCAAATATAGTGAACAACCAATATATATTGTATAGCCACCACAAAACTTAACTCAAAACCAAATAATAAGCAATGTTAATTTCAACAATAAATCAACGAATGACCTCTTCCAACAGTAAATCAAATTTTGACCAACCAGCCATAAGATAAACAATCTTCGAAAATTTGGTGGCTAGATCATTTCAAAATAAAGAATAAAACAATGACAATCCTTGCCAATATTAAATAGGAATTTTAGCAAAAAAAACCCAAGGGAGTGTCACAATCTAGAAGAACACTATTAATGCACTACGTGACTTGACTAAGTCACTACAAGGGAGTAGATTGTTGCACTATATTCAGATTTTCCAAAAGCTTACAGTGGTTTAGAGATTGCATTACAAGCACATCAAATAATTAAGTCCCTTAAGACTTTTATCATGCTCAAAAAATTTGCAAATTAAAAAGGTTATAATAGATTCATTCCTATTTCCTGGAGTGTCTATCATTCACCTATCAGATGATATCATAAGATCATTTTATAAAAAGATTCAATAGGAACACAAACTATCTTTTTTTTCTTTTTCTTTGTTTTACATTATAAAACTCTATTTAGGTTACTTCACTAAACATGTTACTTGTTAAAAATTTAACAATTTGACTAAATATCTCGATGATGATTACATTCACTAATGCAGTTGTACTTTCTTGCTCTACCAAAAGGCAAGTCCTTAGTTCTCAACCTTTAATGATCCATTTATTCCACTTGGCTCATTCCATGCAATCTAGAAGTTAGACTACAACCATCTTTGGTAGGTGTAGTTGATATAGTTTCAAGGATTTACAACACTCAGATGCCCCTGCACCTGGTTTATTACTTTTGTATCTTCCCATCACTAGGTTCTTTAGAATTAAGATTGATCTTGAATTCATATAGACACTGTTCAACCCAAGCTCTTAGTCTGGTTAGTAACCGACCAAGGTCTTAATACCTTCCTGGTCAAGTCTCGAAATCTTCCCACTATGCAACCTTAGTAGAATTATTTTTCTCTAAGAGTTTTAACTCCTTAGGAGGCTTACTCTTAGCCATTGACTTGGTTAAGTGCTACAAAGATAGTCTTCTAGATAGCTTCCTTGGTTTTTCTCTATGCCATTCTAGCATAAAACTAGTTTTAACGTTAGCCAATCTACTAGAAGTTGAGCGAATTTTCTTATAATGAGCTCATAGGTCAATGTGTTGAACCTGGTTAGCTCTGATACCATATGTAACATACCTCTTCTGAATACTCAAGTAATCTCAAGAATTTACTAGAAGGTAAATAAACTTAGTAAACATGAGAGAGATTTTTTTTTTAAAATTAAAATATTTGTATAAGCACAAGAATAAAGTACAACTTTTCCAGATAAATTCGAAATTGAATTCACATGTAATTGTAACTAGAATCAAGATAATTCCTTAGACTATTCATTTATGTCACATAAGATATACTTAGCATAAGGAATAATTTTACTGCATAGGTTGATTGCCATAAACCATAACATGGAGTTCACTACATCTGGGATGTTGATGACGAACTTCACGAGACTCAGTGAATCTTTAGCTACAGAGGGAGAGCATCATCCTAGTGCTTTTCCTGCAACCGCGGACTCAAGTGGTCCTCCGCACACTTCCTAACTAGAAATGACTATACCCTTCTCGAAGGGTATAGAGATAAGGAACTACCAAGTTTCTCCATCTAAGTCTTGGTGATGTGCCCTACAAAACTCAATCGACCACACAACAAAAGACTCCTTCTAGCTAAGTATGATCATTCTGATTGGTCATGCCCTCTAGACACACACCTCTAACTCATCTTAGAAGCTATCTCATCCTATAGTTTTTCTTACTTTGTTTGGTACTCTAGACATAACTAGTCTATTTAGAAAATCCATTGTAGCCAATTTGATTTAGAACTAATCCTTAATCCAGGATATACATTTGATGTAAAGATTTAGGTATTTCAAACCTTTTAAAAATCCCTCCTTGCATTCTGGCAATATCTAGGGTTTATGAATTCCTGTCATTTTACTCTCAAGATTCAATACCCAACATACTGATGTGTTAAAATGAGTTTCAACATTATCATGGAATCTCTTAAGGTGTTATAAGACTTCATGTCTTGCTCTATAGTTTTCTTGACTTTTCATTGACAATCAAAATATATATGTATAATGCCATATTTGACATAAGAGTTGTAGATTTCCTACATCCTCGTTTTAATACTAGGGTTTAGCTTCTCTAACCCAACGCATGGAAATATCATCATCCTTGATTCTCCAAAGGTAGTAACATAAGTGTAACTAATTATAAGAACAAAATGCCTCTAGTCTCTCCTAGACCACTTGACATTGTTTGAATTCAAACTTTAAGTACATGAATAAACATAGTTTTTAAGGTATTTCCTTACAAATATAATATGTCAAAGAATATTATCATTTCATATCAATAGTCTTGATCTAAGTCAATCTTTCAACCCTTAAAAGGTTTTCTTTTTAAAAGATAATAATCTATCTTTGACCCCTTGGTCTATTTGAGTCTACTGACTTTCAACCTAGGTTAAGTTATGAACACATACATAACTTCCTTTATTACATAAACCTTATTGATCTTATTAGTTTACCTCCGTCATATTGAATTGAGTTTATCATTGCATTGCCTAGTTTATTCTCTCTCCTCAGACAACATAGCACAAGTACAAATGGTTAATAGAAAGGCTATCTAAATTTCCACATCCCTAGATCACCTATTCTTCTGGATTTGTTTTACAAAAATGTCGTGTAAAACTCAATTTCGTAAAAGGAATTCTATATCCATAGTGCAACATTGTCACATCAATATCAAAAGGATATTATTATCACTGGAACCTCCATTCCAAATAAATAACAGAGATATGCTTCTAAAAGCAAGAATACATCTATTAAACTATCATAGTCTTCACCCTAGATATTCCATTTATTCTTATACTTCTCTTTTAAGGAAATACTAATTTGGTCTTTCCATTCTCTAGAACTTGTACCGTTTTCCTTTTTAGGATGCATTTTGAACAAGCTAATTAAATATTACATAGATTCATCCTTTCTTTCTTGTAATCAAAATTTTTTAAGATATACATCCATAATAAACTCTTTATTTGCAAGCCCGTAAAATAGGTTAAGGATAGAGAAAATCATGCGTATATAATGGTGCTATTCTACACTGGTAACCAGCGATCCTTCTCCAAGCTTGTAGAAACAAAAAGATTTATAATCTCTTCTAATCCTTCTTCGGAGCAATGAAGGTCTGAACTTTTGTAAAATCTCTTAGCACCTTAGGTTAGCCATTATTGGAATTTCCACACAAAATCATAGATCCAACACGTCACTTCCCATTTGTCTATAAGGATGTTTTCACCCTATGGTTGAAGAAATGTTCTCAAAGTCATAAGTTTTCCCTTATTTCAGTAATTGTGTTTGTTTTGGCAGTCTCAAAATCATTTATTCATTTTATGCATATCCTTCAGTCCTTGCATTCCATATGGTTACATCTCTTCGAGGTAATAAAATTATTCTTGTATTATCTATGCTTCTCTCTTCTGCATGTATGTCTTTTGCATCATTATTGAATAGCAACTCCCTATTCTATGCCCACGCCCTTCACTCGTCACTGCATGAGCTTGAGAATAGTTTCCTCTGATGAAAACTTCAATTCCCTTGACAGACACCCTTACTCTATTACTATCGCGCATTCAGTAGATTTAATAACTGAAGCATTATCAGACTTATATACATCAATATCCTGGCTCCACTAAGAAAGGTCGAATCAATGGGATCCACCATCCCTGTGACCAAAACTCCCACTTTTAAACCTTTCATAGATCCATGTATGAGCATTGGAACCATTTTCCTCATTATTCAACTGCTCTCTCTGTAGTTATCTTCTTCCTCCTACTCTTTCTATGCAAGAATCCCTTCCTAAAGTTACCACCCTCCTGGCGTTACCCAAATCCAGTAGCTGAATACCAATGCAATTGAGTGCATGAGAGTGATTTTTCTATTGTTAACCAAAACTACCTCTTGTCTTTTACCTTTCACTTTCTATTAGTGTTCATGAATTTTCTTCTAGATAGCAGTGATAAGCAACCTTCCCCCTCACTAGAACTCTTACTCTTGCCTCCCCCAAAATGGCCACAATAATTAGTTATAAAAACCGATATAAAGATGGTTATAGAAACTAGTTCATGAAGGGGTTAGAGAGGTTACGTCTTTATGGCAATCCATGACTTCGATGAGGATCTTCAATGAATTTCAAAATTCTATAAACTTATGTCGCCTTCGTCGAATTTCCTCATAACCTCCCAGGGTTTACCTTAGACAATGCTTTACTATAATGTCCACTTGGAAACTAACTGAGGTTCTCTCCAAAAGAGTTGAGCTGACCACTTGAGTTACAACTTGAATAGTCATCAAACATTAATAAGCATCTTACATACCTTTCCAAATTTCCACCATAGACCAAAAAACAATAAAGCTTTCCCAAAGATAGATAATTTATTGGCTTATGTGTGAGGAGCCACATTCCCACACAGGGAATGCCCAAACATAGAGTTTGAACCTACACTAACTTGGTGAGATGTCTGCAATCTCAAAAAGATTTTTAATAATCTTTGAGTTTATACTTTTTCCACATTCACCTTATTGATTGTCTCAATTGGTTGGCTTAGTCATTAAAAGTTTCACCAAATACAACACATATAAATGACAAATCATTCCAAAATTCAGGGTTGGTAACACAATCTTACATGATCGATGACGTTGATCTTTTTGTTGTCTCTCGGGCATATTCACTCCTTAAAACAAACTCAAGGATGATCATCATTTTTGCAAGGAGTTGGGTTAGTATTAGTTCCTCGACTTATTAAGCCAATTCAAACTATTAAAAAGAAAATAGACAAAATGAACAACCAATTACGCAATTGATGTCATAGCGTAAACTCATTCACAACATAAGAAGCGACATGCTCGACATAAAATTTCCTTAGTCAAAAAACAACTAATGTTCAACCTTGACGATGTCACTATCCCTAAAACGACTAGGTTGACGTTAAGCAACTTGAAATAGACTTAACACGGTGACAACCTGTTCTATTCCTTGTATCTATTCCCTTCTCTCTAATGATGCTCTCCCTCCCTTTCTTGGAGCATAGAAACTTGTTTCCTAAATGCAACTTGCAGTCAACAACACAAGATTATTGTTTTAGTAATCATTTTCATAATCCTCATGAGATCACCACATCTTGACAACTTTTAAACACATTACAAATGTTAGTCAAATAAACATGACTCATGAAAACATTGATTTTCTAGCCATTTTAACTAAACGTCAAATCATTGAAACATGCATAATCATCTACTAATTACTTGAAAGTAAGAGTAAAACATAGTTAAAGTTAGGGGTGTAACATATCTCCACCCATAAGAGTCATCGACCTCAATGATCGAATGCCTTTGAAACCTTATAAGACAAAACTTTTGTTTACCCTACAAAAGTGTACACATTTGAGAAAAACTTTGATATAAAATCATGGTAAACTTTCCATGTCATATTACCCTTTGGTTGTTGGTCCCATTCGACCTTGCATTTTAGGATCTAGATCATGACCACTCCCTGGTCCTATGCCTGTAAAACATTCTCAGAATATAATTATCATTTGTTATATATAATTCATAAAAAGAATTATACCTCCTAGTAATAGCTGATAATAGAATGATTCTGTAATCAATCAAATTGGTAACCTCGAGAATTTTGAAGAGTCCTTTATATCTAGGAATTGGTTAGGAATACAGTCCTTATTTTATGGAACTTTCCTTCTCTAGCCAATAATTGTGTTAGTGCACGATTGGCATTTACTTAACTTTTCTATCTAACATTAGCTTCCACCAATCTTTCTGATCGGTTTGATTTGGTTATCCATTTCTAACAACATTTCTGGACTAATGCTAATCCTATCTTCTATGAGTTTCACATCTTTTCTGTCCAATGTTTCAAATGGAGTCATCCTGATAGCAAAATTATAGAAATTGCTGCCTCAAACTCCATAATAGATGGATACTCATTCTACTTGTAGCAATCAACTACTCTTACATAGGTTTACCAAGAGAATGATAACAAAGGTTAACAACATTAAATAAGTAAGGTGTCACTATTCATCAAGCAAGATATAGAAAGTAGCATCAACCTTTACTTTTCTAGCTGAAAAGGTTATTCATCAAGTACCAATTTCATTTATTTCATGCATCATTAAAATAAGCTGATAAGTAAATACAAGAGAAAGGATCAGAACTCCTTTTCTAGTTCAACTTTCCTCCAAGACTTGGCATGCCACTGAAAAGAGGGAAATCATCAACTGGCTATTTTTCCTTCCAACCATAGACTTAAGCAATTCCTCTGCACACTTCCTAATTGGAAGCAGTCCTACCTTTCGATGAAAGGTTGTGTTGGATACCCTCATAGTTGCCATTTGAGCTCTGGTGTGTACCCCCACTTAACCAACTCTGTCGCACTACTAAGGATACCCTCCTACTAAGTACGACAACTCTGGTTAGCTAAGTGTCTAGAGTACCGTGAACTGATGAGTGCATGTCATGGCAACGACACTCACTATGGCCATAGTTTTATATACATACGCTTTGCAATCCATGTAGTAATGGTTCACCACCCTGCTCGAGTTGGAGAGACTATTCACTTAGGCTTACTCAACTACCTATCCACCCACATACCATAACACAAGGTTCAAAAGTGATATCTGCATAAGACCTCCTTCAGATAACTTACATATCAATTATATAACCCTAAAAGGGTTCAGAACCAGTTCCTTTCCATTCAAGGTTTCTTTCATTTGTAAAGCTAAGGACATATCAGGTGCTTTGCTACAATTTACTCCCTTACACAATTCCATCAAAGGCCTATCTATGACATGATCGAGAAGACCATTAAATCAAATATAGTGAGCAACCAAAAGTTATTGTATAGCCACCACAAAACATAACTCAAAACCAAATAATAAGCAATTTTAATTTCAACAATAAATCAATGAATGAGCTCTTCCAACAATAAATCAATTATTGACCAACTGGCCATAAGATAAACAATCTTCAAAATTTTGGTGGCTAGATCATTTCAAAATAAAGATTAAAACAATGACAATCCTTGACAGTATTAAATAGGAATTTTACCAACAAAAAAATCCAAGGGATTGTCACAATCTAGAAGAACACTATTAATGCAATACGTGACTTGACTAAGTCACTACAAGGGAGAAGATTGCTACACTATATTCAGATTTTCCAAAAGCTTACAGTGGTTTAGAGATTGTGTTACAATCGCATCAAATAATTAAGTCCCTTAAGACTTTTATCATGGTCAAAAAATTTGCAAATTAAAAAGGTTATAATAGATTCAATCCTATTTCCTGGATTATCTATCATTCGCCTATCAAATGATATCATAAGATCATTTTATACAAAGATTACAAAGGGAACACAAACTCTCTTTTTTTTCTTTTTCTTTGTTTTACATTATAAAACTCTATTTAGGTTACTTCACTGAATATGTTACTTGTTAAAAATTTAACAATTTGACTAAATATCTTGATGATGATTACATTCACTAATGCGGTTGTACTTTCTAGCTCTACCAAAAGGCAAGTACTTAATTCTCAACCTTTAATGATCCATTTATTCCACTTAGCTCATTCCATGCCATCTAGAAGTTAGACTAGAACCATCTTTGGTAGGTGTAGTTGATATAGTTTCAAGGATTTACAACACTCAGATGCCCCTGCACCTGGTTGATTACTTTTAGATCATCCCATCCCTAGGTTGTTCAGAATTAAGATTGATCTTGAATTCATACAGACACTGCTCAACCCAAGCTCTTAGTCTGGTTAGTAACCGACCAAGGTTTTAATACCTTCCTGGTGAAGTCTCGAAATCTTTCCACTATGCAACCTTAGTAGAATTATTTTTCTCTTATATTTTTAACTCCTCGGGAGGTTTACTCTTAGCCATTTACTTGGTTAAGTGCTATGAAGATAGTCTTCCAGACAACTTCCTTGGTTTTTCTCTATGCCATTCTGGCATAAAACCTATTTTAACCTTTTCCAATCTACTAGAAGTTGAGCGAATATGCTTGTAATGAGCTCATAGGTTCATGTGTTGAACCTAGTTAGCTCTGATACCATATGTAACATCCCTCTTTTGAATACTCAAGTAATGTCAAGAATTTACTCGAAGGTAAATAAACTTAGTAAACATGAGAGAGATTTTTTTTTTAAAAAATTAAAACATTTGTATAAGCACAAGAATAAAGTACAACTTTTCCAAATAAATTCGAACTTGAATTCACATGTAATTGTAACTAGAATCAAGATAATTCCTTAGACTATTCATTTATGTCACATAAGATATACTTAGCATAAGGAATATTTTTACCACATAGGTTGATTTCCATAAACAATAACATGGAGTTCAGTGCATCTGGGATGTTGATGACGAACTTCACGAGACTCAGTGAATCTTCAGCTACATAGGGAGAGCATCATCCTAGTGCTTTTCCTGCAACCGCGGACTCAAGTGGTCCTCCGCACACTTCCTAACTAGAAATGACTATACCCTTCTTGAAGGGTATAGAGATAAGGAACTACCAAGTTTCTCCATCTAAGTCTTGGTGATGTGCCCTACAAAACTCAATCGACCACACAACAAAAGACTCCTTCTAGCTAAGTATGATCATTCTGATTGGTCATGCCCTCTAGGCACACACCCCTAACTCATCTTAGAAGTTGTCTCATCCTATAGTTTTTCTTACTTTGTTTGGTACTCTAGACATAACTAGTCTATATAGAAAATTGATTCTAGCCAATCTGATTTAGAACTAATCCTTAATCTAGGATATACATTTGATGTAAAGATTTAGGTATTTCAACCCTTTTAAAAATCCCTCATTGCATTCTAGCAATATCTAGGGTTTATGACTTCTTCTCATTTTAAGCTCTCAAGATTCAATACCCAACATACTGATGTGTTCAAACGAGTTTCAACATTATCATGGAATCTCTTAAGGTGTTATAAGACTTCATGTCTTGCTCTATAGTTTTCTCGACTTTTCACTGACAATTAAAATATATATGTACAATGCCATATCTGACATAAGAGTTATAGATTTCCTACATCCTCCTTGTTTCAATACTAGGGTTTAGCTTCTCTAACCCAACGCATGGAAATATCATCATCCTTGATTCTCCAAAGGTAGTAACATAAGTATAACTAATTATAAGAACAAAATGCCTCTAGTCTCTCCTAGACCACTTGACATTGTTTGAATTCACACTTTAAGTACATGAATAAACATAGTTTTCAAGGTATTTCCTGACCAATATAATATCTCAAAGAATACTATCATTTCATATCAATAGTCTTAATCTAAGTCAATCTTTCAACCCTTAAAAGGTTTTCATTTTAAAAGATAATAATCTATCTTCGACCCCTTGGTCTATTTGAGTTTACTGACTTTCGACCTAGGTTAAGTTATGAACACATACATAACTTCCTTTATTACGTAAACCTTATGGATCTTATTAGTTTACCTCCGTCATATTGAATTGAGTTTATCATTGCATTGCCTAGTTTATTCTCTCTCCTGAGACAATATAGCTCAAGTACAAATGGTTAATAGAAAGGCTATCAAAATTTCCACATCCCTAGATCACCTATTCTTCTAGATTTGTTTTACAAAAATGTCGTGTAAAACTCAGTTTTGTAAAGGGAATTCTATATTCATAGTGCAACATTGTCGCTTCAATATCAAAAGGATATTATTATCACTGGAACCTCCATTCCAAATAAATAGCAGAGATATGCTTCTAAAAGAAAGAATACATCTATTAAACTATCGTAGTCTTCACCCTAGATATTCCATTTATCCTTATACTTCTCTTTTAAGGAAATACTAATTTGGTCTTTCCATTCTCTAGAACTTGTACAGTTTTCCTTTTTAGGATGCACGTTCAACAAGCTAATTAAAGATTACATAGATTCATCCTTTCTTTCTTGTACTAAATTTTTTTTAAGATATACATCGATAATAAACTCTTTATTTGCAAGCCAGTAAAATAGGTTAAGGATAGAGAAAATCATGCCTGTATAATGGTGCTATTCTGCACTCCTTACCAGTGATGCTTCTCCAAGCTTGTGGAAACAAAATGATTTATAATCTCTTCAAATCCTTCTTCAGAGCAATCAAGGTCTGAACTTTTGTAAAAATCTCTTAGCACCTTAGGTTAGCCATTATTGGAATTTCTACACAAAATCATAGATCCAGCACGTTCCTTCCCATTTCTCTATAAGGATGTTGTCACCCTGTGGTTGCAAAAATGTTCTCAAAGTCATAAGTTTTCCCTTATTTCAGTAATTGTGTTTGTTTTGGTAGTCTCAAAAATGTTTATTCATTTTATGCATATCCTTCTGTCCTTGCATTCCATATGGTTACATCTCTTCGAGGTAATAAAATTACTCTTGTATTATCTATGCTTCCACCTTCTGCATGTATGTCTTTTGCATCATTATTGAATAGCAACTCCCTATTCTATGCCCACGCCCTTCACTCGTCACTGCATGAGCTTGAGAATAGTTTGCTCTCATGAAAACTCTAATTCCCTTGAAAGACACCCTTACTCTATTGCCATCGTGCATTTAGTAGATTTAATAATTGAAGCATTATCAGACTTATATACATCAATATCCTAGCTCCACTAAGAAAGGTCGAATCAATGGGATCCACCATCCCTATGACAAAAACTCCCACTTTTAAACCTTTCACAGATCTATGTATGAGCATTGGAACCATTTTCCTCATTATTCAACTTCTCTCTCTGTAGCTATCTTCCTCCTCCCACTCTTTCTATGCATGAATCCCTTCCTAAAGTTACCACCCTCCTGGCGTTACCCAAATGTAGCGGCTGAATACCAATGCAGTTGAGTGCATCAAAGTGATGTTTCTGCCATTAACCAAAACTACCTCCTGTCTTTTACCTTTCACTTTTTATTAGTGTTCATGAATTTTCTTCTAGATATCAGCGATAAGCAACCCTCCCCCCTGCTACCACTCTTACTCGTGCCTCCCCCAAAATGCCCGCAAGAATTAGTTATAAAAAGCGATATAAAGATGGTTATAGAAACTAGTTCTTGAAGTGGTTAGAGAGGTTATGTCTTTATGGCAAGCCATGACTTCAATGAGGATCTTCATTGAATTTCAAAATGCTAGAAACTTATGTCACCTTCGTGGAATTTCCTCATAACCTTCTAGGGTTTAGCTTAGACAATGCTTTACTATAATGTCCACTTTGAAACTAACTAAGCTCCTCTCCAAAAGAGGTGAGCTTACCACTTGAGTTACAACTTGAATAATTGTCAAACATTAATAAGCGTCTTACATACCTTTTCAAATTTCCACCATAGACCAAAAAATAATAAAGTTTGCTCGAAGACAGATAATTTGTTGGCTTATGTGTGAGGAGCCACATTCCCACGAAGGGAATTCCCAAACATAGAGTTTGAACCTGGGCTAACTTGGTGAGATGTCCGCAATCTCAAAAAGATTTTTAATAATCTTTGATTTTAGACTTTTTCCACATTCACCTTATTGGTTGTCTCAATTGAGTTGATAAAACATATCGATATATCATGCGCCTCCGTAAAAGGAGCCTTGTCAAAATAGTGGACTCAATGACTGGCTTAGTCGTTAAAAGTTTCACCAAATACAACACATATAAATGACAAATCATTCCAAAATTTAGGGTTGGTAACACAATCTTACATGATCGATGACATTGATCTTTTTGTTGTCTCTCGGGCATATTCACTCCTTAAAATGAACTCAAGGATGATCATCATTTTTGCAAGGAGTTGGGTTAGTATTAGTTCCTCGACTTAGTAAGCCAATTCAAACTATTAAAAACAAAATAGAGAAAATGAACAACCAATTACGCAATTGATGTCACAGTGTAAACTTGTTTACGATATAAGAAGTGATGTGCTCAACATAAAATTGCCTTAGTCGTAAAACAACTAATGTTCAACCTTGACGACGTCACTATCCCTAAAATGACTAGGTTGACATTAAGAAACTATAAATAGACTTAAGACAGTGACAACCTATTCTATTCCTTGTATCTATTCCCTTCTCTCTAATGATGCTCTCCCTCCCTTTCTTAGAGGGCATAAACTTGTTTCCTGAATGCAACTTGCAGTCAACAACACAAGATTATTGTTTTAGTAATCATTTTCATAATCCTCATGAGATCATCACATCTTGATAAATTTTAAACACATGTCAAATGTTAGTCAAATAAACATGACTCATGAAAACATTGGTTTTTCTAGCCATTTTAACTAAACATTAAATCATTGAAACATGCATAATCATCAACAAATTACTTCAAAGTAAGAGTAAAACATATTTAAAGTTAGGGGTGTAACATCTGCAAATCCTCTTTCTAAAAACACAATCAATTTTTTTAAAATATAGTTAATTACCTTTACTTCTATGAATTCACTTTGTTGCGATCTCCTTTGACTAATTAGATCTTCCAATCTTCTACCTTTCAAGGTCTTGAAAATCACCTCTTGTTTTCTTGACAACAATTGGGGTAGCTTAACATTGTTACATATTTCTACATTTAGCCTCTTCAAATGCTACAAGCCTTCATATTTTCAACATCTTCCTTTAATCTTTGTTACTCCTATGATCAAAAACTTGTAACAACATCTAGAATATCCCTTTTAGAATAAATATTACATTGGTGGTGGTTCCAATATTTTAACTATGGCTTCACAATATATTTGGACCATGCTATGATCTAATCTTTAGATTGACAATAGTTTAAACAATCTTTTGGATCTTCCTTTCTTCAATCAGCGATCCCTTCTTTTTTCCTTAGAGACGATTAACTTCCTTGTTGGACAGCTATAGTGACTATCATCACGAGATTTCACATCTTTGGCATTAACAGCTACAATCTCAAATATTACTTTTATGTGGACTTTCCTCTCATAGCTGCAAACTATTTACAATCAACATAAAATATTGACCTACTCTAATACCACTATGATACTGGTGGATGGAGAAAATAATCACACATCAAATACATATATTTAGAAACATAAACAGTCACATAGAAACAAAAACTATAATTTTTTCAATTTGCTAGTGCACCTCACTTCATTGCTTCATAACATGATTCCACATTCATTTAATGAATGCTACAACATTCCCATGATCTCTTGATTATGCTACACCTTGTTTTGATGCATATGCAATTACTACCTATTTTATAGAGGTCTTTAACCATTACAAGGATCTTTCTAGATCTCAGGCCAACATGAATAGACTATAGACCAACTTACAAATGTCTAATATTTTTCCATGTTTATCCTTATCTCTTAATCCTTATCTATAACTTTCTAGAACTTTACATTTTATATCATTTACTATTTGTTGTGTGGTAGAAATTACATATCCCAACATAATCCTATCTTACTTGTGATCTAAGTGTCAAATACTGAAGTATTTGCAAGACAACCTACTATTGCAATAAAGTAGAAGATTCAAAACATTGTGTTCGAACGATAATTAATAACAGTCCCTATCAAAGGATAAAACTCTATTAAACTCAAAAATATTTTGTATTTATATTAAAGAAAGCTTGTATAATATGTTTACAAGTGAACCACATAAAATCTACAAAATAGTTTTGATTGCTGCCATGAATGCTCTCTTTCGAATTTTCAGTTGTAGATCTTTCTATTGTTGTGCATAGAATTTTTGGAGTTTTTTTGTGTTATTCCCTATTGTTATTGTTGCTACTGTGTTTTAGCTTGTTTTTTTCTCTGTCAAATATTTCTCTATTCTTCCCATTTGTTTTCCACCTATTTTTTGTTTCTACCTATCAACTTTTAAATTGTATCTAAACCTACACAACATAGTATGGATCTAGCTAGAAAGTAAGAACAAAACTTGAAGGTGAGTAGAGGAAATATTTAGAGAAAGAATTAATTTAAAAACTATGTAATTATTCACCATAAAATTGCATGAATTTACAAAGATAAAACCAATGTAGGAAATAATCAAGGAGAAAAAGCATGGGCATTTTACAAAAAGGAAAAGGAATTCCTTAGTTAGATTCCTATAAAACAAAGAAAGAATAGTTATCTTGATAAGTTGTGCTAACTCCCCCTTAAGTCTAACCGAGGAGACAAAACCCTAAGGAAAGGAAAGAGGAAAGAGGGAAAACCCTATCAGAACAAACCCCCCCTTAGAAAATGCTAATTGTGCATGTCAGCTACTATTCTACAGTGTTCTTCACCACAACAAGACCTTACAGAAAGTGAAACTTCTATTCAGTGAAAGTATTCATGAAGATGTTGGTAGTCTATTCAAAAGTGGAATAGTATTGCAAGTCAATTACCCCATCATGTATCAATTTACACATGTAGTGCATGTGGATCTTGATGTATTTGGTATACTATCATTGTATGAGATCTCTACAATACTTTAGTGTACTTTTATTATCGCACCAAACAATAATTGAATGATGAAAGGGGATACCAAGCTCAGTTAGGAAGTTTTGCAACTAAATGGCCTAAATGGTAACATAGATTGCACCTCTATATTCAGCATTTGTTAATGATAAAGCAATAAGAGATTTCTTCTTGCTTGACCAACAAATGGGACCTAATCCCAAACTAAGAACATATCCTAAAATGGACTTGTGATTAATGTTATCACCAACTCATTCAGAATCAATGTAGTCAACCTAGTGAATAATGAATCCCATAGTGGATGGTTCTTAGTACATATCAAAGTATACACTTAGTAGCTTTCCAATCTAGCTCTTGCGGCTCATGCATGTATCTAGAAACAAAATCCACTACATATGAGAGATTTGGATGAGAGTGAGTAAGATAAAGAAGACTACCCAGAAGATAGCAATACTATGTGCAATCAACCAATGGTGCATCCTTGCCATCCTTAAGCTTTACCCTCAATTGGAAAGGTGTGGTTGCTAGCTTACAGTTAGTCAAGTTAAACTGAGTTAGAAGATCTCTTACATACTTGGATTGAGAAAATTTGATTCCTAATTGTTTTTATCCAGTATTATGTCCAATTGAAAAGTGTAGGAGACCCATGTCTATCATCGAAAATATTTAAAGAAAATAATTTTTAATTATAGCAATGGATGTGGTTGAACTGCCCATTTCTAGTAGATCATATAGATAGAGCACTATGATCAATAAATAGTTATATTTTCTCATGATATAAACATTTGGATCATATTTTTATCACATGAAAGTTTGAGACAATAGATAAGAGTTTATTCTAGCATATCGAGATATAGGTGTCTGCTTGAGGCCATAGAGTGACTTCTCGAGTTTTCATACCAAGGATGAATTTTATGCATACCCTTTCAATTTCTCCATGCATATTTTCTCCTCAAGATCACCATGAAGAATTTTTTTCTTCACATCCATGTGGTGAATCTCTCACCTTCATACTACTACCATGGCAAGAGCCATCCAAATGGAGTTCATTTCTTCCACGTGAGAAAAAGTCATATCTTAGTTGACATGATGAACTTACTTAAATCCTTCGACTACTAACATTTCTTTGTATCTACTAGCATGTCCATATATTACATTCTTTTTCCTATAGACCTACTAACATCTAAAAATCTTGTGATTGGAAGGAAGCAAAACCAAGTCCCAAGTTTAGTTTGCTACATGATAGAGTTGTACTCCTCCTCCATGGCTGCTTCCTAAAAAGGATTCCTTACAAATTTTGCATAATTTTGAGGGTTAGATGTTAGAAACAAATAGACATGCAATGACATGATGGACTCGGTAGTTGAGAGTTCATGAGGGGCATCATATATCTCGATTAAGCTCCTTGGTATTTTATTTCTCATAGGGGTTACTAAATTACCACTAGAATCCCAATCAGGAATTGGATGTGGATCGTCACATGCATGATCATGTTCCTTTGAATCAGATTTAGAAATTCTAAATTCATATCAAAATGACTACATGTATAGGTTCTAAAATCCTTAAGAGGAGGAATCATAGAGGTGGTGGCATGTTCTTCCTTAAATGCATGTGGGGGACTTTCTTTAAATTAGGCACTCCTCCCAATGAAGAGTATTTATATTGAAAGATCTATAATTCTATAGCCCTATACACCATCTATATATCCAACAATTATGCATTCTTTTCTTTGAGGCTCCAAAGCATTCTCTTGTCTACAAGAATATGACCCCATACACATGATCCAAAAATGTGAAAATGTGTGATTTTTTGGTTGCATACGCTACTCACGCTTCAAAAGATTTTTTTCTTATGAAAAATTTGTGAGAAGATCTATTTTGTTTGTATGAACCAAAGTTGATTGCTTCACCCCACAATTTGGATGGAAGGTACCTTGCATGTAACATGCATCTAGCCATCACTTTCAAAGATTGACTCTTTCTCCCAGCTACATCATTCTACTATAGAGTGTAAGGAACTATGTTCTGTAACTATATTCTTGCTTCATCACAAAGATATTTGAAATAATTTTTGACATACTCCCCTCACTATCAATGGGGAGGATCTTGATAATTTTCCTAGACAACTTTACTACATGAGCTTTGAAAATATTGAGATGCTTAAACACTTCAAACTTGAATTTGAGAAAATAAACCCATGTGTATCATGTGCAATCATCAATGAATGTTAGAACATATTTTTCTTTACACATGGAAGGTTCTTGAAATGACCCCATAATATCACTATGAAGAAGCTCTAAGGGAGAGGAGGATCTCCATGCATTCCTCTTCTAAAAATTTTCTTATGGATGCTTTTGAAGAGCACAACCTTCACAAATTCCATCAAAAAATTCTATGTTAGGCAATCCTTTTACCATTCTCTATTTGCTAATTTTTTGCATGTATTTGAAGTTTAAGACTTGGCCAAATCTTTCATGCCAAATTCTACTCTCATCATTTGCATGCATTAGTAGTAAAGTGGAATCTGATTTAGCCAAAATGTAAGAAATTTTTTAGAAATGAGAATATGATGATTTTCCTTACCAACAACAATGTTGGAGTTTTCTTGCATTTCAAATACTCTCTACCAACCTTCAAAAAAACAAAAAACTCATCATAAACCTCAACATATTCTTTACCCACCTTCACATAAACTTCACCCCTCTAACCAACCCTGATACACCCTTTACCCCCCTAAAACTAATGTGTCACAACAACTGAGTTATGATACCATAGGTCATACATATAGCACTCGAAATAATCCACAACCATCGCAACCAATCCCACCCTCCTTACCTTTACCCAATCTTCCTAGTGCTCCTTGTTACATCCCATACACAAAGGAGTATTATCTTGTTGAAAAATTAAAGAATACTCCTACAAATATTTACCTTTGGGATTTACTTAAAAACTCACCAAATTACCACAATATTCTTCAAACAACCTTAAAAAAAATTGAAGCTCCTCATGGTACAACTCTGAATGATTTGGTAGCTCTAATCCATAAATTGAATGAAACTAATCTTGACATTACTTTCCATCAACATGAGCTCCCTCCTTTATAGTTACAAAAAGAAAATGAAGCTTTCATGATCATTGCCAAATACAATAGGACACATATAAAGAACACTCTTATTGATAATGGTTTTGCCCTTAATCTGTGTAGTGTGACTCTCCTTGATTGATTAGATGTTGATATGTCACAAATAATACCTAATTTCGTATCTATTCAAGGATTTGATAATTCAACAAAGCAACTGCTCAGTGTAATCAATTTTCCTATTATGGTTGGCGTGGTTACTTTGCAAACTCCTATTCATGTCATGCGTTATGATATTTCATGCAATATTATTTTAAGAAAATCATGGATTCATGAGATGCATGCAGTCCCTTCAACCCTTCATTGTATAATGAAATATGTCTATAACAATAACATTTATGAAGTTGAAGCAGATCCTGATCCTAAAATTTGCTTGCACCTTGAAAAAGGAACTATAAGTCCCGTAGAAACATTAATTCCCACATCCAACATAGAAATTGAACACAACAATGATAAATGGCCATCTAAATCATTTGGTGATGATTGGGGATCCTTAGAATTTACACCTTTATCTATGGGAGAATACATATTCACAAAAAAAAAAGATGAGAAACAAGTGCAAACAACCATCATGTCAAAACCAAATTTGGAAGACCTTTCAAAAACATCCACCTCAACCACTTTAGAAAAAGAAGCAAACTACACAAAAACCTTTGATGAACACAATAACGAACAACCACCTAGTCCAAAAGCCATGAAAACTATTTATGGAAAAGGTTATGAGTTTTTGAAACAATAGGGATATAGTGGAAAAGGATTTGGCACTCAAGAACAAGGTATCTGTAACCCTATCGACCCTCTCACACAACAAACAACCCATGGTCTTGGTTATTGTCCTTTGTCCAAACCTTCACTCAACATCTAAAATCACACAAAATACACTCCTAAATCATCTGTTACAACTAATGGTCTTGAACATCATCCTTTACCAAACATGAAAAACACAAAAAAATACACTCCTAAATCATCTGTTACAACTAATGGTCTTGAACATCATCCTTTACCAAACATGAAAAACACAACTATTCCTTCACTGAATGTCAATGTCATCTTCCAAACCGATCATGATTTGAATTTGTTGGATTTTATTCCTTCCTATAATGGAAAGAATAAAATCTCGCAATCTAGAGACACTTGTGAAAGTATGACATATACTTCTAAGAAGGATGTATCTTTGACACTCACCACAAGACCACCTTCTCCTCTTGATCAAAATGGTATATTGTCGAGACTCCTCTAAGATCACTTGATCACCCTCCCTCCAAGAACTCAAAAGAAATGATATTCCAAGACTTCATTTTGTGCATATCGTAGAGTTCATGGTCACTCCACTAGAATGAATGTAATTCTTTGAGTTGTAAAATAGAATATTTTTAGGAGTTTGGTATGCTTCCCTATATGGGGAACCTTATTCCTCTAATTTCTATTGATTTTCACTCTATCATGCATTTCATCAATCATTCTAGCTCACCTTTGTCCCGCACTCAGTGGGGGTAATAGGTTTAGCAATCTTTGTCCTTGTATGTCACTTGTGGTTGCCTCCTTTGGTTAGTCGTTAACCTTTCATGAATACATAAGAGAAAGCTTGGGATGCGGATGACATGCCTTAAGTTGGCTCGCATATGACATACTTCTCTTTTTCATGATGTAGCTTATTGGAAATATATGACTTGGCATAGGGCTTTCTAAGTAAACTCTCATCTTCTCTTCTTCTACTTTAAAGAAATTTCTCAATAGTATGGGTGCTTGAAACTGCTTTAAAGTGGAGGAATACATCACCACTCACATTTCATTATGTGATTCCTTTCTTCCTATGATGCTTCCTTTTCTTGGTGGAGTCATTGGGCTTGATTCCCTCCAAGAGCACGATACTTCTCTAGACTTATCCTCTCTTGGAGACATTGATCATGATGTTCCCTAAAATGAGACCTTGAATGAACAAAGAAAAATCCATTTTTTATGTTCCTTACACTACCTTGCACTTACAATGTCTATGAGTTTCAAGCATACAAAGTTTTTCTTACCTCATAGAGCTCAAAAATCATTTTACCTTGTGGCACCTTGTTAAAGTTATCAGGAGGTATAACTTTGATATGGTTGAGCAAGAAGCCCATCTACTAGCACAAATTTCCCCATAGCAACCTTTGTGTTTGTGATTTCATACTAACTATCGTATGTTTCTCACCTTTCGATATTTCTCACCCCATTGATGACCTAAATTTTTGTGTCCCTGGAGTGAGCATGTTGTGGAATTCTCACCCCACAGACAACCTAAAGTTCTGTGGCCCCAAAGTGATTACATGTTTCCCACCTCATTTTTATTCCTAGTTCTTTTCATTGCATGATTGTGTATCTTGATGGTTTGACTTAAGATCTTGGATCCTAGGGGCTTGACCACCTCCTTTGATTTTGTTCATTCTTTTTCATCTGCATCTATACATGACTATCTCTCTTGAATGTCTACTTTAGTGTGAGTTTGAAGCAAGTTCACCCTCTCAGTAAAGTGGGGGCTAAATGTGCCATAGAAAAAAGGACCCTTTGCTTAACATGGGAATAATTCATGATAAATTGGACTTAATAAGGCCTTGATTTAGGTGTTGTGAGGTATTTCATGCATCCACACTAGGTCTTGGACCCTTGCAAATTGAATAACATGCTTTTATTGATGTCTTGTAAAGGTGTTGTTAAGATACTTTCTTGCTTTTCTAGACTTAATGAGCCTATTCCTACCTAATTCAACATTATAAAATGTATTTTAATGCATCATCACATTAATCTAGAATGTTTTTGAATTATATTTAAGGATAAACTAGTGTTGTAATGTGTCTTGCATGTTCACATTAGTTCTTAAGCCTTCCTAGGCTATGTGGACCTCATTTTAGTGTTGTAAATTTCATTAATCACACTTTCACATTGATTTCTATGTCCCAAACCCTATTTGAAATTCACATCATTACTAATAGGTCCCTATTAACCCATATTGTGCATCACGAGGCTTAAATTGATCAAATACCCGACAAGGTTGCATTTTAGACCTTATTTCCTTCTCTTGGCATTTGAGCTATTAAAATAGCCCCTATGGGACCCATTTTCCATCCATGGTGAATCAATCACATCCAGGTAAGACACATTCTCCATGTGTGACGAATGAGTCCCATTTGGCTTAATTTTGGCCTTTGAGTGAAAACAAGTGAAATTTAAGTTTAATTTTGCTTCATGTTGGCCTGTGATGAGGTATTAAAAGGTAAAATATGTGATTTTCCTATAAAAGAACCTCTCTAAACTCATTTTTCACATCCACCAACCTAATTCACCTCCATTCTTCATTATTCATCCACCAATCTTTCATCTCAAGTCAAGTAAGCTAGGGCTTTCACATTGCAAGTTATCAAGTTAGCTTCCTAAGACATTCAAGGGTTGATTCTTCATGTTTTTCTATAGAATTTCAAGATAAACATCATGGAAAGGTAATCTATTCCATTATTGCATGTTTCATTCTATTCTTTCATCATTTTGGTTTAATTACCTGAAAAGGGTTTGACCAAGGAAAACCCCCATGCCCTCACATTCAACATCTCTCTCTCTTGTCTTGTGTGTTTGCAGATTTAGGACTCTTGGAAGCTTGTAAATAATTGAAGATAAAGTTGCAAGGTTGCTCAAGTCTTCTTCTCATTCAACAATTCAAAATATCAACAAAATTTCATTTTCAAACCTATGAATTAGAGTTTCAGAAGCAGACACCTATAGGGCATCAAACTGCATATTTGAAGCTCTAGAATCCACTCTTGAATATTTAGAAATTCAAAAGTGCACTCATTCACCGTAGGTGGCGAATGAGTCCCATTTCTAGGTCATTTTTGTGTTTTCTGCATTTTCTGACACACGTTTGATAGAAACAATTTTTGACTCAGTTTACCAAAACTGGGACTGATTCACCTAGAATGGAAAATGAGTCCCTCTAGGCCTAAAAAAAATCATCAACAACATTTCAAAAGTAGTTTCCAGTCTTCATCAAAGTTACAAGTGCAAATTTTTAGTTTAATTCATTTCTGTTGCATTTTTTACATTCATTTGTAGATGATTTTGCAATACACAATGTGTTTAACAACATAGCATAATTCGTAGACTTTACATTCATAATCAATCAATTAGTTCATATAATTTCATTTATATCATCTCATTTAGTCCAAATAACATTCTACATAACATAATTTGAATGAACCCTTAGCATTTTTGGGGCCCTATCTCTCTCCTTTTAGATGAAAAACCTTAGAAGAGCTAAAGAAGTACTTAGGAACCGAAAAATCTATGGTTCAAATTCAAATATCCTTCTAGTGCTAGTATGTGTCACTTGATATACAAAGAGAAGATTGGTATAAATCTTCAGAATATGGAGGACATTCTCAAAACTTCCAATTCCAAGCTCTATCCTCCCTAGTCTAGTTGCCTCTACTAGAGAGTCATCTCCAACAAGACTATGAGGATAATCACATGGTTTTAAAGATGAGAGAGCATATTTTATGGCTACCATGTGATGTGAAGCTTCAAATTCTATGATCCATGCATCTAGAGAAGAATGAATAGCAATTACTGCATGCACACTACCTCTTAGCTTAGGTTCTTTTTCTCCCTACTTCTTCATGGCACTTTCTAGAATATAGTTACCAAGGTTATTCTACAAAAGTGTTTATACCATGATGTGAATGGTATTCTTCATGCATAATGATTATGGATGGTAACCATATTTATAATAGTTTCTATAGATGTCAAAATCTTCATTTTGTTTAATAACTAACATAGACAAGTACGATTAGTATTCAAGCAAAGAAAACCTTCAACATCCATATGAGATATCTAACATGTTTTAAAATGCTATCCAATAATAAGACACCTAAAAGCATACAATTAAAAACATGAAATCAATCTATCCCATATTGGATTGGTGTCACATGTGCTAGTGATCCTTTCCCAATCCTTGATTGATAAGCTAGTGATGAAATTGCTATGGATATGGAGATGCTAAACATACAAGATCAAATCTCAAATGAAGAGAGTGACCTTGCAAGAGATTGTGGAGGAGTTTGCTCAATGTTGAAGCTTCTATTTTATAGATTTTCAAAATGCTAAGTATTGAAGAGGGACCAATGTGGGACTAAGATTGGACCAATGAAAGGACACTTGTCAAATAGTGATTGGTTGATGTATGTGCAAGATTTGGGAAGAGTGTCCATGAGAGGGAGAATTTGAATTTGAATTTGTGCAATGAATGCTGAGTTTTACTTTGGAAGGGGACATGTAAGAGACATGTAAGGCCTGATAAATGCTTTGTTTGGTGTACATGTCCACTTGGGGGGAGATTCAAACTTGGAGAATATTCTCCCTTTATGCCAAGTTGAAAATAAAGATTTTGATAAATCAATTAAATGCAATTTCATGTGCAAGTGGCCAAATCTAGAGAATGCAAGTGGGTGAGATTAGCATTAGATTTAATCAGGATTAATTAGCTAGGATGATGATTAGGATGCTTTGACTTTTATGACTTAGATATTTGATTTATTTAAATTAGAAAATGGTGGAATATGATTTGGGTTTGATTTAAATAAAGTCCTGATTTATTTGATGAATGGAATATGATTATGCATGATGTAAATTTGACATGTCTATAATTGCACTTTTATTTCCCCATTTTTTCCTTCTTTTCCTTCTAGCTCAAAGATTCATTTAGAGGTTTGAGATTTCCTCCCTTTCTTGGCTCTAGTTCCTTCTTCCCTTTTCCTTTGGATTGCTGATTAGATTTTGAACTATTATTCCCAATTGCATGCACAACAAGTGTATGAACTTTGGAATCTTTTAATGTACCCATTTTTTATGAGCTTATCCTACTCATGTATTAGGGACTCAATAAAAGCATAATGTGTGGGAATCTTCCAAGTTTCTCCTATTGCAAGCTTGGCCATGTGAAAATTGGAGATAAATACTATTGAATGAAGAAGAAAACTGAGAGGGGGGTAGTGAATTAGTTGTATGTAATAGAAACATCAAAATCCTCAAGAGTAATCAAATCAACATGCATTCATTAAACCCTTATTTTGTTATAATATTTAGGCATGAAAATAAAATAATAAAGAATTGAAATAACAACACTATACACAAAAGAACACTAGATTTACGTGGAAATGAGTGCTACCACAATAATGGGTTACACTTTCTCAGACATTTTGATTTTTTTTTAAATCACATATTTTTGGAAAATATAATGATTTAAGCCTTTAAAGATTCTCCATTGAAATGATTTTAATTATAGACGGTTTGATCAAACCCCCTTATATCAAACCTAATTGGATTGAACCCCATTAGTTTTAAATGACACCTATAATGGAGTCTCCTCTACACCTATCAAAATGTTGATAAAAACCCAATTTTGATTTACCTTTTGGGAAATTAAATGAATTCATTTAAATTTTATTTTTTGTAAGTATGTAGCCCTTATTATAAACTTCTGAAAAAGTAGAATTTTAAATATTTTTAATTTGATTATTATATTTTTTTTATTTCTTGTGAATGTAGGTTTTTCAATGAACACCAACTTATTTGTTTCACATACAAAAAAATAGGAAAATAGAGAAAAAAATTCTAAAAAATACATGTGCAACACTAGGTATTGATTTCCTTATTCCAACAAAAAAAGAATAAGTTAATTCAAATGCATACAAAAAAATTTATGTGGTCCAAAGTACACCTTAGTCCAAATTATAATTACTCTTACTTCAAAAATTAATTAAAAAATTATATGTATGAAAAAATTATGAAAAAATGTGACCATGTATCAACTATGGGGGTCGCTATGCCAGCCTGGCCAGCTTGATGCATGGGTATCCAAGGAGTTAGGAGGATGTAGGATAGGATGAGGGCTAAGAAAAAATTCAACTATCCTTGTCAATATTTTTTCCGCCAAACAATGAATGACCATACATTAAGATAGATACTCAATGCCACACGTGGGAGTAGAGTTAATGTTAGCCAGAAATGCTCACAACATTTTGAGGGAGCACATTGGGAAAGGTGTAATGATTCTCTCAAGAGATTGAGATCAAATGAAATGCATAGAGATCTAACACACATAAGGCTCTGTACTCCCTTTCATTGGGTGTGATGGAGCCATAATGGAGGCAGGTACATACCTTATTAAATTGAGATAGTTGGCCTACATAACTGAAGTGGGTAAATTTGGCTATTTAAGAATACTTTTTTGGCTTCTTCCACACTAAAAAATAGAGACCCCCATCAAGCTAAAATGTGTGAAGTTCGAAGTGGCATTCTTAGGGTTAATTTTTGACTAGAGACTAAAGAACATTTTCCAAAATAAGGATATTTTATGCCTTGAAGTAGTTTGAATGGTGCTCAGGTGGAATTTTTGTTTCTCTAGAAATAAAACTAAGGTGAATTCAGATATATCCTAATGATTTCTGGCATATTTGTTGGATTTGAATATGCCCAAAGTAAGATACTTGGTACTCTTTAGGATGGTGTTTATGGCATCGGTCTTGGAGGAGGATTTGGACGTGTTGGCAGTAGCAAGGCTTGGCATGGGGATCCCCTTCCCAGATGACATGGTCAAGATGTTCCAATAGGGTGTACAAATGGAGTGGTAGCCATTCATCCTAGACATGGGAGGATAATAGATATTCTGCCACTGACATTGGGAGGAGATTGGAGTAGATTTTCTCTACAAATGGTTAGGCGTGCAAAAAATATACATGCACTAGATATTGTTGCAAAAAATCTATCTTTTAAAGATTAGAATTGTATCCTTTCTATTAAAAAAATTATGTCATCTAAAGTAAACATCACTTTTTAAAAACGTTGTTTAGTAGAAAAAATAAGTTATTAAAAATTACATAAAAGGATTCACATTTTTTTGTATCTTTTATTTTTTATTTTAAATATAATTACTATCTACACACAAAATCTCACAAATCACTAGCTTGATTCATCTTCAAATTCTTAATGGTTAAGCTGCTATAGGTGTAAGAAAGTGAAGATTTGGTGAAAAATACCAATTTCAATGTCAAGTTTGGCCAAAAAGTGTAATCCATTATTATGGGACCACCCAAAACCCAATGATGTAAAAATTATTGTGATGATTAGCTCACAATATAAGTAATTGCAAAACTAGCACAAAAGGGCTCATTGCTAGAATAGGACACACTATCCAAAAAGGCTCACATCTAGGGCTCACTACCACAAAAAGAATAAGAAGATAGAAGAGAAAAGTTACATAGATTTAACACTTTATCAATGCAGAAAGGAATCCACCATAAATGCTCCAACACTTTTGCAAGCTTGCATGAATTATTTCAGACACCTTCAACTCACTGCTTTCAGGAATCCAATACTTGAAATTCACACTTCCTTGCTCAAATTTGCATCACACACATCACTTAAATCAATCTTGCATCTATCTTTCTTCTCTCTTACATCTCATAACACCATTACACTTATTTATATCAACCTCATCCTCAAAATCCTTCTCTAATGTTGGAAACTATTTGTTACACTTACAAATTCAAATTAGGTTGGCACCTAAACATTCCCACAGTGGACATGAATGAAGGTGACCTACATAAATCCTTAATTAGGACCCAAATAGATCCCAACACACCTCAAAACACTTTTACAAGACTTGCATGTAGTGCTAACACAGGGTCGCTCAACACCCATGATAAACACCATAAAACATTAAGTACATAGTCCCTCAAATCAATCTAAAAGTTTTAGACAATAAAATTCACTTGAAAACAATATAGATTTATCTTCAAACTACCTAAGATCCATCAACCATTTCATCCAAACTTGCATTATACAAATACTTCAACCCAAGAAAACTGGTAAACCTTATACACACACTAACATATGAAACTCACTCTATACTGTACCAAGTGAAGTAAAACCTTGAATATAGAAATGTACAAAAAATATATAAAAAATCCCAAATTTAAACAACCTGAAGCCAAACAAGAGATAAACATGAAGAAAATACATTTCTCCTAGGCCACAAAAACACCACTGAAAAACTACTTTACACACTAATTAAAATATCTCACTTTGTACCACAATCTAGAAACCCAAATTCTGAATATAGCAACCTTTGATAACCTTGAATAATCTATTAGATCCACATATACTTAGCCTTTACATAGAAGAAATATTAATCATATTATGAGAGCACATTTTGAACACTTGCATAATAATGTTTAGTTTGTTTATCAAATTTTCTCAAAAGCACTTGGAAACCAAGTACTCAAAATATCATCTCAGCTCATTACTTCATTCCAAATCATCCTTAGACACTACAATAAAAATATAGCTTCATGTACTCACAACACCTCTTCAATATCCCACATATACATGCACAACTTGCATCAATGCATTCTCCTCTTTTCACAAATTTCTCAATATCCTCGACAACTTCATTATGTAACAACTTCCTTAACACATAGTCAACATCAATGACAACATTAGTTAGTAGAATTCCTATTGAAATCAATGAAAACACATTCATATTTGCAGCAATCTCCCCTTTGTCATTGATGGAAACACAAGATTTCAAAAAATATCAAAGACAACATACACACTCTCTCTTCTCTTTTTAGATTAGATAGCCTACTCATCATTCTTGCATTCACCCCCCATTACAATATTCTTTCTCCCTTCTAAAATAATTATTAGACAACACACATACCTTTCTCCATTGATTCCTTACACTTTTTTCATATGATTCTCTCTCGCCCTAAGTAGATGAGCTTTTTCACATCATTCTCTCTCCCACTTTGACATCAATGGAAAATGACTAAATGTTTTGCATTATTTTCCCCTTTAAAATTGAAGCAAGACACTTGTATTGAATAATCCCCTTAGGAGTTCACCCAATCGAATTAGTAACTCAATGACAACGCATGACACTACCTATTCCCCTTGAGAGGTAGCCACCAAAATCAGTCCAAAAAATAGATAGCTCCATAGATCCATTGGACTGATATATCTCCATATACATATAGTTCAATGAAGAAGGGATAATAACCCCCAACCTCTCTTAAAGATACTCAAAAGTATTGTTAGGAAGAGCCTTATCAAATATATCAACAATCTGATCCTTTGTAGGTACATACTCAATATTTACCTCATTCTTCATAACCTTCTCTCTTAGAAAGTGATACCTAATAGATATATAATTTTTTCTTGAATGCATCACTAGATTATTTGAATGTTAATTGCACTTGTATTGTCACAAAAGATAGATATAGGCTTTTCATACACTATTTTGATATCCTTCAATGTCTATCTCATCCATAAAACTTGTGTGCAACATGATGCTACTACAATATACTCAGCTTATGTAGTGGATAAGGAAATGAATCTTGCTTCTTGCTTAACCAATACAATAATCTACATCCAAGAAATAATGCACCACCACTTGTACTTTTTGTGTTAAATATACAACCAGCCCAATCTACATATGTGTAAGCATTTAATGTGAAATTAGTATCCTTAGCATACCACACAAAATAATCTGGAGTACCTTATAATATCTAAATATCCTCTTTACTGCTACAACATATTTTCTTTAGGATCTTCTTGAAATCTATCCACAAGAAAAATTTCATGCATGATATCCAATCTAGTAGTAGGAAGATACGAGTCCACCAATCATAGAACTATATTTTCTCCAATCAACATTAGCTGAATCATCATCTTTCTTCAATTTACAACCAGTCACCATAGGATTGCATACAACTTTGGAGTCATCCATTCCAAATTTCTGAATATCTCTTTGACATACTTAGATTGTGAAATGAAAATCTCTTTATCTATTTGATTTAATTGTAACCAATGAAAGAAATTCATCTCCCTAGACATCGACATTTCAAAAAAATTTGCATTTCTTTAGCAAATTTCTTACATAGCTTCATTTCCTCCAAATATTTAATATCATCCACTTATGCAACCACTATCAATACTTTTTCTTCCTCAATTTTGTAGTAAAGATTACTATCTATTGTGCCTTTACTAAATCATTTTTTAGACACCTAAATTTGATCACCCCCATATGGTAAAATTCACCCTTATATTCTTCTATTCCTCATACTTGAATCATATTAATTAAATAGTTCATTATTTGGTTAATATTCACCCTAGCCCTAATGTCCCCTAAGGTGTTTAATTGATTAATTAAATACATTATCTTATTCTTCTTAAATTAAATAAATAGTCCAATTTATTTAATTTAGTCACCTTTCCCAAATGAATTAAAATCAAAATTTAAATTCATTATTTCTTTCTCCTAGTCTAGATTATTCTGATTAATTTGAGATTATGATGTGTGCATTCCTAACGATAATTAAGGTCACATCCTCCATATCTTGGAAATTTCTCTTAAATCCTAATTAGCCTACCTAATCCTTCATTCACACAACATAAATTAGTAATTAAACCTAACCTAATCCTCATGCCATTTATTCAATGTATCTTAGTCAACCTTCATTAAAAGCCTTCTACATTTGGAGAAGTTCTCCACCTCCCAAGGAATTTAAAATTCTTTTTTATTTCCCATATGCATCCTTGGTGGAATTTTTAATTCCACTTTATTTATCCAATACCTTTGGAGGAATAAATGACTAATTTAAAACTCTCCAATCCAAAAGTCAAATCTTCAAACCCAAGGGAGATTTTAAATGAATTTAAAATTCTTCTATTGTCACATCATCACATGATGTGGATAGATGAGACAAGACTTACCTTTTCCACCTCATCTCCACATTAGCATTCCTTGTCCACTTCACTTGCCACATGTCCTCATGTGATGGCTTGTGAGGTCTCAACTCACCTTATCCATTGATCTCCTCCCCTAGGATGAATCCTAGCCATCCATTCATTTTAGAGTCCATTTCCCTAAATATGGCAATTTTGTGCCTCATTTTTCATCTATCACACTTAGCAAACTTTGAGCACTGACACTACCAAGCATCCAAATTCCATTTTTATAGAACTTTGAGCACCCATATTGCATCTAATCACTCATGCATGGCTTCCATTACATCCGTCATTCCATCCACACCATTTTGAACATCATTTAGAGATATTTTACTAAGAAAGGAGTACACAAAATCAAGTTCAAAGGGCCAACCAAAGGAAACAATTTAAGAAAGGTAGAAATTGTTATTTTCTTGTGTATTTGTTTCAATTAAGCTAGGATAATCTCAATATTATTTTTTTTGCTCTTTCCTTTGCACTTCATTTAATTGTCTTGCGTTTTTAGGGTTACTTTCACCTTTTGGTGCCATTTTGAATTTTGCAGGTTCAAATTTTCAATACAAAGGTGAATCTGCCCCAAAGGGTGAATCCATCTAACTCAGGGGTGATCGTGCTTTAGCACAGGTGAAATGGAATATGCCACTTTTGTATTTTGAAAAGGAAAAATTTCATCTAGTGACCAAGATTAGCTATTTCAAAGGCGAATCCTCTTCGAGAAGTACATAAAGGTGAAATTTCTGATAGAAAGGTGAACTGGAATACACCTCTCTATCAAAAGGGTGCCCGCACACCTACCTCACCATTGGAAAGGAAATCTTGACTATTAAAGAGAGGTGAATCTGCCCTACATAGGGGAAAAGTTGAGGTAATCCATAATGCTAAAGTATTTGATTTGTGCTCTTGTTTGGTTTTGGATATGGGTACTAATTAGTTGACTTGCTTGTATGTGTCTGTCATCTTCCACTAACATTTGTGTAGCTTATCATTCATCCAAGATAGAAGGTCAAACTACTAATTTTTTTTTTGTAGGAAGATCAATAAAAGACCCTTAGATTAGTTGTGTGTGTCATTTTTCATACTAATCTAGGAACACTTCAATTTCCCTAAAGGGTCAATTAATCTTGTTTGTCATGTTTCAAGTTTTATATTGACATATGTTCTCTCATTGCACCATATGGTGATCCTAGGGATCATAAAGAATAGCAAGCTCAATTCCAGTTGAGTCCACCTAGGAGTACTAGTATGCATATGTTATCCCATTACACTATATATGAGCCTAGGGATCAAAAATGTCTAATATTTCCTTACCTTTAGGAGACCTTGGGTATTTCATCACTCCAAGTGATGATATCAACCACATGTACTTGTGGGGTATATAAAGGGGGGAGAGCCAAAGCTGTACCCCGATCTAGTCATGTTTTGTTTGCCAGAGCACTAATAATATGGTGATTCCTAGTTAGGTTTGAATGGTTAGTCCAAGTTTCTAGTATCTTTCTAGGGCTCCTAATCCACACTTGGGATGGGTTATTGTTCATGGTTCTACTTGACACCCTATTGGTGTATCAAGTACTCCCTATAGATTTTATATAGCCTAGATAATACCCTTGTTTAGCCACAACTTGTTGTAGTGCAGGGATTGTGAACGACACCCTGATGTTACTCACCATGTACTCCCTTAGGTTGAAATAGAAATCCTCATGGTGAAATATGATAGTCCTAGAGCGAGAGAGTGAAGATGATCTTGTGACATCTATTGATGACCCTATTCCACTAAATCTCTAGCTATCCACCTTCACAAGAAAGGGTGATCTAGATAAAACCCTTGGTATCAAGGAGTATTAACCTTGGGAAACCCCCAAGGTGGTGGGCCTACATCAATTTTGTAAACCCTTTATCACTAATTTTAGGTTTGTGTTCTCTGGCATGCCTTCTTGTGATATACCAGTGCTTGTCATCAATCTAAGTCGGTCCTTTCCCATTGCTTGTTGTTTTCTATTTTTGTCCTTTTCCATAGTCCATTCCTACCCTTAGTGGAAAATTTTCTTCTTATAGATGTGAACTTACACTATGGATAGGTGATCTTTCCCTACAAAGGAAAAATCTATGTCATAGTCTAGTTGAGTCATCTCAATAGGATAACTCCCTTCTGTCATGGGTGAATTCACTTGTAGGGTCCAATAGATAGGCAACCTCACATCCACCTATTCCCTAAATAGATGAACTTGTCCTCCTCATAGGATATTTCACATATGAGTCTCCCAGTCCTTTGTCTATATCCCCTAGGATAGGTGAATATTCCCTCTATAGGGGTGATCCCATATGGATTTTGTACCATCCCCTTGCCATACACCCAAAGAAAAAAGGTGCTCTTTCCCCCCCAAATAGGAGTTTTTGTGTCTTGTTTGTACATCTCAAGTAAGGGGTGATCCTAAGACCTAGATAGTTAGAATTGTTTTCTTAAGGGGCGATCTTGTATTTTCGCATCTATACTGAGTCTTGTTTGGGTGATCCAACTTTCTTTTTTGGTGATCCTACACACCTTGACCATATAACATTGGATATAGGTGAAATTGTGAACCTTATATAGGCGATCCTATTGTCTACCTCCTACAATGATTCAACAAATAGGCCTTTATAGCCATGATTTAGAGATTGGACATCTAACCTGAATAGTTATTTCAATCATCATGAAGGTGCATTTAACTTGTCAACCTAGGGATGTGAACTTGAAATGGGTTAGCACAATATGTGCACTAGGAACCCAAATAATCCATTTTCATTCTACAACTAAGAAAGACACAATGTCGAACGTAAATTTCTTAGAAAGGAATAACATGAATGCTAACCATCAATCAACAATTACACCAAGCTGAAATGCATGACATAAATGAAAATATGAGTGAACAAACATGGCACTACTCTATCTGCTTTGGCTATAGGAACAATCACAAAATGGAATTCTAGTGGCTGCAAGAACAGTTAGTTCTAGATTTTTAACTAATTACTAAACAACAAGTAATACTAAACTGAAGGATGAATTACTCGCCAAGTGGCCCCCCTTGGATAAGTATCCTCTAAAACTAATGAGAATTTAGATGCTCAAACTTAGAACTTCATTTTATTCATTATAATGGTCATGTCACTTGACCAACATCCAATATATGCATTTGTAGTTGCTAACCATGGCCTTCCAAGAATAATGAGATACCCCCCTAGTGTATCCTTAGGAGAAAGAATCATGAAGTATGTTGGGTTCTCCTAGGAGTCTAAAACTACCACAAGATCCTCCATTATACCATCATGATTAATAGTAGAACTATCAACAAGCTACAACACAATAGGAGTAGATCTCATGTTTCCAATGTTTAGTTGTCGTAGGATTTCCTTGGTCATTACATTTATTGCTACCCCTAAATCAATTAGAGCATTCTTAATTTGGATCTCATTTAGAAAAAACTGCTACCACAGGACTACCTGGGTCATTGTACTTGGGGATAGTCACTTTTCTAAGCATGATGTTAGCTAGTTGTCCCACCACATGAACTGTATTTGGGTCTTTATTTTTCCTACATGGCTTCTTGAGGCATGCTTACTTAATTTCCTTTCCATAGATTGGAGCATCCTTTATGGATTGGAATAGATGGATCTAGAAACATATATGCTTCAACTAATCCAAGATATCAAAGACTGTGTCCTCATTTTCTTCCTTCTTGAAAACTTCCAATCTCTAAGGAAATGGTGATTCTTCTTCAGTCTACTTGACTTGGACTAGTTCAGAATTTTTAGGTGCACTTGGCTGAATGGGTTCATTTAGAGGTTCCTCCTCCTCTTACACATGAATCTCATTGATAATGGTCTTGGAAGGGGTTGATAGAGTAGTTACTGAATGCAAGTGGATGTCACTTACACTCACAGCATATGTAGGGAATTGATTTGAATCAACAAAGTATGTAGGTTGTTGTTGTGGTTTGATATTTGGATTGGGTATGGGTTGAGTTAGTAGTTGATTAGGTTTAGGTGCATTTGAGCTTGAATTAGAAGGTGGAGGCATTATAGTAGGCTGTTGTGGCCAATAAGGTGGTTGCATGTAACTAATTGTTTGGGTTGGCCATTGTTGTCCTGCCCTCCATTGATTTGTTTGCTACCAGTTTCCTGGAGGTGGGTGCTAATTCCCTTGAAATTTCTACCAATTTCCCTAAGGTTGCTTCCACTAGGGTGAAGAGTTTTGATGATTGGTATAATCATTTGGAGGGTTACTCCAAGGTTGTGGTGGATATCCACTATAGTTGGATGGATATGGGGGCTTCCATTGGTTGCTAGATGAATAGGAATTGAAATATGGCCCAACATAAGAGAGTGTATCTGGTGGCATAACTTGTCTTGGAGCCCAAGGCCTCATTTGTGCAACATAGTAGACTTGGTCCTCTTCAATATGAATTGGCTTGAACTCGGGTGCAATTTACTTTCCTTCAATATTGGCTACCATATTGCATTTGCAGTCCTTCTTTTTTCTGTAATGGGGGCAATACTCTGCCAACATTGGCTCTGCCTCATCTTACTTCTTTTTGGCCTAAAGTGTATCTAGTTGAGTAGATAGATTGTTTATAATGTCTCACTTGAAGTCTACCCTCAAATGAGTAATCTCCATTCTTGAAACTCCACCAGTAGTTGAATTACCCATGGAAGATTGGTAAGCTCTCCCTTTCTTTGTAGCAGCCCTAGAGTAGTTTTGACATATTTTCTTAATATCTTCCCAAGGAAATTTGGAGATATATCCTCCTCCCATTAGGTCCAAGGCATCAATACAACTATCATTGATTCCTTTCAGGATTTTTTTTTTGTGAGTCTTCATTGAGTGTATGGTGTGGAGATTTTTGTAGGCAAAACAAAAACCTTGCAATATAATCCTCTAGGCTCTCATCTTCCTTTTGCTGCATCCTGAAAATGTCACCTCATCTCATGTCACTACCCCTACAATAATCCTTGTATTTCTTAAGGAATTTTTTCTTCATGTCTTCCCAAGTTTCCACAGTATCTTTTCTTAGCCTCATGAACCATCTTAATGCAACTTGTTTTAGAGTGGTAGGAAATAGCTTAATCCTATGGGAATTGGTGGTATAATCATAACTCCTACAAAGTATGTCAAACTCAAAGAAAATTGTATCAAGATCTTCTATGACAGGTCCATAAAACTTGGGGAGTGTTGAAGCAAGGATGTTTTTGATATTTTCAACTTCATTCAGATGGAAAATGGGGAAATGAAAATTTGGTTGGTTAGGTATGTTACTATTTTCATCACCCATGCATACTTGATGTAGTTCTAAAGAAAAGTGGTTCTCAAGATGATGTTGATCTTCAAAGGAGACTTCAAAGCTAGTCAAATCAAGAAATGCATCAACAAAGAGGTGTGGATCTTCTTCTTCTTTTCTTGGAAAGTTCTAATATTAAACTAGTTGGAATGGATTAGGATTGTTAGGAAGGAATCTCACAAGCATCCCTTCTCCTTCCTCTATGCATGTGGTATCAACTCACTATCAGCTAGCTCACACAAAGAATTGGTAAAGAATAAGGGGGGTTCGACACTTCTTAAATGAGGGTATACTAAGAGAAACTTTTAGAAACACTACAACAAGAAAAACTACCAATGAATCCAAATAACTCCCTAGTTTTCCAACATCTCCAACAATGGCACCAAAAATGTATGCCTCCTAAAATGAGTCAACAACTAGGCCTTTACAGTAATGATTTAGAAATTAGACATCTAACCTGAATAACTATTTCAATCATTATGAAGGTTCATTTAAATTGTTAACCTATGGATGTGAACTTGAAATGGGTCAGCACAGTATGTGCACTAGGAACCCAAGGTAGCCATTTTCACTCTACAACTAAGAAAGACACAATGTTGAAAGTAAATTACTTATAAAGTAATAACATGAATGCTAACCATCAATCAACAATTACACCAAGCTAAAATAAATGACATAAATGAAAATATAAGTAAAAAATTAAGGCATTACTCTATCTACTTTGGCTATAGGAATAGTCATAAAATGAAATTCTAGTGGCTATAGGAATAGTCGGTACCAGATTTTCAACTAATTACTAAACAACAAGTAATACTAAACTAATACTAAACTAAAGGAAAAATTACTCACCAAGTGGGCCCCCTTGAATAAGTATCCTCTAAAACTCATGAGAAATCAAATGCTCAAAGTTAGAACTTCATTTTATTCATTATAAATCATGAGTTCAAAAGAGTAGTATATATGTATTGTTAAAAACTAGAGATTGCAAGTAAAATATCAAATTGTACAACCTTCAAAAAAGGAGCATCTGATCCTTATTTATACTATTAACTAAACAATGCAGTCAACTCTATGAACTAGGAGGATGCCATTTAGGGAAAATAGAGAAAGTGGGGTGGTGGTTATCCATGCATGGAATCTAGCTAGACATGCATGTCCAACCACAAATTTAGTATTGTAGTAACACACACATTTGCTCAACATCAATAATGACCACTATAAGGTGGTCACATTTAGTTTTCATAATAAATCTCTTGTTCTCAACATCCTTTGACCTTTAAACGATTCCCTTGCTAGACATTATGGCACATGCCTAGCTGATGATGTCTTCCTCAGTTTAGCATCCTCAAATTAAATCTGCATGATAATTGCATATCTGTAACCACCTTAAAGAAAATTCATTAACCACATGCAAAATTAATATAGACAGTCCATATAATATGCCATTATCATTAAAGGTTTATAGAAATAAAAGTAATCCCAATGTCTATAGTTTGAGAAAATATCATAAGATTATCAACACTTAACGTCAAATTCCATGGTAACTTCAATAATTAAATCACAAATTCTACCAAAACATGAGACCATCAACTAGACTCATCACTCCCCCCAACCTAAGGTCTTGCTATTCCTCCAACAAGATAAGGGTTGTTCTTTTTCTTGTGTAATGCTCTAAAATTTGCAACTGACAACTATCCCACATTAGAGTGTTTTGTGTGTGAATCAAGATCTCAATAGAATCCTCCCAATCTATCCAATCTACTCCATCTCTGTTTCTCTACAACGATATCATATTGGTAAAACTTGAAGTGCAGTACAAGCCACATTAGGATGGGTGGCTGAATAATTAGGGGAAGCCAAAATCACTCATTTTTCCTTCCAATGTGAATATATCTGTCAATCCTTTTAAGAGCTACTACATAGTTCTAGATGGAATGAGGCTCAGCCTGCTTAAGATCATTAGTTAAGCTGTTTCATCTTTGTGAGATGTATCTCTTCATGGTTTCCTCTTTTTCTTTTTCCTTTGCCTCATATTCACTATAAATTGCTTCTATTCAAGGCATAATCCTATTACCATAGCTAGGTATCAAAATTATTTTGTGCCATTCCGTGAAAATATCCCTTAGATTCCTTGATTTAGCCCTGATGGGTAGAGGGGTGTTAGACTCCAATTGCTTATAAGCCCCATGTCATTTTCCCCAACTAATCTCATTTTTTACCAGTTGGGGACAATTTGATAAGAATTGAAAAATTCAACAGGGGAAACAATTTGATAAGGGGTCTCAATAGAACGGTTCAAACCTGAGAAAAAATTTACTAGTCTAAAAGAAAGATATTTCTCCTTCAAATATAGATTATAGACCCTTGGAGGGGTCCTACATTCAAAAATCTATGGTACCAAGGTTACCATATCATCCACCCTTTTCAAGGTGGAAATTTCTATATCTTTATCTTCAATTTACTCATCTCTCTTTTGAATTTCCTTCTTCAATCTGCATTTTTCCTCCTACAATTCTGTCTAAAAATCAAATTCACCTTCCTACAACACTTGCTAACTTTCCAATGCCAATGTCAACTGGATTTTCCTTTCCTAAATTATTTTTTGTTTGCAATGCAACTTGAGATATGACTGGGTCAATAATGGAAAGGAAAGAGTAATAAACGAAAGCTATAACAGAGAGAAATGGCAGCAATAGTTGGTATCATCTCACACATGCGAGCCATCCTCTCACTCAAATTTTAAATTGGCTCAATTTAAATTTTGTTGATATAGACCAACATGGACTGACACATGGGTAATATTCACATCTTTTTCCTTCCCCCCAACCTAATTTTGGGCATGTTTCCACACATGCGGAATGATGATTTGATAGGGTAGGGAATATTGGCATGCTATGGTGAATGTCCATACTAATGTACAACAATTAAATGAATGCACTTAAAGATAATTAATATAGAAATTAATGCAAACATACCTGTATGTGTGGAGAATTCATTGCAAAGATTGTGGAGAAAGTACCATTCACCTTTGTAGGAAATACATTGAGCAATTAATGAAGATGAGATGGGATGAGGTGGAATGGAATGAAGTGAAGTGATGGAAGAGAGAGAAAGGTGGAAATGGATGTGTGGATGGGTAGATAGGTGAAGAAATGGACTCCCATGTAAGTGGAATTATTTATTATGACAAGTACATACCTTAATTAGCCAGAAGGAAGGACACTAGGTCCACTTTCATCAGTTGTAGGAAGCTCAAGTGTTGCATACTAAGTGAATTGATGCAGGAACTCCTTTGAAGTTGTCTTGTGATACAATTTGAGGTGATGACTATTGACAAGAAACTTAAATCTTACTAGGTCAATAGTAATGAGTTATACAAACCCATCAGGGAATACTTCAATAACCTCATATGGTCCTAGCCACCTTGTCTACAATTTTCCTACATTGTTCTAATATCTTGAGTCATAGAGCAAGGCCTAATCTCCTGGTTGTAATTTTTTATCCTTGGTGAATTTTTCATACCACTTGATTCTTTGATTTTGCACTACCTCTGTGTGATGCAAGGTTGCTCTTCTCATCTCAACCAAAGCATTTAGTTGCATGATTCTTTCTCTTTGTGCCTTAGAGATATCCATCCCCAAATCAACTGTAGTCCTTAGAGTTTTGTGTTCAAATTCAATGGGCATGATAACTGTCTTTCCATACAACAACTCAAATGGAGTGAAGCCTATAGTTGTTTTCCAAGTAGTTATGTAGGCTTAAATATCTTGTGGTAATCTATTTTCCCAATGATCTATGTGGATAGCTACTATCTTGGTTAGAATAGCTTCAATTTATCTATTAGTCATCTCAACTTGGCCATTATCGTAGGGGTGATAAGAAGTAGACTTTTTGTACCTTATGTTGTACTCATTGACTAGTGCTACAACAAGTGTCAATGTTAATTGAGCCCCTTGATCAATCACCATCTCTCATGGAACTCCATACCTTGTGAAAATATCCTTGTAGATAAATTTTGAAACCTTGTTATCTCTTGCATGCTTCATGGCCTTAACTTCTACCCACTTTGTTACATAATCATTGCATACCAAGATATAAGATTTACCATTTGATGGAGGGTCAATGGGTCCTACAAAATCAAATCCCCACTTGTCAAAGGGAGTGATTACTACCTGAGGATAAAGTAGCATCTCTTCATATGTGGTTGGCCTACCTATTCTTTAGCATCTGTCACATTTTCTTGTATACCTTCCTGCATCCTTGTGGAGTGTTGGCCAATAATATCCTATGTTCAAAATTTTCATTGCTGTCCTCTTGGCCACAAAATGTCCTCCACATGGTTCATTGTGGCATGCATGCAAAATTTCATATGTCTCATCTTCTCTCACACATCTCCTCATGACATTGTTGAGTCTAGTATAAAACAAACATCCAAATTTCCATGAGAAAGGAAAATATTTTTCAATGAGTTCCCTTCTCTCTTTTGGGGAGAAGTGAGGTGGAACTCTACCTATAACTAGATAGTTGGCTACATCAGCATACTAGGGTGTTTGTACACTGATAGAGAATAGGTTATCATCAAGAAAAGAGTCATCTATGGATTGATTATCTTCTGATGTAGTCAACCTTGAAAGAAAATATGCAACAACATTGGCCTTCCTTGGTTTATCCACAATGGTTATGTAAAACTCCTACAACAACAATAACCATCTTTTCAGTCTACCTATGATCATAGGTTTATTCATGAGATACCTAATGGATGCATGATTAGTATGCACAAAGATTTGGTAACCTATTATGCAATGCCTAAATTTGTTTAGGGCATAAGTCACTACCGATATTTCCTTTTTTGTTACTATATAATTGAATCCAGCTACTTGAAAATTTATGTTAACAAAATAAATGGAATTTTCAATAGCCCCTTCTTTCTATCCTAAGACTAATCCTATGGCATAATTTGATGCATCAATATGGATGTGAAAAGGAAGCTTCCAATCAGGTCCTTTGAGTATAGGAGCATGAGTCAAAGATACCTTTAAGTCAAAAAATGCCTTGTCAGAAGCTTCATTCCACTAGAATTCAACATCTTTAGTGAGATGAGTATCCAATGGTGCCTCTATCTTGCTCAAATCCTTAATAAAATTCCTATAATATCTTGCATGGAACAATAAAATCCTAACATCCTTCTGTTTTGTAGGTGTGGTTAGACTTGTGATCACCTCAATCTTTGTAAGATCTACTTGAATTCCCTTGTGGGAGATGTAGTGGCCAAGAACTATACCTTCCTCCATCATCATGAATCACTTTTCACTATTTAAGGGAAAATTTTGGTCTTCACATCTCTGTAGGACTCTCCTAATATTTTCTAATGCTTGATTAAAGTCAACACCATAAGTGGTAAATTCATCCATATAAATTTCCATGCAATCATGAGAAATGTCTAAAAATATGCTAATGGCCACCCTCTAAAAAGTTGCAGGTGAATTGCATAAGCCAAATGGAAGTACCAAGTAGGCATAGGTCCCCCATGGATGGGTAAATGTGGTCTTCTCCTAGTCATCTAGTGCAATTTGGATCTAGTTGCAGCCACTGAATCCATCTAGAAAAGAAAAGTATCTCTTTCCTGCAAGTGTGTCCAAAACTTGATCAATGAAAGGTAAGGGGAAATGGTCCTTCTTGGTGGTAGAATTAAGTTCCCTATAATCAACAAAAACTCACCATTTCCCTCCTTTCTTGGGTACAATCACTAATGGAGACACCCATTGATAGGGACAGGGATTGGAGGAATCACTCACTAATTCCTACTCTTGGCCTTTCCTCAATAGATCCCCTTGGTTCCTTGCTCCACCAAGCTAACCTATAGGTCCATGCTTCTACCTAGGAACCCCTAGTTGTCTGACCAATCCCTCTTCTATCCACTTGATGTCCTTTTTCCAAGCAAATCTTGGTGCTTCACCATATTCTCTCCTTTGGCCCTTAATTTGCCCTAAAGGCCTAATAGCCTTAAACTTCTTCAAAATTCTTGCAGGGGCTTAAAGGTGTTTCAAGAACTTCAAAATTACCAATCGAAGGTCCTTGTGCAACCACATTCCTCCAACTTTCCATCGCTTTGTCAAGGTTCCTTCCTAGGGCTTGAAAGACTAGTAGCCTTGAGCCCCCAATTAGGTCTCTGAAACAGGGGTTTGATGCTTCTTCCTCCTAAACCCACCAAGGATCTAGGTTCTTGGATTAGGAATGGTGTCTCCCCTACCCTCACCTCCAAGAATCTTGTGGTCTCAAGCCTACTCAGGCTGTATACTGTCCAAACACAAAGATGCACAAGAACCCTAGGGTTTCTAAATTTTACAAAATTGATTGAAGACTATCAAAGAATTCTCTCACAAGATGAACCACCAGAAATCTTTCTTGACATCCAAGCATACCTAAGACCTTCCTTTAAATTCTACAAAAAGAATTTTGCTCAGATCTTTGTTCCCCTGCAAAATATGGAACTTTTACTGTAAGACTACAGCAACTGGGCCTTCTTTGGCTCGCCTAGGGCATCCATTTGCTAGCCACCAAAGAACTCACACAAACCCTATCTACAACCATATTTACAAGTATGGATTTAGGGCACATTTCCCAAGAGGCCATACAAATTGTATGGTGGGAAGGTGCTCTAAGCCTCCATCTTTCCAACACTACTTGATTCATGCCAAAAAACACATAAAATCAAAGTATTTACAAATGCAAGTTGAAAAAACACTACAAAATAAAAAAGAAAGGCTTCCCAAGATTTTATAAGCCTCACACTACATAATACACATAGTAAAATAGCATAATCACGCCATTAAAGATCAGTTTCAACACAAGAACACAGGAAAATTATCTCCTCAATGTTGTTTTTTCCAATTTCTCAAAACACAGTTTGTACAAAAACTTTCTAACAAACCAAAAGGTCATGGCATGCCTTAAATATTCCTCCACAACAACTTATGTGCTTTGGTTGAACTCAAAGATGACCTAAAGATTCATATTATAAAACCTCATGTGTTTTCAAACACCTTGGCTAGATTGGTAAAGATGACAAGTTGGGCTTCAAAATCCACTCATGATTGCCACCTTCCAATCCATTGATCATGGCTAGATCAAGTTTTATTCAAAAATACAACAACCAAGCAAGATGGTCCACATGACCTCAACTTAACACAACAAAATTTTGGACTTCCAACAAAAACTTCGATAAAACTAAACCTTGCCAGGTGCTGGACTGCACCATTCTCCCCCTCTCTGCAAAAAAAACTAAAGAGAGGAAGGAGAGGCCAATGTCAAGTCAATGCCAAGTTTCTTGAACTGATCTTCCTGTACCCAAGTAGCTTATGTATCTGGCTTGTTCTTCCACTTGATAAGGTGTTCCATATACACCTTATGTCTTGTAGCTTTCTGCACCCTTGACTGCAAGATCTTCCCTGCCCGAAGCTTGTCTTGTTGAGGAAGGGTCACATTACTGATTTCCTTGAAGATTTCCTTGCTGTCCTGATCCCCATCATTGACTGATCCCTTGTACTTGATCAAATCAGCAACATTGAAAACTGGAGAGTTGCCCAAATCTGATGGTAATTCCACCTTATATGAATTCTTGCCATATTTGGCTAACACCTTGCATGGACCCACTCTTTTCATATGTAACTTGGTTTCCATGCCCTTCTGCAATCTGGATTTGTTGAGGTGGACCATAACATAGTCCCCAACTACAAATTGTACATCCTTGACAAATCAACATTCTCCTTCAACTTTTGGGTTGCTGCTATCACTGTCTTCTTGACTTGCTCATGAATCTCCTTCATGGTCTGAGTGAAGTCTTTATCATGTCCACTCCTATTCTCCATAGATCCAAGGTCTCTGAGTTCACAAATACCTCTTGGTTGCATCCCATACACAACCTCAAAAGGACTTTTTCCTATAGTTCTATTGACACTGCCATTATAAGCATATTCAGCTTGGGAAATCACCATATCCCATGTCTATCCATATTCTTTTGTCAAGCACCTCAGAAGATTACCTAACACTTTGTTAACCACCTCTATTTGACCATCAGTTTGAGGATGGTAAGCTGATCCAAATGATAGATTTGTACTCAATCTGCTCCATAGAGTCTTCCAAAAATGACACATGAACTTCACATCTCTATCAGAAATGATGCTTAAAGGTAAGCCATGGATTCTTACAACCTCCCTGAAGAAAAGGTGTGCTATGTAGCTTGCATCATGAGTAGTTTTGCAGGGAATAAAGTGACTCATCTTACTAAATCTGTCTACCACAACATAAACACTGTCAAAACCAATCTTGGTCCTAGGAAGACCTACAACAAAATCCATGCTCACACACTCCCATGGTCTATTTGGAATGGGCAGGGGTTGATACAAACCAGCATTGCTAGCTCCTCCTTTAGCTTTCATGCATACAACACACTGTTCTACATATTTTCTAACATCTCTTGCTAATTTTGGCCAGTAATAGAACCGTTGAACAAGCTCTAAAGTTTTATTAATACCAAAATGTCCACTAAGATTGCCATTATCCTTTTCTTGAATCAAATTTTCCCTCATTGACCCTCTTGGAACACATAGCTGACTACCCTTAAATAACAGTCCATTTTGCAGTGTATACTCAACATATTGACTATGAAAATGATTCTCAAAATCAGAGCATACCTTGTAAGCTTCTGAGAAGTCTTCATCCTCACCATAGAGGTCTTTGAAACTCTCTAATCCAATGCTTTTCAGCTATATCTCCTGCACTGTCAGCAACCTTATGCTTAATGCATCTACCACCTTGTTCATTTGTCCCTTTTTGTGCTTGATAGTGAATGTGAAAGCTTGGATGTATTCTATCCATTTCAAATATCTATTACTTAGCTTCTCTTGGCTGTTAATGTAACTGAGTGCCTGGTTATCAGTGAAAACCACAAACTCTTTGGGCAACAAATAATGCCTCCACTTCCTAAGGGACTACACTAAAGAATATAATTCTAGATCATAGGTGGAGTATTTTTGCTTGGCTTCATTGAGCTTTTCACTAAAGAAGGCCACAGGCCTACCTTCTTGACTAAGTACTCCTCCTACTGCTACTCCACTTGTATCACACTCAACTATGAATAACTTGTCAAAACTAGGCAACAATAGAATTGGTTGAGTTGCCACTTCTTGTTTCAGTTTTTCAAACCCCTTATCAGCCTTTTGAGTCCATTTAAACTTTGTTTTTAGATCACCTTTAATAGTATCTAGTACTAGTGCACATATACCACTAAAATTCCTTATGAATTTTCTATAAAACTGAGCTAAACCATGAAAACTCCTTACCTCTGTTGTTGTGGTTGGTGTAGGCTAGTTTAGGATGGCTTCCACCCTGCTTGGATCCATCTTCAAGGTTCCTTGGGATACTACAAAGCATAGATACACAAGTTCTTGCTTGAAGAACTCACACTTCTCAAGGTTAATTTCCAATTGCTCTTCTTGCAACCTTTTAAGAACAATCTCTACATGCTTCAAATGTTCTTCTGCTGTCATACTGAAAATCAGTATGTCATCAAGATAGACTACTACAAAGATTCTTGTGAAATCCTTAAGCACCTCATTCATTAGTCTCATGTACGTACTAGGGGCATTTGAGAGTCCAAATGGCATTACTTTCCACTCATATAAGCCATCATTTGTCTTAAAAGCTCTCTTCCACTCATCACCTTCCTTGATTCTAATATGATGGTAGCCACTCTTGAGGTCCAACTTGGTGAAATATTGTGCTCCTCCAAGGCAATCCATTAAATATTCTATTCTAGGGATAGGGAATCTATATGTGATTGTAATCCTATTGATTGCTCTTGAATCAGTACAAAGTCTCCACTTACCTCCTTTCTTAGTTTCCAAAACCATCGGGACTGCACATGGGCTGATGCTCTTTTGAATTAGACCTTGATTCAACAATTCTTCCACTTGCCTAGCCACCTCTAGGTTCTGCTCCGGAGTGAGCTTGTATGTTGTTTTGTTAGGAAATGAGGCTGCAGGTATAAAGTCAATTTGATGACTTATTGCTCTCTTTGGTGGTAGAGTTGCAGGTGTTCCATCACTGACTATACTCTTGTATTTATCAAGCAATTTTTAGACTGCTTCTGGTAAGACTATCCTTTCAGCCTTTTCTTCTTCTTTGGGCTGCATTATGATCACATATCCTTCACCTCCTTGATGTAGATTGCTGATAAAATCTTTACCACTACTTAACATAATGTTTGGTACCTTGGACTGCCCTTCATCTTCCTCAGTCAATGACTGCAACTTGAAGGTTCTTCCATCCTTCTTGAATGAAATGGTGTTCTCCTTCCCATCGTAAATGGCACTTCTATCATATTGCCATGGTCTACCCAATAGCAGATGGCATGCATCCATGGGTAATACATCACAAACCAGCTTGTCCTTATAGCCTCCAATTGAAAATTCCACGGTTACTTGCTCATTCACCAAAACACTCTGCCCTTTATTCAACCATGTGACCTTGTAGGGGTTGGTATGAGGTACCTTCTACAATTTCAGCTTAGTTACTACCTCCTCTGAGATTATATTATCTATAGAACCTGAATCTACAATGACCTTGCATACTTTACCAAGTATTTTGCACCTTACTCTAAAAAGAGATCTTCTTTGCTTTGGTTCCTCCTTGACTGGCTGTCTGATCAGCACTTTGTTAAACATCAGACTCTCTCCAATTTTAGATTCTATATGACTGATCTCAGTTTCCTTAGGACTCATGGTGTCCTCTTGTGGATAGGCCACTCTCTTTTCATTGCTTGAAGAAGAAGCTTTCTCTGGGCATCTATAAGTAGGGTGACCTAGTTGACTGCAGTGATAACACTTCATGCTTACAAAATAAGAACTACTCCTGCTTGCTCCTCTTCCTCTGTTTGAACCTCCTTAATGTCCTCTTCCTCAATTAAATCCTCCTCTTGAAGATGTTTCACCTCCATGCTCAGTGAGCTTAGATTCTCCTTGGTTCCTTTGATCATTACCTCTACCTTGGTAACCACCACACTGTCCTCTTTGATCTCTTCCTTTTCCTCTACCCTTATAGGACTGATCATGCTTTCTTTTGTTCCTTTCCTCAATCTTTGTGGCCAACTGATAACATTGGTGGACTGTCTTGGGACTTAGTAAAGCCATCTCTTCCTAAATGTTCCACTTCAAGCCATTAAGGTACTGTTGTGCCCTTAGCAAACACGCTCCGTTCGGAATGGGGACCCTCTTTTTGTTCACCTTGTCAGATTGTTTTGTTGTTGCCTCATTTTGTGTGCCTCCCTTTTTGATGTCTCTGATGGTCAATGTTGCTTTAAGTTCCCACCATAAATTGACCATGCCTTCCCCTTTTGGTTTTTCTACGTTCTGGCACCTCGCGGAGTCCCTCTGGCAGTTTGTCCCTGCCAACGGCTCCAGGCCCTTCCGGGCTCGACCGTTTAGGATTCTCTCTCTAGGTTTCCCCGCTGGAACTACTATTCCAGGTAGCATCCACTCTGCATCCTTCCAGACCTCGAGGTCTGAATCCCTGTCCATCGTCTACAAAAAACTTGTTGAAATTTTATGCGGCGTCCTGCCCTTCAGGCCCCGAACCCCGAAGGTCCACTTTCGGGGTTCCGTCTGTGTTTTGCCATCCACAATGGCAAACTTCCTGCGGCAACCCGCCTACTAGGTCCTACCAACCTTTTTGCTAACTGAAGATTGCGAGAGCCCCTGTCTACTGTGGGGTGTTCTGGGCTCGACCATCTGGAATTTCATGATGATTATGCCATTCCTGATGGTGGATCTTCGGCGGAACTCTGCTCTATGGGCCCCGTTTCCCTCTTTGCCCCTGCCGCCGTCTCCCGCCTCCCCGGCTGTCGGGCCCTGGTTGTGCCATTGTCGTCGCCGACATTTGAATCCACCAACTTTTTCACCACCGTACCTGCATTAAATATGCATATTCATGGTGGTTAGGGGTATAAAATACCCACTCCGACCCATCATTTTCATCGTAGGATTGTAGAGCGATTGAAAAAATTGCTATTTGGAGCCCACCGTCTTCGACAACGTCACACTCGCCACACTCAGCATAATTTCGTCGGCCGTAGGGGGATCCCATGACTCCCCGCATAGCGTGTTTGAGGTAGGCCATCTGTTTTCCATTCCTAAACTTTGTTTCATGATTTCAAGGAATTTAATTGAATGAACAATCATTAAGAGGGAATTAGGTAGTAAAACATAAGATTGCACACATAACCCACGTGCTAAAAAGTTGACAAATCATCTATAAATACCCTCATCACCAGTTTGGGACTTCTCCTCGCCTCGGTCATTCTTCACACAGGGAGATTATCTCCTTTGGGCTCGGGGCTTCTCTTGGCCATCCTAACTCAAATAGAGAACCTTACCACCAGTGACGATTCTTCCCTTCGGGCCTGTCCCATCAGACTTCTCCTTTCAGAATTCTGCTTGCATTCTGCTATGCCAAAACTATAGTTTGATCCCTGCCTCCCAGATGTCAGATCCCAACATGCTCCTCTCCATGAAAACTTCAAAACTGAACATACATCATGTGGGTCACTCGGGCCTGGCACCCTGAGGTTCCACCTCCGCGGTTCCCTGGGTGTTTTGCCATCGTCCACGGCGAGACTCGTCCGGCATCCTGTCCTGCAGACTCCACCTTCGTTTCCACTGTTGACCTCTGGTGATTTAACTCATCACATCGTTAACGCCTCTAGGCCCTAGGTGTCGGGTCTCTGTGCCTTCTTATCCGCCATCCCCATGGAAAACTCTTTCAGCCCCTCCACGCTCTTGACCCCACCCTCTGCCCCACTGTTGGCTTGTCTTTTCGCATCAGCATCCTCCGGACCTATCGAGCCCTGGTGTCTGGACATCCATTCTCGGAATTTCGCCTTTCTCTCGCCGTCGGGGAGATTTCGCCCCATCCATCCAATCGTCAGGCCTCGAGCTCCCGTCTGCCATTGGCTACCTTGTGAACCACTGATGGCTTTTTGCTCGCCGAGATCCATGGCCTGGGACTCATATCCTCGACTGCCATTGCTAAACAAAAAAATCCCGCCCAGCGTCCCGATCCCTGGGCTCCATCCTGCCGATTGCCGCTAAGCTCAAAAAGAAAAAGCATGCCACCGGACACTTACTGCCAGACTTCCCCTCCCAAAATTCCGTCTGGCATTGGCCATCGCAAACGGCGAAGTTCAGGTGCCTTTCCGGTGCCGGCGGCCCGAGTGCTCAAAAGTAAAATGACATACGACCGGCTGCCCTTTGGTCCCCTGGGCCCCGGGCCCCGGACTTCTATCTCTAGATTTTTGTGATGATTCCACCTTCCCAAACTGCTATCTCCTAACAGCTTTCTGACTTGAGAGTTTCAAACTCTCCTAAATCGATCCAAACGAACCCAAATCTAGAATCTAACTTCAACCCACATGCTGAATTTTGGTCCTCTTCATTTCCAATCTCTTGTCATATTAAAATTTGACCAAAGAAAGTCTTCGGGGGCCTTCCACCATGTTTTCCCTTCTAAACAGCATTCCTGCTGGGGAAGTCTGACCCTCTGCGCTCGAGTTGTCCAAATGCCCTTAATCAAAAAAATCAATAACATCTAGAGATAAAAGATCATGACATGCTTAGTTGATTGTTCAAAATAGATGTTATTTTCAAGATATTGACTAACATGAGTGCTTTTGATGATCTATTGTGCTCACTTTGTCCTTGCTTGCAGATTATATAGAATTGGGTGCAGAAACTTCAGGGGCATCCACCGAAGGGGACAAGGGGAAGAAGTCAGAAAGGACCCCTTGAGGGAAAGAGGACAAGCACTAGATGAAGTACCAATTCCAAGGCGAGCCACTCCACTCAAAGGTCACAACAGATTAGAAGGAGATCACGGACACCGACATTGGCCAAGTGGATATTGATGAATTCATGTAGAGGGTCAAGGTCAATCCAACAACAAAGAATGCAAGGTCAATAAGACAAAGTGGAATAGCTAAGGCTGCGGGATTCCCTCCATCCCTCATGGCGCCTGAGCTGGTTATGGCTTGTCGGGAAGCATACCAAACCAACACAAGGACAATTGTTGATAAGGAGGGCAACATTCTCGCTGACATGTTGCCAGAAGGGATCACCAAGACCTTCCACATTCCCACATTCCAATAGATGGAGGTCCCCACCTTAGAAGAATGCCAGGCAGTGTGGGATGATAATCCGACTGGATGCAAGAAGTCAATAAATCTATATTGGCTCAAGGAAAGATGGGGCAGCACTGCGAAGGTTCCTCAGGAGCTCTTTCGTAGTGATTTCTACAAGGATTACCATGACCTGGTAACCATGTTGAGCAGGGTTATGGGTCTTCTTATGGCCGCCTACTTTCAGGAGTGGATGGCATACTTCATTGAGTAGATCCTGAGTGGAAATGAGGATGTCACAACAAAGGTTTCATTCTACTAGGGAGGAATCATAAGCAACTGCTTCCACGAGTAGTTTGTCAATGTAAAGAAGAGCTCCAAGTTTTACATGACTTCCTACCTTGTCTATTCCTTGGCGGATCAAAGACAGTACAGCGGGTTGTTTGTGGCAACCGATTAGGGGAAAAAGTGAGGACTCAAACCCTTTGATAAATATCCGTAGCTCAAGTACCACAACTTCAAAAGAGATTACTGCAGAGTGAACGACACCTTCATTGGTCACATCATCAAGTTGATTACTGGAGACTTCAAGGGGAGGGTCTCCCACAGTGCCAAGGTGATTTTGAAGTATTATGCCTTCCTCTATATTCAATATCCAAATTTTATGTACATCTATGCCCAGGGCTTCACTGAAAGGCCAAATAGGCTGTCCCAATATCCCAACAACAAAATCATCCTCCTCTAGCTTTCTCGGTAGCTCCAACACCTGCAAGAAATCTTTAGCAACAAACATATAGCGGGGATCTCCCACCCCATGACCCTTGGCCAGGGCATGTACCGACTACAAACCTCCTAGTGTGCTAGTAACTCTGAGAAGGAGCTAAAGGAGTAGCACTTCTACCTACACACTGCTCGCCCATGGATGGACCTGCATGGCCACGTCAAGAAAGGGCTGGGGCCGGCATATGCCCATCTTCACCACATTGAAGATTTCTGGGCTGACTGCTAGGATGACAAGGAGGTGCGCACAAAGCACTGGGTGCTGTCATAATAGTGGTTTACAATTCCTGAGAGGAACGAATTTTAACTGAAATCACATATTTTTAGAAAATATAATGATTTAAGCCTTAAAAAGTTCCATTTTTAGGATTCCAATTGAAGAGGGTTTGATTAAATCACCTTAGATCAAACCCCCTTGGATATAACCTCGCTAGTTTTAAACCATACCTATAAATGCATCTCCTTTACACCTATCAAAATGCTGATAAAAAATCACTTTTGATTTAGATTTTGGGGGATCAAATGAATTCATTTAAAATTTATTTCAAATGATTATGGTATTCCTCAGAACAAGCTATCCAATGAATATAATTTTAATATGTTTTGGTTTTGTTATGTATTTTTAAGTTTTATTAAACATAGGTTTTTCATCGAAAATAAATTTATTTTTTCTTCACATGTGGAAAAATAGAAGATTATCCAAAAAAAAAAAATGAGTGCATCAGATATTGAAGTCCTTGATCCAACAAAAAAAAAATTTTGACATATACAAAAAAAGTTGCGTTATACGGTCACGTTATCTGAATTGTAATTTGTTTGATTTTGAAACTTGATTAAGGAAAAAATATTCAATAAAAAATTATCTAACCAAGTGGAAGCACTAGATATCAGAGGTACAAATCTAAATTTGAAAGAATTATAATTTTATCCTTCATGGAAAAAAAGTTATGCGTTATACGGTGTGCGTCACTTTTTAAAAATGTTGTTTTCTGAAAAAAAATTATTTTCGTGGGAGATGGAAAAATAAGTACAATTTGATTCCAAAAATTTTGAAAAAAATATTTTTTAGAATCTACAGACAAAATTTGATGAGACTCTAGTTTGCACCATCTTCAAATTCCTCATAGTTTAGCCGCTATAGGTGTCCGAATGTGAAGATTTAGTTAAAAATAATAATTTTAGTGTCCAGTTTGGCCAAAAATTGTAAACCACTATTATGGGATCACCCCACTACATGTGAATGACAGTGTAGTTCCTAAGAAGGGTATAACTATTCCCCATGCTAGACCAAGTCGAGGAGGACGAGTCCACCATCATGCATCCGAGGTACCCAGTAGTCACCAATCTACCAATACCGTCAATTGACTGGGATGAACAGGAGGTCGATGACTTGGACACCATAACCCAGCCAATCTTAACTCGTACCAAGCAGTGGATCGATGGGCAGGTGGCACATTTAAAGCAACAGGGTGTAATCTTGACTTATGAAGGGCTCAAAAGTGAGTCAAGTGCCACAGAGGATGTTGCTGCCACCACTTCAACTGGCGGGACTTCCATGTCTCCTCCGGTCACCAGGTACAAGAAAAGAAAAGAAATAGAAACTATGGAGTCTCCAGACCCTAAGGCCTCTGCAAAAAAAGAAGTGTGAGGCTCGCCTCCCAAAAGCCTCAAACTGGCAGGGAGTGCTATGGAACAACCTTCAACCAAAGAGAAAGAAGCAGAAGGAGCAGGTCAATTGCAGCCTCCCTTGGCTCTCCCTGCCCCTCCTGTTGCACCGCCCACCTCCCTGGTTATGGTCGTTGCATCTCCGCTGGCCGTAGACATTTCTGTCCATCTTGCCCCTTCACCTCCGGTCGAGTCGATAATAGTTATTGACTCATATTCCACTATGACTTCTCCCCCATCCTCAGCTGTTATGTCACCAATCACATCACTCCCTCTGGCAACAATAACATCGCCTACTCCCGCTACCACTATGCACGAGGCTCTTACAAGACATATGCAAAACCTTCCCCCTGAGCTCTCCTAGATCTTGATGGATCCAACTCTCCAACCAGCCCTTGTGCAAGTCCTTGCAACTGCTCAACCTTCACAACCACTGACATGGCCACCGGCCATGGAGGCCACAATGCTAATCTCAAAGGAGATGGAGGAAAGAGAGCAAGAGGCCTCAAAGCCTATCGAGGAGGAGGCCGATGAGTATCATGAGCACCCAAAGTACGAACACCGAACCATCAATAGGGTGGTTTATGATGAGGAAGAAAGGGTCTCTTCCAAGAGTGGGGATGAGGAGGACAGCTCTGATGCTAAGGTGATCATTCAAACCTTTGATGATGACCATGATGAAATGGCACAAAAATTGGAGGACATTTGGACAGAGGCGGAAGGGTCATCCCATAATGAAGAAGGGAAACCACCAGAAGAATAGCAGCAAAATGATTTAACTAAGGCTGAAACCCATGTTGTCAAAAGCCCTGAGGCTGAGGGTACTGAGGAAAAGAAGGAAGGGGAAACAACAAGAGAATAAAGTCCCATTCAGCAACTACCCACCAAGCTACCAATCAAATGCCTCGTGTTCACTCATGACTCTAATGAGGAGGAGGAGGATGCTGCCAAATAGAAAGAGAAATCCACAGAAGGAAAAAGAGTAGAAATCTTAGCATTGATTGAGAAGGGCGAGGGTGACCGTGATTCACCCAAGGGGAAGTCTGCTATGCCTGAGTGGTTAGAGAAGTAGCTTGAAAGAAAAACCCCTATGCTAAAGGACCAAAGGGCAAGGTTAGAGGCCATTTTGGGTCGAGCCCAAATTACGACGAAGAAGGAGAAGAAGCCCAAGGTCCGATCTAGAGTAACAATGGACACTTCTGGCTCTCAAGTAGCACAAATTGCAACACCCACAATTGGCTAGTCTGGGGTAAGCTATAACATCTCCACCATTGACTTGGGAACCACAACCAGAGAACAGAAGGTCAAGCACCTTGAGGAGTCAGTTGCTACAGTGGTGCACTTGATAAAACAAGATAAAATCTTGAAGGATGAGCTCAAGGCATAGGTTGCAACCTTAACGGATTACATACAACAATGGTCTATAGTAGATGACATACCTACCACATCCACGACTGCACCTCAACTGCTTTCCAAGGAACATATCAAAAAAATGGAGAGAAGAAAGAACTTGGAGAAGACCACAGAGGATTGGTTCTGACAAGTCTTATACATTAGAAATATGGGAATTAGCCAAGCTGTGTGGATAGCCAACAAGTTCTTGGACCTAATGTAGTCTCTGGAGAGCACAAGGAAACTCTGCACCAATTTACCCGCAACTTATGACTCCACCTTTCCAAGGATTGAAGCTATCCTTCAATTGTCTAAAGCCACGTGGGAGGAGAAGCTTGCATTTAAGAAAGAAGATCACTTGTTGATGGATGTATGGCACCGAGACTTTGACAACCAGAAGGAGAGGTTGGAGCAAATCATGAGCAAGGTGGATCCGGACATTGAGTGGATCAAAGAAATCCGGGTAGAATGCACCCGATACCTTAAGATGATGACGAGCTATGATATGCCCACTGTGCAAATGGATCCGAAAAAGATAAAACCCTACTTCCAGGAGAAGATGAAGGATGGGATGGCTGGAGAAATCACAACGGAATTCCTAAGTTTTGTTGCTCGCGCCTTCGATCAATCGGAGTTGTTTAGAGACTAAGGCTCAAAGTATGATGAGGATTGGAAAAGGCTAGAGGATAACATAAAGGAATGGAGCTACTAAGTGCTGTGATGTGAGATCATTGAAATAGACAAGCTACAGGCGGTCATCCTCAAGTTCATAGAACACACAACTTCTGAGGGACAGGAGGACAGCCCAGTAAAAGATGAACTTCATGAAGAGTAGCTACAGCAAAATAACAATCTACTAAATGAAAAAAGAGCTACAGTGCCATCAGCAAGAAAACGAAATAGGGAAGAGACAAAATGTAATTTTTAAATTGCTGGATATTGGGGGTAGGTGAAACCCTATTTTGTAATGAATCTTGGCCACACAAGAAGAATTAATCTTGGCCATTCATTTGACTTTTTGAAAACTACAAATAGGGCTCTCCTCTCATTTGCAAAGAGAGAGTTGAGTTGTTGTAAAGACATGCTGCAGAAATTTATAAGGAAAAGGCATTGACTTGGTGTATTTTCTTGGTTTCTCCCATGTTACTTGATTCAATCTCCAATGTTAGATGTTTGGCTAAGATTTTACTGCTATTTTAGTTAACTGTCTTCTTTCTTTAGATAGATTTTAGGAATGTTGTTCTGTGATTATAAAAATTTCTGCCATGTTGATAATTTCTTTGTCCATACTTTTTGTTGTTTGATGATGGTAGATAGCTGTGCAAAGTTAGTCTGGACTTGATTTCGAAGCTGCTCCAAAACATTTATCTTTGATTCATGCATGTATGTGGTGGATGAAGGATAAAATATCTGCAAACCTTAGAAGATAGCACAATTTCCATGATACTGTGAAATCCCTGGTTAAGTGGGATATTGTTTTGAGAAATTGTCCATTGCAGTAACTCCATTGTCACTATTCATAGTTAGTTGCAGACTTAGGAACTTTCCCCCTTCCTTGCCTTCTTTTCTTTTTTTTTAACGTCCGACCTATGCTAAGGTTCATTGTACATTGTAAAGCCATATCCAACAACAAAATGGAGTCCAAGATTGTTGTTTGAACCTACAGCCAACGCATAATAACTTTCTATCATAGAACTCCATTTCAAGACCAACTTTCATACTTTGTATCCATGCTTTGCATTTCCTGCGTAAGACTGCCTTGTGATTCTAGCAAATCACATCATTTAACTACTAAGGTATCTGAGCACTATGATGACCTAACATCCGAGAGACCTCAGGATAGTGTTCTGCAATTTGATTGTGGAAGATTGTTTTTTAAGAGAGGTAATGCACCTACACACTGCCTGTGTTGAGAAGTGCATAAAAACACCATCAACAGAATTAGCGCTAGAAGGAGAGCTGACAGTGGAAATATCAAGTTAAGGGATAAAGGTGAAACTGGATCGAATCGTATCATTCTCCCTGGAAATATTTCAAAGGGTTCTATGGTCAACGCCAAATAAGGGAGATTTTGAAGAATTGTAGCCTCCTATGAGGGCAAAATGAGCTTAAGGAAGTAGCGTTGCCTCTTCCTCTTCCTCCATTCCATCCACCTCCATTCCACCCTCAATTTCATTTGGCTGGCCTTCGTCTTCCACCCAACCATCTCGAACTGCATTTGCACCTCTTGCCTCCAGCAGCTAGGGGATTGCTCCTCTCTCAGCCCTTCCAGCCTAGGGTCTAGTCCTATCGGCCGTAGCTCAAGTGCAGTCTCGGATTACTATTGTATTGAAAATACAACCTCAAATTGTTGTCTTCCAACAATAGATACCACCTCCACCACCCTCCATGGCTTGGTTAGCACATAACCCTTCGCAAATACATTTTGGTACCTATAATGATCTGCCCAAGAATCCGGAGGGTTTTTTTTCAAAGTTTCATCCACGCGACCTACAAAGAACAGCTAAGGAGCATATCAAAATATTTGAAACAGTGATCACCAAAATGCAAGTTGACCATGAGGACGTTGCATGCCACCTCTTTCCCCATTCATCAGGGGAAGAGGCCTTCTATTGGTACATCAAGCGGTCGAGGGGATCCATTACCTCATAGAACTTGATGAAGAATGCCTTCCTGCAGAAATACAAGATCCCTATTAGCAATTCGAAGCTTTACCAATAGTTCATGTCTGTCAGGAGGGAAGTCAATGAACCTATTGACTCTTTCAATGACCGCTTCCATCGGGCCTACACAAGGCTTCAGGACCCGTACCTCCATAATGATGCGGTGGCTTTCTCGGTCTATTATGCAGCATTGGACAACCTTACGTCGGCCTTGGTGAAAAGGATGCACCCACCACTCACTACCCTGGTGACCACCTATGTAGAGGTCGTTGTCGCCAGTGCGGACTTGGGGTAGAATATCTCCAGCCCACTGCCTTCTTTGGGGCCGATAGCCCACCTAATGCAGATTCAGGGGCTTAATCAGGCATTTACTCACCAAACCCCTCTAATGAACTAAGTACCTTAATTGCCTATGGTACCACATCCAGGGCAACCATTGAATTATGCACCTCTCGTGCCTTCCTATTTGCAGCCCCAACAGTAGTATAACTATTCTCAAGCTGCTCCACAACAGCAGGCATATTCTCAGCAACCCTAGGCACCATTGTACCTATTGAGACCATATTTTCCTCCAGCTTATCAAAATCAGCCAGCAACCCCACCCACTTTTCTCCAAAATTTGGCACCATCGCCTGGAAGCGCAACTAAGAAAGACAAGTTAGAGGAACTGATGGAGATGATAAAGAAAATGTCCATAGAAATGACACATCTAAAGAATCAGAATAACCAGTTGTAGGCCTCCCAGCATAATTTCTAGGCCAACCTTAACCAGGACAACCGAGACAATAGGGACATCAGAGATAATCAAGAAGTAGGCACTTCCTCCAGGAAGAATTATGATAGGGGAAAAACGCCAATCAAAATACATAAAGGAGACCTTCTCAGAGGCATAATTGCATGTGGAACACTAGACCCAATAATGGAGGAGTCCCTATGCCTTTCGATCAACTGGCAAGCAATGACAAAATGACTAGTGGAGTATACCTTACCGAGGCAGCCTTGTCTAGATGGTGTCGAATTCACAAAACCAACAGACATTTTGAGTTGGATTGTCCCGAGTTCTAGACAGCTACTAAAATCTTCCAGGTGGAGGTGCAAAATGCAGTCGACAATGTCGGCTGCAGGGACATCATTCCATCTGAGCCATATGATTCCTCATGTCTTGTGGTTAATCAAGCACCATTTCTGCGGGGTGACCGCAACGAGCCCGAAGTTGAGCCTACTCCTATTGAGGATGAAGAAGCGCAAGAGGTAAGTAACGAACAAACCTTGAATCAGCTCTTTGATTTAGAAGATAATGGTCTGATAGATGAAGAAGAACCATTTGTAGATGAGGTCCATATGTTCCATCAAAGGTCGACTCCCTACTTCCTTATGAATAGACAGGTGGGTGGACCCTTTACAACTTCCACCCCACCAAATAATTTTGCCACTCTGCCTGATCCTAACGCCAGCAATAACCCTCGGCTTCCTCACATACCTGCCCAATACCTCAACAAGAACAGATTTCAAAACTAGGCACAAAATCAGCCTCAGGGCCAATCCCAAAATCAATCTAGTCAAACGAAGGTCCAACCTCCTAGTTTTTCCATAGGCTAGGCTTTTAGCTCAGAAATTAAGCAAATAGGTGAATATGTAGCAAAAGAGTTCAAGAAGGTAAAAAATAGTTTATTAGCCTTCAAATTATTCAAAATCCATGCTGTCAGGCATGCTTTCTTTAGGTTTCTTAATGGGACTCCATCTTCTAGTACAACACAAGAAACACTAGCTAAGAGGGTTACCTTTAAAGAGCCTAGGAAAGAACTGGAGATACAGGATAATACTGAGAAAAGGAAGGATGTTCCCGTGAATAAATCCGCAAGTAAACAAATTGAAAAGGAGCTAGAAAGGGCTAATAGGAAGCTTTCCAAGGACCAGCCATTTAGGCAAACCAGGGATATGGGCAATGATAAGAACAAGGGTCAGATAGCTCACATGGACACGCCTACGGGCATCTTCTAAGGGAGACCAGAAACTCCCCCTTTCTTGACCACCATTAGGGTCTTTGGAAAGAACCTACACAACCTCCTGCTTGATTTAGGAGTGTCTGCCAATGTCATGCCCTTAGCAGTATGCAAGGCTCTTGGCATCACCCCCACGTCTTCAAGGAGGAAGGTGACCTAGCTGGACAAAATAGAGATGAACATCGTGGGTGAACTAAACCGTATCCCGATGCAGATTGCTATAGACTTGCAGATACAATAGGTCATTGATATTCAAGTGGCTGACATTCCTGATGCATATGGAATCATCTTGGGAAGGGAATTCACCAAGGCACTGAATGGATATACCACCACAGACCTTTCTCACATGTGGACCTTACCATGGAAGGGGCTGCCAAATCAAATCCGTATCGACTGTGAACCTCATATGAAGTACATGATCACAGAGTACAATAATATCAACGAGGTGCTGTTCACCGAGAATGACTTGGAGAATTATCACCCTTTTGCCCACCAAAATGAGGTCGAGCTTTAGGAAGAAGGTGTGGACGAAGTGTTACTAGTGTTGTGCAGTCCTTCGATCGATTCTGCATGAATGGCCCTAGACATGGAAATATTGATAGAAGCTGATGATGAGCTTGATAGGGATGACAACTAGGGACTACTCAATGGCTTCTAGGAATTCATTGAAAAGTGCACAAAGGATCAGCTTAGCCTAGGGGCCCGAATGAATTTACAAGATCTCTTGTTGCCAAACTGGTGTAGAGTTCACAATGCTGCGCATTCTGAATTTGATGATTGCTTGTTTCAAGCCGCAGTTGTACATATTAAAAAATCAGCTGCTCCTCAAATAGAAAAGCCAAAGGAGGCACTAGTAGAACCACATGTTGATCAATACATCAAACCAAAAAATTCCCTAAGGTCACAAGGTCAGCTGTCCAGCTGAAAGGGAATAGAAGTTCAATCAGACCCAAAGATAAGGAACCCTCCACATGCTGGATGCTTCGATTTGATGGATCCAAGTCTAGGCAGGGAGTCGGGATCGGGTTCAAACTCATCAGTCCAACAGGTAAGACATTTCTAGCTGCCCAAAAATTGCAGTTCTATTGCACCAACAATGTAGCAGAATACGAGGCCTTAGTCCTTGGCCTTCTCATGGCCTTGAAGAAAAATGTAAAAATGTTACGAGGTTTCAGGGATTCTGAGCTCGTAGTCAAACAAGTTAGGAATTTGTATTCCTATCATGATCGGAGACTTACAAACTATAGCCATAGGGTCTGGGGTCTCTTGGAGGGCTTAAATGCATTCAATATACAATTAATCCCTCGTACTTAGAATCGTACAGCTGATGCCTTGGCTCAAGCCGCCAGCACTTTACAACCCCTCTCTCTATCTGGACTCAATAAATTCACTATTAAGCTAACATCCACACCATTGGTCCCAGATAATATTACCCACTTGCAAGTCTTCAATGACAACAAACATATCCTTCAATTCATCACAAGTTCTGATGTCTTTGCAGCTCAAATAATTGATGAAGCTGATATGTAGGAAATCGAACTGGACATAGAGGGGGTTATTAATCAAAAAAATTAATATGATCCCTAGGGGTATGGTTTAGTTGGAATGCATATTTGACTTGGACCAGATCAGAGATTAGAATCAGCAAACAAAAAAGGAGGCTATAAGCAACCAGTGCGATGCTCACAACCTTGGGATAGCTGAGGAGACCAAGAATATTTTTATCAGCAAGGTGTGCATGTCAGAGGAAAAGAATGGAATCACGGATGTGTTATGGCGGTACCATGATGTGGTGGCATAGAGCTATGAAGATTTAAAAATATATGACACTTCTGTCATTACTCACACCATCCCTCTTAAGACAGAAGTGAGGCCATTCCTCCAGCTGCAGCGCCCTATCAATGCCTTGCTAGAACCTGTCGTTTATAAAGAGGTGCAAAAGTTGTTCTCAACAAGAATCATTTTCCCGGTTAGGCATTCCACATGGGTGGCCAACTTGGTCCTGGTAAAAAAAAATACAAGGAGATTAGATTGTGTGTAGATTTTCAAAATCTAAACCACGCCTCGAAGAAAGACAACTATCTAGTACCCTCGTTGGATGAGGTGCTGCAGATCGTCAACGGATCCCAGATGATGTCTTTCCTTGATAGATACTCCAGGTATAACCAAGTAATGGTACAGTATGAGGATCGTCACAAGACGGTGTTCACCACGAAGTGGGGGAAGTTCGCATATAGAAGAATGCCTTTCAGGCTCATCAATGCTAGCGCCACCTTCCAACGCACCATGGATATCACCTTCAAGGAATTAATTGGCAAGTGCATAATCATCTACATAGATGATTTGACCGTGTTTTCTAAAAAGCGGGGTGATCACATCTCTGATTTATGCAAGGTATTTTAGAGATGTAGGGAGTTCAGGGTTTTCCTTAACCCCAAGAAGTGCATTTTCAGAGTGACTAAAGGTAGATTGCTCGGGCATATCATTTCAGAACATGGAATCTCCATAGATCCCAAATGTATCGAGTCCTTACTCAAAATCCCACCCCCAGGAAGCAAGACATAATTAAAATATTTCTTTGGAAAGATCAACTTCGTCCAGAAATTCATGATGGGTTTCACAGAGATTGTTAAACCTCTCAATGCTATGCTCAAACAAGATGCCAAAGTTGAATGGACACCTGATGCCAAACAATCTTTCAAAGAAATTAAACTAGCCATCGTTGAGGCACCTATGTTAGTTAGCCCGGATTATCTGAAGCTTTTCTATATCTACTCATTTGCCTCAGAGCATTCCTATGCTAGTATGTTGACCCAGAAGGACGATGAAGGAAATGAGCATCTGATCACCTTTATGAGTACTCCCCTCAAAGATGCTAAATTGCGATACCACAACATTGAAAAATAGGCATATGCTCTTGTCAGAGGGGTGAAGAAATTTAGACACTATATCCTACGCAATAAAGTGTTTGCCATTGTCCCCGAGCCAGTAGTAAAAACATTGCTCATGCAAAATGAATTGGGTGAACAAAGAGCTAAATGGGTCACCCTGCTCCGAGAATATGACATGGAGATCCAACCGATGAAACTGGTGAGAGGATAGGCACTCACCCGTACAATTGCTCAAATAGTAGCAGAAGCTGGACCTAAAGTCACTGTGCAGCAGTACCAGCTTGAGGATGTCTCCCCTGAAGAGTGGTACCAGAATGTCATCTACTATCTGTTGAACCATAAGTGTCTGCCGCACCTGCAAGGAGTCCAAAAGTGGGCCCTGAAATTGAAAAGTAATGGCTATATGCTATAGTGTTCCATTATCTATAAGAACCATGAAGGCATTTATTTGAGATGCCTTGGCAAGGAAGAAGCAGATCGAGTCTTGAAAGAGTTTCACAACAAATTCGGCACGGGCCATGGTTCTAGTTCTTCCACAGCACATCAGATATTGAGAGCAGGGTATTATTCGCCAACTATCTTCAAGGATGCCCATTGCCATGTTCGTTCATGTCACACATGCCAGACCACTTCCACCAAGGAAAAGAATGCTATTGTCCCACTGTAGCCTTTGCTGGAGGTAAGGACGTTTGCGCAATGGGGACTCGACTTCATCGGTCCGGTAAGCCCTCCATCATCTATAGGACACAGGTACATTCTTACCGCTACTGATTACTGTACTAGATGGATGGAAGCAATAGTATGTAAGCAATTCACAACTGAGGTAGTTACTAATTTCTTAGAAAGTTTTATTTTAAATCACTTTGGTTGTCCTTATGCTTTGGTGTGTGATAATAGACCTACGTTTACTTCATTGAAATTTGCTAGTTGGGCATTTGACTATGGAATTTCCCTTAAATTCTCATCTAATTACTACCCTTAGGGAAATGGCCTCACTGAATCTACAAATAAAAACCTGATTACTATGATAAAAAAGTTGCTAGATAGAAATCCCAAAGACTGGCATACCCAACTTCGTTTCGCCCTTTAGGTTGATCGTACTCGCCACAAGGCTGCCCTTGGCGATTCCCCATTCCACCTTGTCTATGACCTAGAACCTATATTTCCCATCCATCTAAAGATTCCTACTCTTCAGTTCATCAATGATTTTTATTAGGGAGGAGATCATAGGGAAGCTCGGTTAGCTGAGCTCTTGCATTTAGAAGAAGTCTGAAACCATACAATAGAAAATTTCGCTAAACATCGGGGCATAGTTAAGAGGTGGTTTGACCACCGAGCCAAGATCAAGGCCTTTAGAATTGTAGATTTGGTCCTATATTGGGACAAGGCCCATGAAAAGAAAGGGGGACACAACAAATTCGACAAGCTCTAGCTTGGCCCCTCTCAAATAGTTGAGATTGTGGGAGATAATGCCTTCCGCCTAAAAACCTTGACCGATGAGAATGTCCCGTTGCCAGTCAATGGGCAACACCTAGAGCATTACTTCCAGACTTGAGCTCGTTCGAGCTCATCATTTTAAATACTTGTACATAGGTTAGGGTAGTTTTCTTTCTGGTTTTCTTGCATTTTGTTTGCGTTGCTCTTTTGTTTTCTCCCTCCTAGCATTTTTGTTTTGAAAGTTGTTTCCCACCCCTTTGCAGTGGCCGTGCTTGCTCGACAAGCAGTTTACTTTGCTGTCCATTCTTTGTGTTCTTCAGCTAAACATTCACTCTCGATTATTGGTCTTTGAAAGCTGCCTATGGATGATTTCCTCACTTGAATTCTGCTCAGAACTTGACCCTTGGATAGATCTTCTTACACACATCTCAGATCTCACACAAAACACATAATAATCATTTTCAAAGGACCGTGCCATGGTTGTTATGACACCCCCGTGAGTGAAAATCTCAAGTCTGCTCCAGTGACCATTGTAGTTTCAAACCCATTGTAGGCTTCAATGCTTACCCAGTCAAAGTAAATGATAAAAGAGAAGTGAAATATCAAAGCAAAGAGCAAAGAAATTCTGAAAAGGGAAATAAATGATCGTATGGGTATTCAGATAACTCTACCAGGGCTATGGACACCCGGACGGCAGTAGAGCAATATCTGTGAGATTGTAGCGACAACCCTATCAGTGCTATGGATGCCTGACTAGCAGCGGGGCAAAGTCCAGGTTACTTTTGGTGTTAGACGATTTATGTAGCTCACTCAGTTGAATTGGTAACCCTGGTCACTATCTCGAGGAGAGGAATGAACTCACTACACACACTTCTGAGATGTCTTATAAGCTGACCCAATTAAGGATCTTGTCCTCCGAGATTCATCTTTGGAAGCCACTCCTAGTCTGCGAAACTAGAGATTCTGGGTCCTGAATGAATATTTATCCCTAGAATGCTCGGGAGCGTTCTCTAGCGGAGTCACCATTTGTTGTGCCCTTAGCACACATGCCCTGTTCGGAATGGAGACCCTCTTTTTGTTCACCTTGTCAGGTCATTTTGTCACTGCCTCATTTTGCGTGCCTCCCTTTTTTATGTCTTCAATGGTTAATGTTGCTTTAAGGTCCCACCATAAATCAACCATGCCTTCCCCTTTTCGTTTTGCTATGTTCTGGCACCTCGCAGAGTCCCTTTGGCAGTTTCTCCCTGCCAACAGCTCAGGGCCCTTCTAGGCCCGGCCGTTCGGGATTCTCTCTCCGAGTTTCCCCGATGGAACTACTGTTCTAGGAGGTGTCTGCTCCACATCCTTTCAGATCTCAGGGTCCTAATCCCCATCCACCATCTGCAAAAAACTTGTTGAAATTTTTGCGGTGTCCTGCCCTCCGGGCCCCGAACCCCAGAGGTTTGCTTCTGAGGTTCCGTCTGTGTTTCACCGTCCGCGACAGTGAACTTCCTGTAGTGACCTGTCCCCAGGTCATGCCAACCTTTTTGCTGACCGAAGATTGTGGGAGCCCCTGTCTACTGTGGGGTGTTTCGGGCCCTACGATCCAAAATTCTGAGTCTGGAATTCCGCGATGATTCCGCTGTTCCTAACGGTTGATCTTCAGTGAAACTCTGCCCTCCAGGCCCCATTTCCCTCTTTTTCGCTGCCATTTGACTGACATGAAATATTTAAAGCAGTCGCTGTCTCATGCCTCCCCAACCGCCAGCCCTGGTTCTCCCACCGCCGTCGCCGACATTTGAATCCACCAACTTTTTCTTCACCGTAACTGCATTAAATACTCGTATTCATGGTGGTTAGGGGTATAAAATACCCACTCCGACCCATCATTTTCATCACAAGATTGCAAAGAAATTGAACAAATTACTATATGGAGCCGACCGTCTTCGAAAACGTCATGCTCGCCATCCTCAGCATCATTCCGTCGACCGTAGGTGGATCCCACGACTCCCTGCATAGTGTGTTTGAGGTAGGCCATCTGTTTTCCCTTCCTGAACTTTGTTTCATGATTTCAACGAATTTAAATGAATGAACAATCATTAAGAGGGCATTAGGTAGTAAAACATAAGATTGCGCACAAAACCCATGTGCTAAAAAGTTGACAAATCATCTATAAATTCCCTCATCACCAGTCTGGGACTTCTCCTCGCCTCGGTCGTTCTTCGCACAGGGAGATTGTCTCCTTCGGGCCCGGGGCTTGTCTTGGCCATCCTAACTCAAACAGAGAACCTTACCACCACCGGCGATTCTTCCCTTCGGGCCTGTCCCATTGGACTTCTCCTTTTGAAATTCTGCTGCACCAAAACTACAGTTTGACCCCTACCGAGCCTGGCTGCCAGATCCTGACATGCTCCTCATTGTGAAAACTTCAAAACTAAACATACATCCTATGGGTCACTCGGGCCTGGGACCTCGGGGTTCTACCTTTGTGGTTCCCAAGGTGTTTTGTCGTCGTCCATGGCATGACTCGTCTGGCGTCCCGCCCTGCAGACTCCACCTTCGTTTTCGCTGTTGACCTTTGGTGATTTAACTCATCACACCATCAACACCTTCAGGCCTTGGGTGCCGAGTCTCTGTGCCTTTTTATCTGTCATTCCCATGGAGAACTCTTTCGGCCCCTCCACGCTCTGGACCCCACCCTCTACCCCGCTATTGGCTTGTCTTTTCACATCGGCATCCTCCAGACCTATCGGGCCCTAGTCTCTGAACATCCGTTCTTGGAAGTATGCCTTTCTCCTGCCATCGGGGAGATTTCACCCCATCCATCCGATCGCCGGGCCTCGAGCTCCTGTCTGCCACTGGCTACCTTGTGAACTGCTGATGGCATTCTGCTCCTCGGGCTCCATGGCCCAGGACTCCTGTCCTCAGCCGCCATTGCTAAACAAAAAATCCCACTCGGCGTCCCGATCCTGGGGCTCCGTTCTGCCGATCGCCGCCGAGCTCAAAAAGAAAAAGCATGCCGCCGGGCTCTTACTACCAGACTTCCCCTCCTAGACTTCCATCCGACGTTGGCCATCCCAAATGGCGAAGTTCAGGCGCCTTTACGGTGCCGCTGGCCCGAGTGCTCAAAAGTAAAATGACATACAGCCGACCGCCCTTTGGTCCCCTGGGCCTCGAGCCCTGGAGTTTCATCTCCAAATTTTCATGATGATTCCGCCATCCCAAATTGCTATCTCTCGACAGCTTTCCGACCTGAGAGTTCCAAACGAACCTAAATCTGGAATCTAACTTCGACCCACATGCTGAGTTTTGGTCCTCTTCATTGCCAATCTCTTGACATATTAAAATTTGACCAAAGAAAGTCTCTGAGGTCCTTCCGCCATGTTTTCCCTTCCAAATAGCATTCCTGTCGGGGAAGTCCAACCCTCCAGGCCCAGGTTGTCCAAATTCCCTTAATCAAAAAAATCAATAATATTTAGAGATAAAAGATCATGACATGCTTAGTTGATTGTTCAAAATAAACGTTATTTTCAAGATATTGACTAACATGAATGCTTTTGATGATCTATTGTGCTAACTTTGTCCTTGCTTGTAGATTATATGGAATCGGGTGCAGAAACTTCAAGGTTATCCGCTGAAGGGGACAAGGGGAAGAAGTCAGGAAGGACCCCTCGAGGGAAAGAGGACAAGCACCAGATGAAGTACCAATTCCAATGTGAGCCACTCCACTCAAAGGTCACAACAGATTGGAAGGAGATCATGGACACCAAAATTGGCCAGGTGGATATCGATGAATTCACGCAGAGGGTTAGGGTCAATCCAACAACAAAGAATGCAAGGTTAATAAGACAAAGTGGAATAGCTAAGGCTGCAAGATTCCCACCATCCCTCATGGTGCCTGAGCTGGTCATGGCTTGTCAGGAAGCATACCAAACTAACACAAGGACAATTGTTGATAAGGAAGGCAACATTCTCGCTGACATATTGTCAGAAGGGATCACCAAGACCTTGTACATTCCCACATTCCAATAGATGGAGGTCCCCACCTTAGAAGAATTCCAGGCAGTGTGGGATGATAATCCCATTAGATGCAAGAAGTTAATAAATCTACATTCACTCAAGGAAAGATGGGGCAGCACTGCGAAGGTTCCTCAGGAGCTCTTCCATAGTGATTTCCATGAGGATTACCATGACCTAGTAACCATGTTGAGCAGGGTTATGGGTCTTCCTACAACCACCTACTTTTAGGAGTGGATGGCATACTTCATTGAGCAGATCCTGTGTGGAAACGAGGATCTCACAACAAAGGTTTCATTCTATTAGGGAGGAATCATAAGCAACTGCTTCCATGAGCAGTTTGTCAACGTAAAGAAGAGCTCCAAGTTTTACATGATTTCCTACCTTTTCTATTCCTTGGTGGATCAAAGACAGTAAAACGGGTTGTCTGTGGCACCCAATCAGGGGCAGAAGCAAGGACTCAAACCCTTTGATAAATATCCACAGCTCTAGTACCACAACTTCAAAAGAGATTACTACAGAGTGGACGACGCCTTTATTGGCCACATCATTAGGTTGATTGTCAGAGACTTCAAGAGGAGGGTCTCCCATAGTGCCAGGGTGCTTTTGAAGTAGTATGCCTTCCTCTATATCCAATATCTGAAGTTTATGTACATCCATGCCCAGGGCTTCACCGGAACACCAAATAGGCTGCCTCGATACCCCAATGATAGAATCATCCTCCTGGAGCTTTCTCGGTAGCTCCAACACCTATAGGAAATCTTTAGCAACAAACATATAGCAGGGATATTCTATCCCATTACCCTTGGCCAAGCCATGTACCGACTGCAAACCTCCCAGTGTGCTGGTAACTCTGAGAAGGAGCTAAAGGAGTACCACTTCTACCTACACACTGCTCACCTGCGGATGGACTTGCATGGCCACATTAGGAAAGTGTTGGGGCCTGCATATGCCCATCTTCACCACATTGAAGATTTCTAGGCTGGCTGCTAGGATGACAAAGAGGTGCGCGCAAGGCACTACATGGGAAGGACGGTGCAGTTCCTAAGAATGGTACAACCATTCCCCGTGCTAGACCAAGTCGAGGAGGACGAGTCCACCATCATGCATCCGAGGTACCTGACAGTTGCCAATCTACCAATACCTTCAATTGACTAGGATGAATAGGGGGTCCATGACCTGGACACCATAACCTAGCCAATCTTGACTTGTACCAAGGAGTGGATTGATGGGTAGGTGGCACATTTAAAGTGACAGGGAGTAATCTTGACTTATGAAGGGCTCAAAAGTGAGCTGAGTGCCACACAAGATGCTGCTGCCACCACTTCAACTGGTGGGACTTCCAAGTCTCCTTCGATCACCAGGTACAGGAAAAGAAAAGAAATAGAAACCACACAGTCTCCAAACCCCAAGGCCTCTGCAAAAGAAAGAAGGGGGAGGCTCGCCTCCCAAAAGACTCAAACTGGCAGGGAGTGCTGCGGAATAACCTTCAACCAAAGAGAAAGAAGCAGAAGGAGCGGGTCAATTGCAGCCTCCCTTGGCTCTCCCTGCCCCTCCTGTTGCACCGCCCACCTCCCTGGCTATGGTCGCTGCATCTCCGCCGAGCATAGACATTTCTTTCCATCTTGCCCCTTCGCCTCCAGCCGAGTCGGTAATAGTTATTGACTCATTTCCACTATGACTTCTCCCCCCTCGTATACTGCTATGTCATGAATTACATCACTCCCTCTGGCAACAATAACATCACCTACTCCCATAGCCACTATGCCCAAGGCTCTTACAAAACATATGCAAAACCTTCCCCCTCAGCTCTCCTAGATCTTGATGGATCCAACTCTCCAAGCAGCCCTTGCGCAAGTCCTTGCAACTGCTTAACCTTCACAACCACCGACAGGGCCACTAGCCATGGAGGCCACAATGCTAATCTTAAAGGAGTTGGAGGAATGAGAGCAGAATGCCTTGAAGCCTGTCAAGGAGGAGGCCAATGAGTATCATGAGCACCCAGAGTACGAACACCGAACCATCGACAGGGTGGTTTATGAGGAGGAAGAAAGGGGCTCTTCCGAGAGTGGGGATGAGGAGGACGGCTCTGACGCTAAGGTGATCATTCAAACCTTTGATGATGACCTTAAGGAGGAAATGGCACATCAATTGGAGGACATTGATACATAGATGGAAGGGTCACCCCATAATGAAGAAAGGCAACCACCAGAAGAATAGTAGCAAAAGGATTTAACTAAGGCTGAAACCCATGTTGTTAGAAGCCCCGAGGCTGAGGGTACTGAGGAAAAGAAGGAAGGGGAAACAACAAGAGAAGAAAGTACCATTTAGGAACTACCCACTAGGCTTCCAATCAAATGCCTCATGTTCGTTCATGACTCCGATGAGGAGGAGGAGGATGCTACCAAAGAGAAAGAAAAATCCATAGAAGTAAAAAGAGCAAAAAATCTTGGCATTGAGTGAGAAGGGCAAGGGTGACCATGATTCACCCAAGGGGAAGTCTGCTATTCCTGAGTGGTTAGAGAAGTAGCTTGAAAGAAAAACCCCTATGCTAAAGGACCCAAGGGCAAGGTTAGAGGCCATCTTGTCTCGAGTCCAAATTACGACGAAGAAGGAGAAGAACCCAAGGTCTGATCCAGAGTAACAATGGATGCTTCTGGCTCTCAAGCGGCACAAATTGCAACACCCACAATTGGCTAGTCTGGGGTAAGCTATAACATCTCCACCATTGACTTGGGAACCACAACTAGAGAACAGAAGGTCGAGCACCTTGAGGAGTCAGTGGCTATAGTGGTGCACCTAATAAAACAAGATAAAATCTTGAAGGATGAGTTCAAGGCATAGGTTGCAGCCTTAAAGAATTACATATAGCAATGGTCTTCAGTAGACGACCTGCCTACCACATCCACGGCTGCACCTTAGCTATTTTCCAAGGAACAGATCAACAAAATGGAGAGAAGAAAGAACTTGGAGAAGACCACAAAGGATTGGTTCTGACAAGTCTCATATGTCAGAAACATGGGAATTAGCCGGGCTGTGTGGATAGCCAACAAGTTCTTGGACCTAATGCAGTCTCTAGAGAGCACAAGGAAACTCTGCACCAATTTCCCCACAACTTATGACTCCACCTTTCCAAGGATTGAAGCTATCCTTCAATTTCTTAAAGCCACATGGGAGCAGAAGCTTGCATTTAAGAAAGAAGATCACTAGCTGATGGATGTGTGGCAATGAGACTTTGACAACCAGAAGGAGAGGTTGGAGCAAATCATGAGCAAGGTGGATCCAGACATTGAGTGGATTAAAGAATTCTGGGTAGAATGTGCCTGATACCTTAAGATGATGACGAGATATGATATGCCCATTGTGCAAATGGATCCAAAAAAGATAAAACCCTACTTCCAGGAGAAGATGAAGGACAGGATGGCTGGAGAAATCACAACGGAATTCCTAAGTTTTGCTGCCCATGCCTTCGATCAATCAGAGTTGTTCAAAGACCAAGGCTCAAAGTATGATGATGATTGGAAAAGGTTGGAGGATAATGCAAAGGAATGGAGCTACCAGGTGATGCGATGTGAGATCATCAAAATAGACAAGCTCCAGGTGGTCGTCCTCAAGTTCATAGAACACAAAGCTTCCGAGGGACAGGAGGACAGCCCAGTAAAAGATGAACTTCCTGAAGAGTAGCTATAGAAAAATAGCAATTTGCTAAATGAAAAAAGAGCTATAGTGCCATCAGCAAGAAGATGAAATAGGGAAGAGACAAAATGTAATTTTTAAATTGTTGGATATTGGGGGGTATTTGAAACCCTATTTTGTAATGAATCTTGGCCACACAATAATAATTAATCTTGGCCATTCATTTGACTTTTGGAAAACTATAAATAGGGCTCTCCTGTCATTTGCAAAGAGAGAGTTGAGTTGTTGTAAATACATACTATAGAAATTTATAAGGAACTTGGTGTATTTTCTTGGTTTCTCCCATGTTACTTGATTCAATCTCCAATGTTAGATGTTTGGCTTAGATTTTACTACTATTTTAGTTAGTTGTCTTCTTTCTTTGGATAGATTTTAGGAATGTTGTTCTATGATTATGAGAATTCCTGCCATGTTGATGATTTCTTTGTCCATACTTTTTGCTGTTTGTTGATGGTAGATAGCTGTGCAAAGTTAGTTTGGATTTCATTTTGAAGCTGCTCCAAAACATTTATCTTTGATTCATGCATGTATGTGGTGGATGAAGGATAAAATATCTACAGACCTTAGAAGATAGCACAATTTCCATGATATTGTGAAATCCCTGGTTAAGTAGGATATTGTTTTGAGAAATTGTCCATTGTAGGAACTCCATTGTCACTATCCATAGTTAGTTGTAGACTTAGGAACTTTCCCCCTTCCTTGCCTTCTTTTCTTTTTTTTTAACAATTGACCTATGCTAAGGTTCATTGCACATTGTAAAGCCAAATCCAACAACAAAATGGAGTCCAAGATTGTTGTTTGAACCTACAGCCAATGCATAATAACTTTCTATCAGAAGAACTCCATTTCAAGATCCAACTTCCATACTTTGCATTTCCTACGTAAGACCGCCTTGTGATTCTAGCAAACCACATCAAACTATTGAGGTATATGAGCACTATCATGACCTGACATCTGAGAGACCTTTGGATAGTGTTCTACAATTTGATTGTGGAAGATTGTCTTTCAAGAGAGGTAGTTCACCTACGCACTGCCTGTGTTGGGAAGTGCATAAAAACACCATCAACAGTTACCTAGCCACTTTTAGGTTCTCATCCTCTATCACATTTGATATCAAGAAAAGCTTCTAAAACTCTTCAGTATAGGTGTTTACATCTTGGTCTTTCTGCCTTGGACTTTGCCTCTTCTTGTGCAGTTGAATCTCATAGTCATCTAGCATGTAGGCTTCCTTCACCTTAGCAACCATTCCTTTCCAAGTTGATATGGGCTGTTTTCCTTCTTTCTCCCTTTCAGTCTAAAAAAACTTCCACCATGTGAAAGCTGATCCTCTCAACCTTAATTTATCAACCTTCACTTTCTGTGCTTCAGTGACTCCATCATAGTCAAAGTGGTTCTCCATGCCATCTATCCAATCCATGACTGAATCAGGATCCATCTTTCCACTGAACAATGGTATGCCCTCAAGTCCTTTTCCACTCAAGGCTTTCAATGCCTTCAAGAAAGGCTCCTCCTCCAAAATAGGGTCAGGTTCAGGGACCTTGTCCTCCTTTGCAACCTCTTCTTCCTTTGGTACCTTTCCTTCCAACCTTGCATCATTCAATGCTTTCTCAAGTTGCTCTATTCTATCTTTTAACGACTTGTTGTCTTCTTCTTGTTCTTCAACCCTCTTGGATAATTGTGCATTTGTCACCATGTTGGGAGTTTCACTTGACTCAACTTCTGACATATAAGCTACTTTCCCAAACCTTTAACCTTGCCCTGATACTAATCTGATAGGGACAGGGATTGGAGGAATCACTCACTAATTCCTGCTCTTGGCCTTTCCTCAATAGACCCCCTTGGTGCCTTGTTCCACCAAGCTAACCTATAGGTCCCTGCTTCTACCTAGGAACCCCTGGTTATCTGACCAATCCCTCTTCTATCCACTTGTCCTTTTTCCAAGCAAATCTTGGTGCTTCACCATATTCTCTCGTTTGGCCCTTAATCTGCCCTAAAGGCCTAATAACCTTAAACTTCCTAAAGGTTCTTGTAGGGGCTTAAAGGTGTTTCAAGAACTTAAAAATGACCAATATAAATTCCTTGTGCAACCACAATCCTCCAAATTTCCATCGCTTCGTCAAGGTTCCTTCCTAGGGCTTGAAAGGCTAGTAGCCTTGAGCCCCTAATTAGGTCTCTGAAATAGGGGTTTGATGCTTCTTCCTCCTAAACCCACCAAGGATCTAGGTTCTTGGCTTAGGAATGGTGTCTCTCCTACCCTCACCTCCAAGAATCTTATGGTCTCAAGCCTGCTCAGGCTGTATACTATCTAGACACAAAGATGCACAAGAACCCTAGGGTTTCTAAATTTTACAGAGCTAATTGAAGACTGTCAAAGAATGCTCTCACAAGATGAACTACCAGAACTCTTTCCTAACATCCAAGCATACCTAAGACCTTCCTTTAAATTCTACAAAAATAATTTCACTTAGATCTTTGTTCCCCTACAAAATATGGAACTTTTACTGCAAGACTACCCTAACTAGGCTTGCTCTGGCTCGCCTAGGGAATCCATTTGCTAGCCACCAAAGAACTCACAAAAACCTTATCTACAACCATATTTACAAGCATGGATGTAGGGCACATTTCCCAAGAGGCCGTAAAAATTGTACAATGGGAAGGTGCTCTAAGCCTCCATCTTTCCAACACCGCTTGATTCAGGCCAGAAAACACAAAAAATCAAAGTATTTACAAATGCAAGTTAAAAACACACTAAAAAATCAAAAAGAAAGGCTTCCCAAGATTGTATAAGCCTCACACTACATACTACACATAGTAAATAACATAATCATGCCATTAAAGATCAGTTTCAACACAAGAACTCAGGAAAACTATCTCCTCAACGTTGTTTTTTCCAATTTCTCAAAACACAGTCCGTACAAAAACTTTCTAACCAACCAAAAGGTCATGGCATGCCTTAAATGTGCCTTCACAACAACTTAGGTGATTTGGTCGAACTCAAAGATGACCTAAAGATTCATATTATAAAACCTCATGTGTTTTCAAACACCTTGACTAGATTGGTAAAGATGACAAGTTGGGCTTCAAAACCCACTCATGATTGCCACCTCCCAATCCAGTGATCATGGATAGATCAAGTTTTATTCAAAACTACAACAACCAAGCAAGATGGTCCACATGACCTCAACTTAGCACAACAAAATTTTGGACTTCCAACAAAAACTTCAATAAAACTAAACCTTGCCAGGTGCTCCTGCACCACCCACTAGCTATCTAAAATGAGGTAGATAAGTCTTGCATCTAGCAATTTTTTCAGTTTCCCTTTTACAATTTCTCTCAGTGTAGGGTTAATTTTTCTTTGTGGCTTCCTCAATGGGGTGCAATTATCTCTGATGTAAATTTTGTGTGTAAAAATTTTAGGGTCCAATCCCTTCATATCATGATAATCCAACACAAATGCATGTTGATGGGTCCTTAATAAGTTTTACAATAAAAATTGTTGTTCCTCACTTAGTTTAATGTTAACATTTAGATACTTTCCTTCTGACACTTGTACTTCTATAGATGACTCTATCATAGCTACTTCATTAACACATGGTACCTTTAGTTCATATGGAAGCAATGTATGGGACATAGCTACTATTGTAGGAAGTCTGTCTGAAGGAATAGTGGCTATAGGAAGAGTGGATGTAGGGAGAATGTCTACAGGAATAATGGTTATAGGAAGAGTAGGCATAATTGTCTTGAATAGAGTAGCAGAATGAGAAGATGATGCTTCCTCCATTTCATAATGGTTTTAAATGATGTTAGTCAATACTTCATTATTATTTTGAATTTGCATGAAAGAGCTTCTGCCTATCATCATAAGCTATGACATAGAATTAACTTCCTCGGCCTCTTCACCAACATGTGGTCATATGAGATTATCCTCATAATGATATGGCTAAGCAGGAGGATAAAGAACAAAATTTTTAGTGCTCATCCCATCTAAAATGGTCATGTCACCTGACCAACATACAATATATGCATCTATAGTTGATAACCATGGCCTTCCAATAATAATGGGATACCCACCTACTGTAGCCTTAGGAGAAAGAATCATGAACTCTGTTGGGTACTCCCAAGATTCTAAAACTACCACAAGATCCTCCACTATACCATCAGGCTTAATAGTAGAACTACCAACAAGCTACAGGATAGTAGGAGTAGATATCATGCTTGCAATGTTTAGTTGCTACAAGATGTCCTTGGTCATTACATTTATTGCTGCCCCTAAATCAATCAAAGAATTCTTAATTTTGATCCCATTTATAACAATTGGTACCACAAGACTACCTGGGTCATTGTACTTGGGGATAGTCACTTTTCCAAGCATGATGTTAGCTAGTTGTCCCACCACATGAATTGTAGTTGGGTCTTTCTTTTTCCTACCTGTATTCTTGAGGCATGCTTCCTTGATTGCCTTACCATAGATTGGAACATCCTTTATGGCTTGGAATAGAGGGATATGGACACATGTATGCTTCAGCTAATCCAAGATATCAAAGGTTGTGTCATTTTCTTCCTTCTTCTTGGAAACTTCCAATCTCTGAGAAAATGGTGGTTCTTGTTCATCTACTTGAAAAGGACTAGTTCATAATTTTTAGGTGCACTTGGTTGAATAGGATCATTCAAAGGTTCCTCCTACTCTTCCATAGGAAGCTCAGTGATAATGGGCTTGGAAGGGGTTGGTAGAGTAGTTCTTGAATGTAAGAGGATGTCACTTACACTCATAACATATGCAGTTAATTGATTTGAATCAGTAGAGTATGAAGGCTATTGTTGTGGTTTATTATTTGGATTGGGTGTTGGTTGAGCTAGTAGCTGAGTAAGTTTAGGTGCATTTGAGCTTGAATTAGTAGGTTGAGGCACTATAGAAGGATGCAAGGAATGAGAAGGTGGTTGCATGTAATTGGTTTTTTGCATTGGCCATTCTTTTCATCCCCTCCATTGATTTATTTGTTGACAATTTCCTATAGGTGGCTATCAATGCACTTGAAATTGCTACCAATTCCCTTGAGGTTGGTTCCACTAGGGTGGAGAGTTTTGATGATTTGGAAAACCATTTGGATGGTTACTCCAAGGTTGTGGTGGATATCCTCCATAGTTGGATGGATATGGGGGCTGCCATTGGTTTCCATATGAATAAGAATTGAAATATGGCCCAACATAAGAGAGTGGATCTGGAGGCATACCTTGTCTTGGAACCTGAGGCCTCCTTTGTGCAACATAGTAGACTTGGTATTCTTCAATATGAATGGGATTGAACTTAGGTGCAATATATTTTCCTTCAATATTGGCTACCATCTTGCATCTATAGTCCTTTTTTTTGTAATGGGGGAAATACTTTTCCAACATTACCTCTACCTCCTCTTGCTTCTTGGCTTGAAGTGTATCTAGCTGAGTAGCTAGAATGTTTATAATGTCTCACTTGAAGTCTGCCAGCAAATGAGTAATCTCCACTCTTGAAACTTCGCTGGTAGTTGATTTACCCATGGAATATTGGTAATCTCTCCCTTTATTTGAAGCTACCCTAGAGTATTTCTAACATATTTTCTTGATACTTTCCCAAGGAACTTTGGAGATATCTCCTCCTCCCATCAAGTCCAAGGCATTGGTGCAATTTTCATTGATTCCTCTTGGGAAAAGAAACTTTTGTGAGTCTTCATTGAGTGTATGGTGTAGAGTTTTTTGTAGGAAAAACAAAAACCTTGCAATATAATCCTCAAGGCTCTCATCTTCCTTTTACTACATCCTAAGAAATGTCACCTCCTCTCATGTCACTACCCCTACAATATTCCTTGTATTTCTCAAGGAATTTTGTCTTGATGTCTTCCCAATTTTCCACAGTATCTCTTCATAGCCTTATGAACCATCTTAATGAAGCTTCTTTTAGAGTGGTATGAAATAGATTAAACCTATGGGAATCATTGGTATAATGATAACTCCTACATAGTACATGTAAAACTCAAACAAAAAGGTATCAAGATCTTCTATGGAAAGTCCATAAAACTTGGGGAGTGCTAAAGCAGGGATGTTTTTGATATTTTTAACTTCATTCTAATGGGAAATGGTGAAAGGAAAAGTTTTTTGGTGAAGTCTATTCCTATTTTCATCACCCATTCTTGCTTGATGTAGTTCCAAAGCAAAGGGGTTCTCAAGCTAATTTTGGTCTTCAAAGGAAATTGTAGAGCTAGTCAAATTAGGAAATGCATCAACAAAGGGGTGTGGATCTTCTTCTTCTTCTTGTCTTGGTAGGTTATGATATTCAACTAGTTGGAATGGATTAGGATTGTTAGGAAGTAATCTCCCATAAGCATCCCTTCTTCTTCCTCTATGCATGCGGTATCAACTCACTATTAGCCAACTCACACAAAAAATTGGTAAAGAATATGTGGGGTTCTTTACTTCCTAAATGAGGGTATACTAAAAACAACTTCAAGAAATACTACAACAAGAAAGACTACTAATGAATCCAAAGAACTCCCTAGTTTGACACCATCCTCGACAATGTTGCCAAATTTTTTGCCTCCTAAAATGATTCAACAACTAGGACTTTACAACCACAATTCAAAGATTGGAAATCTAACTTGAATACCTATTTCAATCATCATGAAGGTGCATTTAACTTATCAACCTAGGGACATGAAATTGAAATAGGTCAGTACAATATGTGCACTAGGAATCCAAAGTAGCCATTTTCATTCTATAGTTAAGAAAGAAACAATGCTTAAAATAAATTGCTTATAAAGGAATAACATGATTGCTAACCATCAATCAACAATTACACCAAGCTAAAATATGTGAAAAAAAGAAAATCTGAGCAAACAAGCAGGGCACTACTCTATCTACTTTGGTTGTAGGAACAGTCACATAATGGATTTCTAGTGGTTGTAGCAACAATCTGTGCCATATTTTTAACTAATTGCTAAAAAAAGAATAATACTAAAATAAATGATGGATTACTCACCAAGTGGGACCCCTTGGATAAGTATCCTCTAAAACTAATGAGAAATTAGTTGCTCAAAATTAGAACTTCATTTTGTTCACTATAAAACATGAGCAAAAAAGAGTAGTATATCTGTATTTTTAAAAACTTGATAATGCAAGTACAATATCAAATCATGCAACCTTCAGAAAGGGAGCATTCGATCCTTATTTATACTATCAATTAAACAAGGCAATCAACTCCATGAACTAGGAGGACGTCATATAGGGAAAATAGAGAAACTTGGGCGATGGTTATGCATGCATGGAACCTGGTCAGACATGCATGTCCAACCACAAATTTAGTGCTACAGTAACACACACATTTTTTCAACATCAACGATGACCACTAGAAGGTGGTTACATTTGGTTTGCATAAGGAATCTCTTGTCATCGACCTCCTCTAACCTTTGAATGATTACCTTCTTGGATGTTATGGGGCATGCCCAACTGGCGATGTATTCCTCAATTTGGCATCCTCAAATTAAATCTACATGGTAATGCTAGTATTCACAATAATTGCATATCTGTAACCACCTTAAGGAACATTCATCAACCACATGCAAAACTAATATAGAAAGTCCACATAACATGCCATTATCATTAAGGGTTTGTGGATATAAAAGTAAGCCTAATGTCTATAGTTTGAGGAAATATCATAAAATTATCAACACTTAACATCAAAGTCCATGATAACTTCATCAATTAAATAAAAAATTCTACCCAAAAATGATACCATAAACTATACTCATCACCTACCATACATAGAGGTGAACCTGTGATTTGGAAAGGTGAACTCACGTTAGACAGAGGAAAATCCACCTCCCATACAAAAACAAAAGAGTGAATCATCTTGACCACTGAAAGCTTATTGTTTCTCGAGTCCATTCTTGTGATCAAAATTTTTTATCATCATCAATTTATCCTTAATCACCATTTTTCATACATCTGCATTTTCCAAAATTCATTGAATCCTTAATCTAATCATGTAGTTTCATCGTAGGACATCTTTAGACTGCATATCCATCATCAATGTATCAATTAGAGTCCCTTAGATGTCATTTTAGGGATCTTTTATCCAATTGGGTTAGGTAACTAATCCTAATTATTATCATCCATGTTGAATTAGTATTGTTATCCATCTTGAGTTAGTAATCCTTTACTTCCTCATCAATCTACTTTCATATAGAGGTGGATTCATACTAAAATCATCTTCTTTATCATCTGATCCAATAATAAATGTCTTGCATCATCTAGTTGAGCTCCTAAATCTATTTCAGAGTTAATCCAATCAATCCATTGCATCTTATCAATCAACCCAATAATGAATCACTCCATCATCCTAGTAATTTTTTAAATCATTCTCTAGGTTATCATCACTTAGGTGCATCTTAGGGCTTATTCTCATTTTAGTCTTCTAGTCACTTACATTTTCATGCTCATTACTACACAATCACAGGAAAATAAAATCATGGAGCTATAATAGTCCCAAGGTGGTCAACCTAAGTATCATCTAAATTCACCAACTAATGGTGGCACTTTGCAATTGAAAATAAAAATTCACATACAACCTTCCCTAAAATAAAGCATAGTTAACCAACCTGAGCTCGTCATTGATAAATATCTTAGCAATCCTACCAATGTGCAAATGATTGATCATCTTCTCGATGAGCATGGGGATAAAATCATCACCTCATTTATCATGAGGGATATTAAGCCACCACCAAGATTTGATATGTCACAATATGTCAACATAACTCCCAATCCACCACAAGATCTTAATCTAGGCTCACCAGTATAGCAAGTCCCTTAGGTTATCCCACAAGACACATGGTACCAACCTAGATTTTGTAATGATGTCTATTATTAAATCCCACCCTCTCCTATTCAAATTTTAGTTATGGGTGTGGAACTTGATCCCAATAATCCCTAAGGTTTTGGTCCTACTAGTCCCTAAGGCTTTACCAATCAATAAGGTCCAAACAATCCCCAAGGTCCTAGTCCTATTAATTTGCAAGGGATTAACCCACAAGTTTCTACCCCCACACCATCTGCACCACCTCTTCCACTGAATCAACTAGGATAGCCATCATATAAAATTGGGGACAATGCATATAATCCTTTTGCTGCTGAGCCACCTCTTCATATGCCCCATTCCCACATACACCCATTGAACTTACCACTACCTCCATTTACATCTTAGCACCAACCTCAAGCTAGTTTTCCACCCCCGTAGCAACTGTCATCCCAACCACCTTACCAACAACCACTATAACAACCATCGTCACAACCTCCACATTAACCCCAAGTGTTGTCACAACCCCAACAACTGCCATCACAACCACCTTACTAATAACCACCATAACAACCAACACACCAACCTCAAGGTCATCTATCACAACCTCTACATCAATCCAAAATTCCATCACATCCTCAACAAAAAACCTCAAGGTAATCCATCACAACCTCCTCATCAAACCCATATCACCTCACAACCACAACAACCTTCTCAACAAACCCAAGGGAACCCTGCCACCCAATATCAATATCAATATCATCCACAACCCCCACCACATCAACCTCCTTCCCAAAACACTTATTATCAACCTCCTCCTCCACCAAGTACTCCTAGACAACAACCCACCACATCCAACCTCAACACCAATTATTATTACTATAATCCACAATAATCCCAACAACAACCATCTTACACTAATCCTCAACAGCCACAACAAAGAACTTACCATCAACAATCTAATCCACAAGAGCCTTTGTATAATTCCCAACAACCTACAAATGATTACCAATCCAATACATTCTACTACCACCAACCAGTATATTAGTAGGGTGTGTCCTCCTCATATCACCAAGCCTTGTCATCATATCAACAAATTTACACCAATCCTCAACCCACATATGTTGAGAAAAACTAACAAATCCCTTAGTACCCACCTTTGCCATCATACGATAAATCCATTCTACCTCCACCATATGATCAGTCCAATCCAATAGGTCCTCACCTATTAGTGCCAATTAATAAGGAGTGGGAAGATATGAAAATTTTTCTAGAAGACTTATAGGTGGGTAAATTGAAGAAATCCTTTAAGTTTGAGGACATTTGTCCTTACCTATTTTACTCATCCATTTTACTCATCCCCTTCCCTAAACATTTTTAAATCCTAAAATTTGACAAGTACAAGAGGAAGGGTGATCCATGAAACCACTTGCAAGAGTTTTATATTCATTTCCGAAAGGTCCTACATAATGATAACTACCTCCTTATATTTTTCCCTAGGAGCCTAATAGAAAAACATTTAGAATGGTTCATGGGTCTTCTGAGAGGGTCAATCTCTTCCTTTGTTTATTTTTCAGATAAGTTTGTTGCACACTGTTGGTGTAATTAATATTTAATTACACTTTGCATAAGTTTACTTAGGCTTTATTTAATTCTAAGTTATAGGATCTTATCTTTATCTTATCGAGCTATCTTGTTTCTCAAGATAAGATTAGGGTTATGCATCTTTGCTTTTATAAAGCAAATCATTATCTTGTAATTATTGAATTCTTGAATAATTATGTTGCACATCTTTTTGCAATATCTCTTCCTTTTCTGATTTTTCTCTTCTATGGAAGGTCTTTTCGGTTTGCAAATCTCATCTTGATTTCTAACATGGTATCAGAGCCTTGATTTTCAGCCCCTTCTTAGATTTCTGGAGAGATTCATTGCAGAGTTCGTTTGGGATTCTTCAAGGGTTTCATACCTTGAGTTTGTCTTTCTATTTGGGTGCTCTATCATGGTTACTTTTGGTGCATGTTGGAGGAAATATGAGCTCATATTTGAGTTTAGGGTTGTTGGAAAAGTCAAGATTGACATTTGTTTTGCCTGAATTTGACATTTTATGCCAGAGTTATGAGGGTTTGAAGATTTGTCAAATCTGGGAGTTGCAAACACTTCTGGTGCATTTTCAGGCAGATCAGACCTTGCCATCAAATCCAGAGCATCTGAGAGATGAAAAATGACATATAATATGCCCTATTTCGATGTCAGGAGCTTCTAAGGAAAAAAAAATTATTCTAGAAGCTGTACGGCCTGTGCACATAGATCGAGAAAAAAATTTCAACCCTGGTAAAATTTTTATTTTCTGGATTTAATCTTTTTTCTAGAAAATTTCAAAAAAAATTGTAAAAGGTTTTAAAGTTATAAAAAAAAATCATAATTTTTTTTTGAAAAACAAAACCTTTTTAAAGTTTTGAAAAAGCCTTTATAAGGCTGGCACAGGGTACCCTGTGCAGTACTACACAAGACATACTTGTGCAACCTGTGTAGGCCTACGCAGGTCGTACCTACATAGGCCTGCGTAGGTCTTACCTACGTAGGCCTATGCAGGTACCTTGAGCTAGGAGCCGTGGGGGTGGGCCCACATGCCCACCCTCCATATATATATATTTTTAAAAAAAATTATCAATTTTTTTTTTAATGTAATCTTTTTTATTTTTTATTTTTATAAATTTTTTATTTTTTTTGTAATAAGCCAAATTGGGAAAAAGTGCCGATGGCCATTTGACCATCAATTTTAAGCTCAAAATTTTCTTGCGACGACCGTATGACTGTCAAATTTAATGCCGCACTATTTTTTCCCCTTTTGGAGCAGTTTTCACTGAATCAGACATATTTTTTGCATACAATCTCTATTTTTCGCAAACAAGATACCGTTGGAAAGCTGATTTCGATGCCAATCTAGTGGTGTAGGGTTTTTTTTACTATATTTGTCTCTAGATTTATTTTTCAGGCCTTTGAACTCAGATGTTGTTGTTTTCACTCTAGAGGGCATATCTTTTGACTCGGTGATCCAGTTTTCGTCATTCTTGCGGCGTTGGAAAGCTGATTCAGTCCTCTACAAAGATCTGAGGTCTATTTTATTTTTTTGTTTCTGCATTTTTGTATGCTCTTCTTTTAAAATTGCTGGGTTATTGTAATAAATGAACTATGATAAAGTTCCATTTCAGGAGGTTTCTTGCATAATAAATCCAATTAGAGTGTGCATGCACTTTGATCTCCATATTCATATTGTTTTGATGGAAACTCACATAAGATAACTAGTTTCTTTGTTTCTTTTAGCCATATTTTTGTCTTGCTTGACACATATCGGATTCATCAGTTCACACTTCAGTTGGGAGATTATGTTTCTTGATCCTCATTGGTTCAGATTATTCTTAGTTTGAGGGCCATGTTTTAATGATTAATGTTCCAAAGTCTACTTTTGGTACTCATTCCCATGGAAGAGTTTCAATCATAGTTTGGAATCGACATCAAGATACACGGTTTCTAGATTCTGTCATAATCTCATCTACTGTTGTTTCACAGATTCTAGGGTTGTTCCAGTTTGTGAATTTTTGAGTGTTCTATGGCATCAGGTCTGCTGCCACATTATCATGATTTCAGTTTTGGTTTCAGTTGTGGATAGTAGTATCTTTCTTTTTTCTTCAGATTACAATTCCAATGTTACTCCACATTGATCTTCTAGTGCTTCTTTGTAGAAGTCATCTCATTGTAGGGGGGTTTTGTCCCACTAGATTTTCCTTCTCTACCTCATATTGCATTTGTACTTGGGTACTTGATTAGGCCTTGTTGTCAGGAACCATTCATGCTTTCTTGCATTCATCTTAGTTTTAGGTGCATGCTTTATTAGTCTCCCTAAGTTTCACTTATGGGGGGGTGTTGGTGTAATTAATATTTAATTACACTTTGTAGAAGTTTACTTAGGCTTTATTTAATTCCTAAGTTATAGGATCGTATCTTTATCTTATCAAGCTATCTTGTTGCTCAAGATAATATTAGGGTTATGCATCTTTTCTTTTATAAAGATGATCATTATCTTGTAATTATTGAATTCCTGAATAATTATGCTGCACATCTTTTTGCAATATCTCTACCTTTTCTGATTTTTCTCTTCTACGGAAGGTCTTTTCGGTTTCCAAATCTGATCTTGGTTTCTAACACACACTTCTCTTTCAACCTTGAGAAGGGAATAAACACCTTAGATCTCCTAAAGGATAAACAACATGAGGGAGAAACATTTTTGAGCTACCTAGAAAGGTGGTGAGCCCTTTCTAGTTGACTCAAATCTAGTCTTCCTGAGAAGGAGTTAGTGAGCATCTTTTTCACAAACTCCTATCCTAAGTTGGCTCAAAATTTGTATCTTCATTGCATTACCACCTTCACAGAGATGATTGAGAAGGGTACCACTATTGAAAAATATCTTATTACAAAAGGTCTCATCAAAATATTTAAAGAGGATAGAGACAAGTAATCTAGGGACAAATTACACTATTGGAATAGAGAAAAAATGTTGTTAGTGATGTTGTTACTAACACTAAGCATATTGAGGTAGCTATCAATTCTCAAATATCACAACACACCCCTCACCCACTCTCAGTTAGCAATGTCATATCCATGCTACAAGGTGCACCCCATCCTCCCCCATAGTGTAGCCAAACTAATCAAGGGAATAATAAATGCACATTCACTCCTTTGGGAGAGTCCTTAGATGTCATTTTCAAGAGGTTACTCCAAGAAAATTATGTGCTCACTTATCCTATGATGAAGCATCTTGATGAGTCAAAGCCAAAGCCTTTCTGGTATAGAGAGAATGATTATTGTGACTATCATAAGATTAAGGGTAACTCCACCAATAGATGTCAAGGGACTAAAAGTTACATCCAATATCTCATTGATCAAGGAGACATTATAGAGGATGAAAAACAAGCTATCTCATCCAATGCTCAGTTGTAAATATATCAAAACACCTTTCCCAATCACAACCAAGGTCCTAGCCCATCAAATACAAACACTAGGTCCAATAATAGCAATCAAAACAACATAAGCAATATTAGCTATAATAATGTGCCCTATAAAATTGAGAATATTATTGCACATCACTCAAGGGGAGCCATGTGTATCCATGATCTGTGTCAAAAGAAAGGACCCCAAATGCATTGTAACCAGTCGTTGTACTTGCATATTAGTTCCTATTCCATCCATCTTACCCAACCAACTCCTGTGAATTCAAAGTATAACATCCTTGATCATCTAGGTAAGACCCCTGCAAATATATCTATCCTTTATTTTCTTAGTTCTTCCCTAGTCCATCAAGAGACTCTCACAAAAATCTACATGATACACATGTACCAAATGACATTGATACTACTCAATTCTAGGACCTAGTACGACACTTGTAATCTACTTATTAGTTGGGGTTTAGCCAACATGATATGCCACCAATTGATCAATCTCACAACCATGCCTTACACATTGAAGTCCATGTCACCTGGCATAAGGTAAAAAGGGTCTTGGTAGATAATGACTTGGCCCTAAATCTATGCACCTTAAAGTTCATAAAATAGGTGGGGTATACTCATGCTAACTTGGACAATCAAACCATCACAATCAAGGCATATGAGAATTCAAAAAAATACTTAAAAGGTATTATTTTCCTTCCCATCCAAGTTTGTCTAGTTATTCAATACACTACTTGTCATGTCCTTGATCTAGATTTATCATATAATCTTCTCCTAGGCTGGCCATGGATCCATCCCATGCAAGTTGTCCCCATCACATATCACCAATGCCTGAAGTTTCCATATAATAGGGTTAAAGTCACTATCCATGTTGAACCCTAGCCTTTCAAGTATTTTTGTGCTCTTGAGGCATGTTTCCCACATTCACGATATTGTCTATGAGTAGAATTTGGAGCTCCTTAGGCATAACCATCCATTCCATCTTCTAATCCATCATCTAACACCTCCTCCACTCCATCCACCAGATCTAGTTCCACCATTACCAAAGTCTATATCATTAAAAAAGGTTGTGGAGAGTAAGAGATGCGTACAACTCTTAATGTGGCTATAATGCCTCCATCTCCCTACACCTATGGCCAACTATCTCAGTCTATACAGAAGGAAGAATCAAAGACCAAAACCATTAGTTCTAATAATGTGGATTCTACAAAATTCCAATCTCTAGGTACATTGAAATATTAGATGGATGAGGATATCAGACAATGGGTTTATAGAGAGGAACTTGAATCCTCACCTCCCCTCATTGAGTATTTCCAAAAAATTTATCCACATGCTTCCAAGCTAGCAGAAAAATATAACTATCAAGGGGGAGGACTTTTAGTTGAAGAAGATGGAAGACTACAACCCATTGAAACACTATTTCACCCTAAACACTTGGGCTTGGGCTTAGGCTACATGATAAGAAACAAGAGGTTTTCATAGTTCCTACTTACACTTCAAATAACATTAACTCTTAAATCGATTATCTTGATGACATACCTGAAGAAGAGGCAATCATACTTTCATACAATGATGTGGATCTTAAGTTATGTGCAAGATCATGATGGGACAATTTGCATGCTCTTATTTTGGTATGCCAGGATTGGATCTTGCTTCAATTTTCCACCATCTTGACATACATCTAGATGCAAAGGTTGTCAAATAAAATCTCTAAAAGATGCATCCACAAGTGACCTTACTTGTTAAGATGGAAATAGAGAAACTATTAGTAGCTAGATTTATCAATCCAATTGCTTACTCTTATTGGATATAAAATATAGTACATGTAGACAATCTTAATGGGGGCATTATAATTTGTACATATTTCAAGGATCTCAAAAAATATTGCTTGAAAGACAACATCCCACTTCCTAATAGTGACATGTTGGTAGATCTCATAGCAGTGCACACCATGCTATCCCAAATGGATAGCTTTTCTGGCTACAACTAAATTAAAATTTCACCTAAAGACTAACACAAAAATGTTTTCACTACCCCCTAGGGTACTTTCTATTACAATTCCATTCCCTTTTTCCTTGAAAACATGGAGCCAACCTATCAACATGAAATTATATTCTTCTTTCATGATCTCATCCACATTATTATGGAAGACTACATTGATGACCTGTTGGGGAAGTCAAAGACTAGAGAAGATAGTTGAGGTAGATATTTGAGTGGTTGGAGAAATATTATAGGATACATTTAAATCCTAAGAAGTGTGTATTTGGCATCACATTTAGCAATCAATTAGGATTCATTGTATCCAGAAGGGGTATTGAAGTTGATCCAACAAGAGTTAAGGTTATAATGGAAATGCCCCAACCTAGAAATTACAGTCTATTAGGTGATTCATTGTCTAGATTTTTGGAAAAATTCAATCATTTAATAATCTATTATATAAGGATACAACTCTCAAATGGGATCCACAATGTTAGCAAGGCTTTGATAAGATCAAGGAGTATCTCTTCAACCAACCAATTTTAATGCCTCCCATTCCTAGCAAGCCATTACTGCTATATATCTCTACCACTTCAATTGCATTGGGGGTATTGTTGGCCCAAAATGATGAGTCTTCCATGGAACAAGCCATTTATTACATTACTCATACACTCTTGGGATATGAACTCAACTATTCCCCCATGGAGAAGACTTTCCTATGAGTTATTTTCAGTTCACAAAAGTTGTGTCATTACATGCTCAACCATCTAATGAAGCTGATATCCAAGGTTGACCCACTTAAATATTTGTTATCAAGAACTTCAATAACAAGTTGAATCGCTAAGTGGGTCATGCTCTACAGTGAGTTTGATATTGAATATGTTGATAAAAAAGAAATCAAAGGAAAATTCATAGCAGATCATTTGGCTTATGCTCCTCTTGTATATGCATATCCTTTACTGGCAGAGTTCCTTGATGAATCAGTATTCATAGGCTCAGAATCATATACGTGGACACTATATTATGATGGGTCATACATGAAATGGAGTTAGAGTGGGTATCATTTTTGTCACCCCTCGAGGTGACTATATCCTAAAATAATTTATGTTGGCATTCCCACACACAAACAACATTGATGAATATGAAGCTTTGATCATAGGCCTCAAAATTGTGATTCAATGGAATATCACCCATCTCCATGTTTTGGTGATTCACAACTCATAATCAAGAAGGTCAATGATGAATTTCAAACTAAAGATGATAAGATTATCCCTTATAAATGCATGGTGGATAATTTCAAGAGATACTTCACCCATATTTAGTTTGATTAAGTCCCTAGATTATAGAACAAGGATGTCGATACAATGGCCACCACTAGTTTTCTTATTGACATGCCTAAAGATCGAACAGATTTTGATTTCTTGGTGGAAAAATTATGAATCCCAACATATGACATCTAAAACAATGAAATGGTGTCCGACATCGTACCTCCTCAACAAACCTAGTACCATGACATTTATTACGACCTCCAAGACAACATCCCACCACCTGATCTCACTTGTAATCAATGTAAATATTTCATTCAACATACTTCTGATTACACAATCATAGGAGATACACTTTATCATAGAGGGTATGATGGAACTCTCTTTCAATGCCTAAGTGAATTAGAATCCCATATGGTGTTAAAAAATGTGCATAGTGGAGTTTATGGGGCTCACTCTAATGGGATGGACTTGGCAAAGAAACTTATCAAAGTAGGATATTATTGGCTAACTGTGGAGCATGATGCTTGTGAACTAGTTAAGAAATGTGTACCATGTCAATAGCATGCAGATCTAATTCATGCTCATGCACAAGATCTACAATTCATCATTGCACCTTGGCCTTTCTCACAATGGGGTCTCAATTTAATTAGCAAGATTTATCCTCCCTCATTTGATGGCCATACCTTCATAATCACTGCCACTGAATATTTTACCAAGTGGGTGGAAGCAATTTCACTCTCTTAAATCACTGGCATTCAGATATCCAAATTCATCCTCTAACATATTCTCCACAGATATGGTATCCCCTCCACTATCATTACCAACAATGGCAAGCCTTTCAAGAACCAGTAGATGCAACTCCTTTGCAACATATCACATCCAATATCATTGTTCAATCCCCTATTACCATTAAGGTAATAGAAAAGATGAGACAACCAAAAAGACCCTCATAGAAATCCTTAAAAAGGATGTTAATAATATTGGTTGTGATTGGTACCTCGACCTTAATGCTTCCCTTTGGACGTATCACATCTCCATCTACACATCTACTCAAGCCACCCAATATTCCCATATATATGGAACAAATGTTATCTTTCTGATTGAAGTTGAGATCCCATGACTCTACATTTCTCTAAAGAATTTGATCAATGAAGAAGACACTCGTGTTGCATGGTTGAGTCAGCTAGAGCTCCTGGATGAAAATATCTCAAGGCCTATAATCACCTTGAAGCTTATCAACATCGACTCAAAAGAAGTTACAATATGAAGGTCTTCCCCCCCACCAATTCAACATTGGTGATCTAGTCCTAAAAGAGAATCAACATACCTAACGTGATCAAGAAAAGAAGGGAAATTTTGAAGAAAATTAGTTGAGTCCATATGTCATCACTGCAAAATATGGTTCTAGGGAATATTATCTTACAACACCTTAAGGAGAACCCTTAGAGGAACCCATCAATATCATGCATATGAAACAGTTTTATACCTAAGTTAGCTAGGTTACCCTACCTAGAAAAATACCAAAATAAGTAAAATATCATGAAAAATAAAAAAAATAAAAGTCAAAAAAATCCTAAAATAGTAAAGAGAAACAATGTATCCTATGGTGAAAACCACCTTGGATAAGTACGTTTGGTGAAAACCTAGAAATAGGCACCATTCGTAAAGGGATTTATGATCTCTACCTTGCATCCTATTTTCCTATAAGTTTTCACCCAACCTCTCTTCATATCCCATCCTAGCAACCTATCGCATCCATTTTCTATCAATCGACGTCCTCTCATCTACCACTTAGTATATTTTGGTGCAAGGGCACCATGGTCATTTTCTTCATTTGATGTCAATAGGTTTCTAGGATGGATTTTTTGCATGTTTGTCATTGGTTGATGTAATAAGGTCGAGTGAAGACCATTTTTGATGTTTTTGTTTCATGTAGGTTCCTTTAATTTTTGTTTTGTAAAGGTTGCTAAAATGATGCAAAAAGTTGCTTTACAACTTGACATTTTTGCATTTTGGAGTAGATGAACAGTCATTTCTTTGAAATTTGGTGGAGGACCATGGAAATTCAATTGAAACATGTTTAAATAGCCTCACAAACATTGAGGAAAGGTTTTTGAACCTTTTGGAGGATAAAACAATAAGAATTTACTCTATTTTATGTAATATCTTTGTGTTTTTTGTAGTTTACTAGTCTTATATGGCCCTATACAGTGGTTTTATGATCTAAAAATCATGTAATTTGTTGGAGCAGTGCATTACCTACTATTTGGTCCTGATTTCATTGAATTTCATAAAGAAATAAGTGTGTTTGAGTAGTTTTATTGTAGACCACCTAAAAGCCTAGTTTAAATGGTTTGTAGACAATAAATGTAAATATTAGTCCATTTCACCATTAAAACTTCAAAAAACTCAGTGGAATGGAGGATTTTTTTTTTTTTTTTGTGTTTTTGTTATTTTTTGGAGTAGGGGATGGATTTTGCAAGGTTTTTTTCCAAGCCCTAGCCTAACATCTTCATGTGTTAAGCCTAGGTAGGATAGAGAAGTAGTAGGACAACAATTTGGAAGTTGAGTTTTTTGATGAAAATTGTGTTTTGGGACCCTATGTGAACTATGAAGATAATTGGTGAAGATTTTTGATGTTTTAGAATTGAATTTCCTATAGGTATTTTGGAAAAGTGGCCTAATTTGAGCAAGTTGATCCAAAAAAACCACATCCACAAATGAGACATGTTAAATTTAAGCCTAATGGGTATCTGAAAAGTTTTTTTTCCTGTGGTTAAATGGCCTTCTCTAATAGATGTGCTTGAAAACCTAGGTTTAGCGACCTAGTTGTTGAAACAAGTGATATTGTGGAAACCTCTATTTTTTGGGGTCTAGTGAAGTTAAAGCCCTATTAGATAAGTATAAAGATATCGTAGTGGATGAGTTTCCAAGTTATTTTCCTCCCATGAGAGATTTCATTCATCATATTGACCTCATCCCTAGTTCTAGTTTTCCAAATAAGGTTGCATATAAGATGATCCCTGAACAAAATGAAGAAATAAGGAAACAAGTTCAAGAATTGTTGGATAAAGGCCTAATTAGGGAAAGTTTGAGCCCTTGTATTGTCCCTACAGTCTTAGCTCCTAAAATTTATGGGGATTGAAGGATGTGTATTGATTCAAGGTCAATAAACAAAATCACCATTAGATACTAGTTCCCAATTCCTAGGATGGAGGACTTTACGGACTACTTGGGAGGTGCATGCTATTTCTCAAAGATATATTTTAAAAGTGGCTATCATTAGATTAGGAAAAGGGAAGGTGATGAATGGAAAACTACATTTAAAACTAATAAAGGCCTATATGAATGGAAGGTGATGCCCTTTGGGCTGTAAAATGCTCTAACTACATTTATGAGTCTTATGAGTGAAGTGTTGAAGCCTTTTATTGGTAAATTTTTTGTTGTATATTTAGATGATATATTGTGTTCAACAAAACAAAGGAAGAACACTTGCAACACCTTGACATGGTTTTGAATTTATGAAAGAAAAAATAATAAAGTGTGGTTTTGTGATCTATAAGGGTTCATTGAAGATGGATCCTAGAAATTTAGAGGCAATACTCAGTTGGGAAACTCCAAAGTCTATTGGAGAGGTAAGAATCTTTTATGGGCTTGCAAGTTTCTATAGAAAGTTCATTGAGAATTAGATCACATTTGTTTACCTATCATTGACACCATTAAGGGATACAAAAGAAAGAAATTTTAGTGGAATAACAAGGCAAAGAAGAGCTTTGAATATCTGAAAACTAGAGTGTCACAACAACCAATCCTTGCTTTACCTTATTTCAACAAGTTTTTCACCATAGAGTGTGATGCAAGTGGTTTTGCAATAGGCGCAGTGTTAAGCCAAGAAGGTAGATAAGTGCTTTTCTTCAGTGAAAATCTAAATGAAGCTAAAAGGAGGTATTCATCATATGATCTAGAGTTGTATGCAATGGTGCAGGTTCTTAAGAAGTGGAGGCACTACCTTTTTCCCAAGGAATTCATAGTGTTCACCGACAATCATGCCTTGCAATTACTGAATAGTCAAGAAAAAATGAATCATAGACATGCAAAGTGGGTTGAATATTTGCAAAGCTATACCTTCAACATTAAAAAAAAGAAATTCCAAGCCAAAAAGGTTGTTAATACTCTTATTAGGAGGTCAATGTTAGTACATGAGATACAAATTTAGAGTGTGTGAATAGATGCATTGAAGGACATGTATGTTGAAGATGATGACTTCAAGGAGGTATTTTCTATTTGTACTCATTTTAAAGATACTTTACATGATAAGTAATCTATTTTTTTTTTGCAAGATGGTTTTTTATTTAAAGGAGCTCAACTGTGTCTACCAAGGTGCTCCATGAGACATAAGTTGATAAAGGAGAAACATTGTGGCAGTCTTGGGGAACATTTTGGAATTGAAAAAACATTGGATCAGGTAAGAAGGTTCTACTTTTGACCAAAAATGCAGGTAGATGTTAGAAAGTTTGTTGAAGGTTGCACAATCTACCAAAGAGCCAAAGGATCTACTTTAAATGTAGGATTGTATCAGCCCCTACCAATTCTTAATAGGCCACGGGAGAGTTTAATTATGGATTTGTACTAGGACTGCAAAGAAATCAGAGGGGATATGATAGTGTATTTTTTGTGGTTGATAGGTTTAGTAAAATGGCTCATTTTATTCCTTGCAAGTGTACAAATCATGCTTATCATATTACAGGGTTGTTCTTTAAGGAAATAGTAAGGTTTCATGGTCTTCCACTAACAATTGTTTTAGACAGGGACTCAAAGTTTATTGGCCACTTTTGGAGGACACTTTGGAGAAAGCTTGGAACCAATTTAAATTTTAGTATTTCCTACCATCCAAAAATGGATGGATAGACTAAAGTGGTCAATAGATCACTTTGGAACCTCTTGAGGTGTCTCACAAAGGAGCATGGGAAAAAATGGGACTTAGTTCTTCCTCACATTGAATATGCTTACAATGATTCCACCAATAGAAACATAGGAAAAAGTACATTTGAAGTGGTATATGGCATGAAACCAAGAGTTGTCTTTGAACATAGGGATTTGATAGGGAAGGAGAAGAGAAGTGCAAAAGGTGAAGCTTTTGTAGAGGTCATGAAAGAGATCCATCACCAAGTGAAAGAAAATTTGCATAAAAGTGTTGAGAAATATAAGAAGCATGCTAACTTGAAGATGAGAGATGTGTAATTTAAGGTGGGAGACTTGGTCCTTTCCCACTTGAAGAAGGAAATATTTCCAAAGGGAAAATACACCAAGCAGCTGATGAAGAAAATTGGGCCTTGCAAAGTGGTTCATAAATTTGGGGCTAATGCTTATGAGATAGAACTCCCTCCTATAGGTTTTATCTCCCCTATCTTTAATGTTGTAGACCTGTACCCTTTTAACAGATTTGTGGATGCAAGTACAGGTGTAGATGATGAAGTTTTTGATGATGAATGCATTAGATATCTTCCTCCTAATGAACAATTGAATCTTGAAGCAATTCTAGACACTAAAGAGGTCAAAGGACTAGGCATAAAGTTTACAATGAGTATCTTGACAAATGGCATGGTTTACCTCCTAAAGATACAACATGGATGTATGAAGATGATATCAAGTAGCATAGAACCTCAGTTAAGGAGTTTATCTTAGGTGGGAACTGAGAATTTTTTTGTCTCTAAGTGTATGGTGCAGGGGCACCATGATCATTTTCTTCATTTGATGTCAATAGGTGTCTAGCTTGGAGTTTTTGTGTGTTTTTTCATTGGTTGATGTAATAAGGTTGAATAAAGACCATTTTTGGTTTTTTTGTGTCATGTGGGTTCCTTTAATGTTGTTTCGTAAAAGTTGCTAAAATGATGTAAGAAGTTGCTTTGCAACAACAATTTTTGCATTTTGGAGTAGATGAACATTCACCTCTTTGAAATTTGGTTGAGGACAAGTGGATTTTAGTTGAAACATGTTTAAATAGCCTCACAAACATTGAGACAAAGTTGTTGAAGCTTTTGGAGGAAAAAACAATAAGAATTTATTTTCTTTTCTGTAATTTCTTTGTCTTTTTTAGTTTACCAGTCTTGTACGGTGTCATACAGTGGTTTCATGATCTAAAAATAATAAAATTTGTTGGTGCACTCAATCACCTACTATTTCTTCTTGATTTCATTGAATTTCATAAAGAAATAAGTGAGTTCGAGTAGTTTTATTGCAAACTATCTAAAAACCCTAGTTTCTAGGGTTTGTAGACAAGAAATGTAAATATCAGTCCATTTCACTATTAAAACTTGGCCAAACTTGATGGAATGGAAGATTTTTAATTTTTTTAATGTTTTTTTTATCATTTGGAGTAGGGGATGGAGTTTGCACAGTTTTTGTCCAAGCCCTAGCCTAGCATCTTCATGTGTTAGGCCTAGGTAGGATAGAGAAGTAGTAGGAAAACAATTTGGAAGTTGAATTTATTGATGGAAATTGTGTTTTGGGACCCTATGTGACCTATGAAGATAATTAGTGAAGATTTTTTGTGTTTTGGTGTTGAATTTCCTATAGGTTTTTGAAAAAGTGGCCTAATTGGCCTTGTTATTGGTGTAATAGACCTAATTGGAGCAATTTTGTCCAAAAAAAAACATATTCACAAATGAGACATGTTAAATTTATGCCTAATGGGTATTTGAAATTTTTTTGGTCCTATGGTGTAATGGAGTTCTCTAAAATATGTGCTTGAAAACCTAGGCTTGGAGACCTAGTTGTTGAAACAAGTGATATTGTGCAAACCTCTTTTTGTTGGGGTCTTGGGGTTTGAGAAGTGTTTGAATTGTGTCAAATTGTTTTGGTTGAGACTATTCCACCCTTGCTCTACATCATATTTTTATTGAGCCTTTGACGGTTTAGAGTTGCTATCCAAAATCTTGAGCTTTTTATCCAAAATCCTAAGCTTAATGTGCCTATATATGCCATCATTTCATCGATATAATGTCCCCATCTAGGATCATCCATCGTGTCATTCATCATTAAGTCTCATGTCATCTTTCATTCTTTTTTCAAACTATGTTGCCTCTGCGCTTTCACGTAGGTAAGCCTAATCATTTGATTAGCCTTCAAGGCTTTTTTCCATCCTTTTGTGTTAGTTACTATCATTTATCTGAGTCTTCATCATCCTATTTCCACTTTTATCCATGTCAGTCATTACCATTTTATCAAACTACAAAGTCTCTATTCTTTCACATAGGCAAGGGCATCAATTAATGAGCCCCTGAGACCCTAGTTCTGTCATTAGGGTGTGTCCTAGTTTGTGTTGTGTCATCAAGTATGGGTATGTGCAGGATCATGATGGGCCAAAAAGTGGCAATATGATGGGTATTTGTAGGGTATGTGGCTGCCGACTTTTTTTTAATCCAAAATTGATGAAATGAAAAGGATTTTTATAGGAGATTCTTAGCTTTCCACCAATATAAATTATGCTTTCCTTTGAATTTAATAAATAATTATTATTCATTTTCTATTTGAATTACGACTAAAGTGTTGATTGATAGGATGATTGAAAAACATCTATAGCTTTCAAATGGTATCACATTTTTTGAATCCAAAACATGCATCAGATTCTATGATTCATATACTATAGGATTAAAAAAGAAAAATTGAATTTCATGAAGTTTTGACCAAGTTAAGGTGTCAAACATACGAGTTTTTATAATTTTTAAAATTTTGAAATAAAAAATTCATAATTAATTATTTACTTGGAAAAATTACAAAAAAATGTGCATCACATCCAACATGAGTCCTCTACTTATTTCTAAAATCTTATAAAAAATATTATCATTTTATTGTGGTCAAGGTGGTCAGACAGCATACCTACTTCTTTTTTTCCCTGAAATTTAAGTACTACCGCATTGAAATTTCAAATTTTCACCAAATAGATTTTTTTTTAAATAAACCTAGTAGTTTAGAAACTACATTCAATTTTCTATAGATTCTATTGTTACATATTTTTGAAATAATATAGATAACTTATTCAAATTTTTATGTCAAGTTTCCTAACTCTGATTTTTCTAAATTTTTTGCCACTTAAGGGCTTGTTTTTTCCATAATGATCCTGCACATACCCGTATGCCCTTCTCCAGCTAGTTCCTAGGAAAAAAATACATTGGTACCACGAGGTTCAATCCATTTTGAGTATCCCAAGTCATGTCAATCATATAACCTACCCTCCATCTTTTGTCTTAATAGGGTGTATCCTTAAATCAAACTGCATCAATCCCACCCACCTATTGGTCCTATGGAAAAGGATATTTGAAATTTTTTGTGGTCTTTTGGTGCATTTGGAATTTTTTTTATCATTTGAGCTCCCTATTACACCCTATCAAGGTAGCCATGATCCATCATATCATGGTGTGCTTTGTATGGTAAACATAGGGGCATATCTTGATTTTTATGTGCGATCTTGTCTTCCTGGTTGTCTCGCATAGTACCCACCAAGATCCTCATGGTCTTGTGTTATGCTAGGCCATCCTTTATGCTTGCAATTATTCTAGCATTAGGCCCAACCAAAGCCATTGCAGCTTTGGGATATTAGGATATCCTTCTTGTTTGTTGTGTCTATCTTATGCATTTGACACTAATCGACCTTGGCTCTTCATACCCGAGCACATCATGTCCTATGCTATAGAAAAATTCAGTGCTCCTAATATGACAAAATTCCATTAGATTTTCATTTCATTCATTCGCCCACTACATGGCATTTACCTTAATCCATTTTCCCTAACCTATAGTTATTGATTTTTGGTTGTGCAAATGTTATTCCTCCAATCTATTCTTCCTATTAGGTTCCTATGGTTTTGAAAAGTGTACTATAACACCCACCATTATTGATCTCACTATGAATGTTCGTTATCATTTAAGTTCATACCGGTGCATTGCATTATCATTTTTTATTAATCTCATTATCCATTTAATTTTTCATCCCATTAGGTTACGTTAATCATGTCATTATCTTTCATATTTCATTATCCATTACATTCATCCATTTCATGATCCATTCCATTCATCCATTTCATGGCCCATTCCATTGTCATTTCATTGCATTCCATTATCATCTTCATTTTCATCTTAAATTGTTTATATTAATATAGATTTTTTATTCTAAACATCTTAAATCCATTTCATTTCATTTTATCACGTTTACATTTTCATTATCATTCCATTGCATCTCTTTATAATTTTTATTATCATATTAAGTTATTTAGATTTTTATTCTAAGCATCTTAATTTATCACATTACATTCATTTCATTACATGAATTTTATTACATTACATTCATATAGTAATCCATCCATGACATTATGCATCACATACATTCATAACCATACATTAACATGCCACCCATAATAAATACATATCATAAACATAGGTCATAAACCCATATGCATACATCATAAATCAATAAATGCATTTTCATCTGCATCACAAACTATTAGTATCATATCCATATCACGAGTCATAGCTCATAAATAATAAATCAACCCATCCTACATCACAAACCATTATTATCGCATCCATATCATACATCATTAAATCATAAATCATAAACCATCACATCCTACATCACAAAGTGTTGGCCATAATACATATCATCCATCTCATATAGACCATCATAAATGCATCAATCAACATCATAACATCAACATACACATGTGCATAATAAATCACCACATCCTACATCACATAGGAATCATTCATAAAGCATTGTCAATGTTTGTCATATATATATTTAATGTCTAACAAAAGTCCATATTGCATCATAAATTCCATAAATTTCATAAACACTAGCCGTATATTTCATCAAATAAAAGTACAAGGGAAGAGGAATCATAATATACAAATAAATGAAGATATATCTGACACATCACGGTGACCTGAATCAATAAAGAATGAATAATCAAAGAATTTGTCAAATCAATCTATGCAAAAAAATCCATGTATCATCTCTGCATATATGTTCATGTATCCGTCATGCACTTGTCAAAAATGGAATTCTATTTATGTTCCCATGTCTACCTAACTATTGCTCCCCACATTTGATCACTAGGGAGAGTCTGCTTTGAGTCCTCGACTATGAGGAGGGGTCTCTTTGTAGTCACTATAACCATGAGTATACATTTTTCTAAGCTAGAGTGAGCTGGTCTACGTGGAGCTAGTTAGACAAATGGACGTACCCTTTATGCGAGATTCAATACAATAGAGAAGTAAGCTCCCATCCAATACTTAATATTTGTTCTCACATCAACCTCTCTATCTTCCTATACAAACAGTTGGTTTCTCTCCATCCTAGATTATTCACGTTGTTGCTACATCCTTTTCCTCTCCATATCCAAGGCATCCTGCACTAATCACATAGCTTCTAGATGCGCCTCTACCTAGGATTCCCTCTTGATCACCTCATCTCTCTCCTCTAGCAGGCTCTCCACCTGTGTCTCTGCTATCTTTGCTCTCCCCAAGGCCTTGTCCCTCTCCTACTGCATGGCCTTCATTTGATCTATAGCCTACTCCACCATCACAAACAACTCCACTCTCTCCCCCTAGGTGACCTCTAGTAAACCTTGTAGTTGGTCCCTCTCCTCTTACAACCACTAAAGTTGACCTCCTAAATTCCCTTCCATCCGCATCACCTCTATGTCTCCATCTAGCTACATGACATTGACTGGATCCTATAGCCTATGTACCTCTTGTTGTAGTTTCTCAACCATATCCTATAGTTGATCTCTCTCTACCGCTATCTGTCACAACCTTTTTTGAAGGATGTGGGCTTGTGCCTATGCTCCTACAATTCTCACTATAGGGTCCTCTATAGGTGGCCCCTAGTAGAAAACTATGGCCCTCTCATCCACTACCGGGGCATCTAATTCCATCTCCTAATGTCTCCCCACCTCCTCCTAGAATCCCTCATCTTGCACTACCTCATCCTATGCTGCCTCCTCACCCCTTTATTTTCCTCCCCTCTTCCTCCTCTGTTGTCTCTACTGTTCATCCTCCTCCATGAGTCCCATTTCTGATACAATAGGATCCACTATAGTGATCCTCATAATTCTACTCTCTTGCCACTATGCAACATATCAGATTGTCGTGCTTGCATCATCAGGGGCCCCTCTCCATGGCCATGTTGTAATCAGTAGCTACTCCCACATTTGTTGAGCATACTCTATAAGAATTTGTTGTTCCCATATCGCTACCCACTTTTCATTGATCTGCCAGAACATCTCAAGCCCTGTGGGAATATCATGTTGAATCCCAAACTAATGTGTAACTTGATTTGGTTTGTGCAACTTAGTAATAGAGGGATATCTTCCTATTAGGTAGCACCTAGAAAATAGATAGTCCCTATATAATCTATCCTCTACTTGCTAGGATTGAAAGCATCGATCAACATAGGGTCACCACACAATGTCTCCATATATTAGACCATCTAGTAGCTACTTGAAGTACTCTAAACTCCCCACTTGGATGTACTATAACATCCATCTGTGCTCTCTCACATACCACTAGCCCACTAGGAGGGAGTCATCTCTCTCCTAGTATGAGGATCTCAATACATGCGACTATGATGTGCTCCCATGCTCACACCTATAGTAAGGTGACTTGGGTCACACTCATTGATCATTTGTAGCACACTATGTGCGTGTCTCTATATAGTTGTACAAGCATGCAGGGTCCCTAGGAAAACACTCTCTCCCATTGCTTTACAATGTGCCTCACAACCTCAATCTTGAGACTAAAAAACCTCCTTCTCTTGTCAGGGAGGAGGATCCTGTTGATCAATTCCCACAAGAAGATTGGTAGTGGTAGTACAACCCCAATACAACCACCAATGTCTAACTCCTTCCATTAGTAGGGAAGCTCCATGGTAACAAATACTGCTCATACACTCCTCTGAAGCAGTCGACTTGGTATGGCACTCACTAATTGTCCTTTGATGGGTAGTCTCAATATCCACCACACATCCTCTACTGTCATGGTCATCTCCCCTATGGAGAGGTGGAAGGTGCTAGTCTCGAAGCTGCATTGCACCATCAATGTTGTCAATAGTGGTTAGTGTGCCCAAATGTTGGGATATCCCAACATGTCTAGTAGACCTTCCTTCTCTAGAGCTATGTGATCCTCAGGCATCATCACCTCCTACATCACCTCCAAAATGATTGAGTGCCTCTCCTTGGTCCTCAAGGACTCTATGGTCTCCATCCATGTCAACTATTCTATCAGTCCTTTCTTGCCTCTTGCCATTTTTCTTGCATGCTTGCTTGTATGGTTCATGCATTCACCCCTGTGTTTCCCTCTTGGCGGGTTTTCCTATTCACCAAGATTTTTTCACTCTTTCTTCCTCATGCATATATTCACGCTTTTCATCCTAGAGGAGAACTCACATTCACCTCTTTTCACAATGGGCGAACTCGCATTCAACCCTTTACCCCACAAGTGAATACATTTTTACCTTTGTATCTCCCTTTCCCTGAAGGGAAAAATTGTATCTACCATTCTATCCTATGGGTGATATGAAAATTTCCTCTTCCCCACACATCCACCCTTGTAGAGTGGCATGTTTGCCCTTCCCCCTTTTAGGTGATTTCACAATTGACTATTTCCTTGCCTATTCACCCCTACATAAGAAGGTTATCCTATTTGAGAGAGGAAAATTTGAAATCGCCCCTCTCATAGTGCATTTTCCCCTACAATAACACACCCATCTGTTCCATCACTCATTCGCCAAAAAGGAAAATGTGTTTCAACAAAAGGGAGAATATGCCCTTTTCTGGAAATTCTAATTTTCCTAATCCACCCCTCCTTAACTCAAAAATATGTGTGAAAATAAAAATTGAAATCACAAAGTAAGTTTTGAATCCTACTTGTCGAGGTACCAATTGTAAGTGGTAGAATTCATGCACCTCATATGCTCGATGGATAATCTCTTTATCATCTTCCATCTTTCTCACCTTGTCAGCTCCCACTCTCTCTTGTCCAATCTCTTGATAACGTGTGTACAAATGAAAACAAGGTGAATAGTAAATTTTCAAAATTACTATTTATAGTTTTTCATTTTTTCCCCTGATTAGCCTTCCTAATTGTTGGCAATCAAGATTTCACCCTTAGTCAAGCTAGGCTTGGCTATCCTATTGCAACATGGAAATGCTCTCAGTTTTTTTGGTAAATTAATGAGTGAGTGAATCTATAGAGTGGGATGGTCCCCTATTGTAAACCATCTAATCTAAAGATGAAAGGGGAGAAGAAAAACTGAAAAGTAAATCCTATATCCTAGGATGACCAACTTGATATTCTGAGATTTTGAAAAAACTTAACTCTAAACAACCTCTCTTAAAGTATTAGTTCTCACAATCCACCTTAGAACATTTAACTCAATATTTTTTTGCATAAAGACTTGTGAATCATTGAATACAATATGCAACTTGAACTATCTACAATTCTTGCCCATAACCCACAATAATAAGACAATAAAAGGTTCCACCACTTTGAATCACAAACAACATCAGATTATCACTATAAGTACATGGCAAGAAAAGGGGAAAGAAAAAATTTGTTTCTTGTATTGAAATTGGAGTAAGATATCAAAATCTAATTTAAAAGGTTTACAAAAATATCTGCAATGCATATGAGAGGAAGAAACAAAATTCTAAACCATGAGAAATTCAAAATTTCTCCAAGTTATAGACATCAAGTGATACTAGTAGTGAAAAATATAAAAATCAAGCCCATTGCTTCCCCAAAAAGCAACTCTTCTCTCATTTTCGAGCTTAGGGAAAAAGCTTGAAAAATAGGGGTTTAAACTGCTCCAAACTACCTCCAAAAGGATAGAAACTTTCCATCTCCCAAGGGCTGATCCAAAAGTCCTCAAAAATAGGTGGAAATAACTAGAAATTGAAAAATGAAAGTTCAGTTTGTCACCTACTTTCCCAAATCTACCCAAGAACTCAACTCTAAATAATTTTTTTTGATGTTAACTCAAGTGCACTATTTAACTACATTTAAATAACAAATAATTAAGCAATTTATAGAACATTGCTTAATCAATGTCTTAGAGCTTTGCAGTTTTGGAATTACAAAGATAGAAAGCCTAATTGCATTTGATTTTTACAATTTATCTCCAAATACTCTATTTTTTCGCATTTTGGATAAAACTTTAAATTATTATCAAAAATCAAAATATTATGCAAGGACCCCTATACATTTGATTTTTCTATAAAAAATCATAAAAAATTTAGGCCCCTAACATATTATGTCTCTCCAAAGGTCAAAAGAGGAAACCTAGGGTGCTCAAGAGATAGGTTAAAGTCATAAGCTTCACTGACCTAATTTTCACAAGGCATGGAATGAAATAGAGGCAATATTCAAAGTGCAAGGGTATGTTTTGTGTTTGATTTTATTTAAAAATCAATAAAACAAATGATGAAGGCATTGGTTGACCTAGGAAAAAGCATGCACAAGGCATTAATAGGAATTTGAAATTTAAAAATAATGTGATAAAAATCACATTATGGGGAAAAAATCTAGCATCAAAACTAATTTCAAACACACATTTTTGCTATCATTTCCATCAGCCAAGTTTGGAGAAAATGGGGCTCTGCTAGGGTATGTGTAGGATCATGATGGGCCAAAAAGTGGCAATATGATTGGTATGTGGCTGGCGACTTCTTTTTTACCTAAAATTAATGAAATGAAAAGGGTTTTTAAAGGATATTGTCAACTTTCCACCAATATAAATTATGCTTTACTTTGAATTTAATAAGTAATTATTACTCATTTTCTATTTGAATTATGACTAAAGTCCTAATTGATAGGCTAATCGAAAATTATCTATAGCTTTCAAACAGTATCAAATTTTTTAAATCCAAAACATGTGTCACATTCTATGCTTTGCATACTATGGATTAAAAAGAGAAAAAATGAATTTCATGAAGTTTTTACCAAGTTAAGGTGGTCAGACATACGAGTTTTTATATTTTTTAAAAGTTGTAATAAAAAAATTATAATTGATTATTTATTTGGAAAAAGATTACAAAAAATATGCATCACATCGGAACATGAGTCCTCTATTTATATCTAAAATATTATAAAAAAATATTATTATTTTATTGTGGTTTGGGTGGTCAGATAGATGTGCCTACTTATTTTTTCCCTGAAATTTAAGTACTACTGCATTGAAATTTCAAATTTTCACCAAATAGATTTTTTTTTAAACAAATCGAGTAGTTTAGAAACTAAATTCAATTTTCTATAGATTCTATTCTTAGATATTTTTGAAAGAATATAGATAACTTATTCAATTTTTTATGTCAAGGTGCCTAACTCTGATTTTTCTAAATTTTTTGCCACTTAAGGGACTATTTTTTCCATGATGATCCTGCACATACCCGCTAGGTTCCACTATGGAAATTAGGGTTTGGGTTGGGACTCCACCATTCGATCTACCTTATTTTCCATTCTTGTTGAATCTTTCCCTACATCTGATGGTAAGATGTTTGTCACTATTTTGATACCTTTTTTCCTTCGTTTGATAGTGGAAAATGAGCTTTAGGTTGTGGCCTTGACTTGTTTTTTAATGCACTCTATGTGTTTTGTGCTTCTTTTGTTTCTTTACCTTTCTTGGCCATAATAAAAATGCTTGGTTTGAGCTTTTGATGAGGTTTTGGCTGCAGACTTGGACTAGTTTCTCCATCTACATTCATGGTAAGTTCTCTTTCCTCCATTCTAAAATATTTTTTCCTCTTAATAATAGCTTGACTTGAGAGCTTGTTTGAAAAAACAAGTGAAAAATACATTTTTTGTGATTGGCCATTGTACAAGCCATGACTTAACTGTTTATATATCTTTGTTTCTATAGAATAATGTTCTCCTTTTGCACTCAATCCATGATGTTGAAATTTATGATACTTACAAGGAAGATAAACTTGGAGGAAACTATGCATTTTTTTAATTTTTAGAGGGTTTGCAGATCCTTCATGGCCATGACCATTACCTTTAAAACCCCATTCTATGTAAGGCTCCATTATTGAATGCACTCAATCCCTTGTTATCTTTTCATTTCAAGCTTCTGAGATGGTAAACCCAAGTGGGTTTGGTTTTTTGTGAAGATGAAACAATCTCTCAGGTTGTGACCATGAGAGAACTAGCTAGGGTTTCTATGCACTTCCATTTCTCACAATTTCCACTGCACATGCACAAGCAACTTGTTACTTCATATTTTGGGTTTACAAACCCATCATGGCCATAGCCATTATCTCCATTATTTTCATTTTATGCTAGCATGTTCCACTAGTAATAAGCTCAAAGCACTTGACTTGCTCTATATTTGTGTCTAGAACACAATACCCTAAATCGGTATCACCATTTGTGAGAGAAAATTAACTCTCAGGCTACGGGCATGAGAGTTCAATTGAGCCCATTTGACATTCATTTATGTGCTCAAAATTATTTTATTTTTTCATTATGAAGCTTTTAAATTGAAACCAATGTGGATTCTCTCTTGAAAGCTTGAACTGGGCATTTTGTACTTGTCTTCATAATGAAAACCTAACTCACTATAGCATAAGCTCACTATTTTGAAAGAAAAATGACTTAATTTTCCATTCTTATTGACTATGGATGTCATTGTAGCTTCACTAAAAGGAAACAATGATTTCATTTCCAATTCAGATACATGTTACTATAGATTTATTTGTTTTTTCTCATGATGCAAAAACTATTAGCAATATCTGGCTTTCAATTTGCTTGAAGTACATAGATGTATTGAAGCTCCAATTAATTGATATCTCTTAGTTACTTATCAAAACATGTTGTCCATTTCATGCAAATTTTAAATTATTGTTGAACATGAATTGTAGTAACCATTGTACACATTTTTACTCAATGAAAACATAAAAAAGATTCTTTTCTTACCCAAATGCATTATATATGAATGTTTCATTTCACTTACTTGTCTTGCAAATCTGCACTTAGTCATCATGGTGCACCTGTAGGTTACTTTTCTGCATGTTGTCACTTATCTTATGCACCTAAATGCTTAAGAAATGCACTTCAAGCTTTCACTTTCACCACTATTTCATGTGACAATGCAAAGAGGTAGCTTTTTTAGCATTAATTATTTTCAAACTAGCTTTTTGTTTCTTGTATTCTATTGTCATCAAAGAGGCTTCTTCTCATTGAATTCATCTTAAACATTTAGTGTGCTGCATTTTAGTTTAGTAGTGCTCCTTTTCCTTCACTTATTGACTTTCATAATTTACTTGCAGCCACATGTCACTCTATTTCTTAATGGAGACAACCTTTCTTTGTACTCTTCAGGCATTTTTATCTCATAGACAACAATGATATGAAATTTGATTTATGCATAGAAGATTTTGAAATACAACACCATGATGAAGGTGTTTTGAAGCTTCTCAAATTAATTCAGTTGCTATTGGTGATTTGTAAACAAGGAATTATGTATTCCTACATACTATCTCATTCCATGATGATACACTCGATGATAATTCAGTTGAACAATTGATCCTCTATGATCTTCAATTCATTGCACTTTCAGACTTTATTTTCCTAGATGATCACTTGCTTGAGCTCTTATGACATTTCGATGTACTCCTTTAGATGCATATCTCCTTTGAGCAATAATGAATTGTTTCTTTTATGAACCCCTCTATGGAATGTTGAGGGGAAACATGCTGAGCTCAACCCTTGTGGAAGCCCATTTTACATCACATGCTTTAAAATATTTAAAATAGATCAGCAACATGGATTTTCCTATACCTGCACAAGAAAAAGATAGTGTTAGATTAAAATAATAAATTCAGAAGTTTCTTATGATGTTTTCTCCTTGGTATTCTCTTGCACTCCTCTTGTTTTTTCTCAATTTATTCAATGCATCATAAACAGTATTCTACATTACTGTTGATGGATCATGTAGGAGGATTCATAACCCGATCTCTAACAAATACTTTCATCCACTTGCAAGTTCACTTGGAGAATGTGAGGCACAAAGGAGAGCTCAACACTGAAGCAAACTTCAAGGAAAATTTCATGAAATGATGACTATGTTCTCTCTTATGTGCTATTTTCTTCTTTTTATATTTAGTAGCATAGAGTATTATTTATGATCCATTATTTCAACTACTCCCACGGCTTGTGTGGGACACTTGATTCTCTTTTTAACCCAATGAATACAAAACAACGTTTGTACAATTTTTGCATAATTATATACTTTTCTTTTGTAAACAATGTATGGATCATTATGAATGAAAACTAACTACAAAAGAAAGCATTCCCTTTTTCATTTCATGAAATACTATGTTGAAAATGATATATGGAAACTAAAACAGATTGCACTTCTTAGGAATTCAAGTCAAATATTTGCAATGGTTAAAACATCTATAGAAATAACTAAAAAATTTCACCTTAAAATGAATTTGAATAACTAGCTCTATCAATTTGAGTTGTGGTGAAAAATTGATAATACTAATTTTGGATAATTTTTACTCTTTATTTAACCCTTTTTAATCCTCCAATGCCTTTTCTTCCATGGGGTTCCATTTTCACCTTGTATGTCTGTTTTCCTCCATTCAAAATCCATTTTCATGGTTTTTCATCCTCTATCACACGGTACCCTCCATTTCTCTATATCAAGAAGTCACCTAAGGCCCCTTTTATTCCCAATCCACCCTCTCTGGTGCAGGAGCACCTATTTGATCACATGCCTCCATGAGGCCATATTGTGTCATTTGTTCCAATTTTATGTTTTGATATTGTAATAAGGCCCAAGAGGACACCTTTTTGGTGTTATAGGTCCTAGGATGTTGTTCATTTCTCTTATATTATAAAAGTTGAAGTTGTCAAATCATGTCATATTGAAAAAAAATGCAATGTATGATGGAAAAATTAAGTAAATATAAAGTCAAGAGGTTAAGGGAAAGTTAGAATTAGTTATGGTCATTGGTTATGAGTTATTTTTAGTCCTCAATGTATAAAAATCCTCCACAGGTCAAAAACAAGGGGGAGAAATTGATTTGTAATGGAATAATATCAATGGAACTCTTATTTTTTCTTAGAAAACACTGTAAAAATGTGATTCTTTGCTCTTGTACGGACATGTACAGCCTGATACTAAAGGTGAAATCATTAGAGAAGGTACTAATATGTTTCTACATCATTTTTAACTTGGTCTCATTTGATTTCATGAACATATGAGAAAGATATGGTAGTTTTTGTAAAAACAGTCGAAAACCCTCAATGAGGGTTACCAGTTTAGAAAAAACGTAATACCTTTTGTTTTAACTGTTGGATCTGGCTACAAATTGGATAAAACTTCTGTAAATAGGAAATATAAAATCTTACCAGAGCGATTTGCTTCATTATCTTTATTGTGAAAGTTATTAATGACTGTTTTTTACAGTTTATAGTGAAAATCATACTGGTAAAGGCAGGAAGGATAGTTGTTTATTGCCTTATTCTTGGAACTAACATTTTCATATGGTATGGTGATATAGAATAGGTGTAAAGGAATTTTTAAAAACCCTTGGATTGAGGGATGAATCCTTGGAGCTAGTCCATGTTATTGTTTATCAAAACTGATTTGTCATAGCCATAAATCAGACTGAGTTAATATGCTTTTGCAATAAATGATCATCTACTTCCTTGTGTTATTAAATTGTCATGTTGAGGGTTGCTAAGGGTGTGTTAGTATTTAATTCTGTATGAGATATGGTGGTTTATAGATCTCTAATTCTTCAAGGTTATCAAGGGTGAAATGATGTTGTATTGAGTTGGAAAACAAAGTTGTTTCTTTATTTGAAATATTTCAAATTGATCTAAAAGGTGTCCCAAAAGCTTCTTATAGTATGGAGTTAGAGATAGAATGTTGTAATTGTGATTTTATGGGGCCTAAAAGGGCCTAATTGCTGTTTTGGATAGTCAAAATTGTAAATGAACATTTTTGAGAGTTTATGTTGGGAATAGAGTTTGAGTTCATTGTTTTGGTGATGTCAATGTGTTTTGACGAATCTACAAGTAGGTGTATGCTCTAATCTTAGATTGGTTGTGGAATCAAGTGATGATTTTGAAATGAATGATGAGTTGAGTTGTGATCCTTGTAGCTCTACATCACTCTTGGTGGGGCATACCCTACCGTACTTTTTCACCTCTTTCCTACACATTTCCCTACAATACCCGGACATCTCCTAAAGTCTTTTTCTTCTATTGAGTTTTTTATGCTTTATTTTTCATTGAAAAACCATTATTATGAAAATATTTTGAAGAGGGGAAAAATGTAGACACCGAAATTTGACCACCCCCATATGGTCAAATTCACCCTTATATTCTTCTATTCTACATCACTTAATCATATTAATTAAATAGTTTATTATTTGGTTAATATTCACCCTAGCCCTAATGTCCCCTAAGGTGTTTGATTGATTAATTAGATACCTTATCTTATCCTTCTCTAAATTAAATCAATAGTCCAATTTATTTAATTTAGCCTTTTTTCCCAAATGAATTAAAATCAAATTTTAAATTCATTCTTTCTCTCTCCCTATCCCATCATCCATAATCTTCTCCTAATCTAGATTATTCTAATTATTCTATGATTATGATGTGCACATTCCTAAGCATAATTAGGATCACATCCTCCATATCTTGCAACTTTCCCTTAATTCCTCATTAACCTACCTAATCCTTCATTTGTGCAGCATAAATCAGTAATTAAACCTAATCTAATCCTCATGCCATTTATGGCATGTATATTAGTCAACCCTCATTAAAGGCCTACATTTGGAGAAGTTATCTCTACCTCGCAAGGAATTTAAATTTCTTTTTTTATTTCCCCAATGCATCCTAGGTGGATTTTTTAATTCCACTTGTTTCTCCAATACCTTTAGAGAAATAAAGGACTAATTTAAAATTCCAACCCAATTACAAAGTCAAATATCTAAAACCAAGGGATATTTTAGAAGAATTTAAAATTCTTTTATTGTCACATCATCCCATGATGTGGGTAGATGAGACAAGACATACCTTTTCCAACTCATCTCCACATCACCATTCCTTGTCCACTTCACTCGCCACATGTCCTCATGTGATGGCTTGTGAGGTCTCAACTCACCTTATCCATTGATATCCTCCAATAGGTGAATCTTATCCATCCATTCATTTTAGAGGCCATTTCCCTAAATATGGTGATGTTTTTCCCCATTTTTCATCTATCACATTTAGCAAAATTTGAACACTCACACTACCAAGCATCCAACCTCCATTGTTGCATCACTTTGAGCAATCATCTTGCATCTAATCACTCATCCATGGATTTCATTGCATCCCTCATTTCATATACACCATTTTTAGCATCATTTAGAGCTATTTTACCAAGAAAGGAGCACACAAAATAAAGATCAAAGGGTCAACCAAAGGAAATAATTCAAGCAAGGTAAAAATTGTTGTTTTCTTGTGTATTTTTTGAATTAAGCTAGGATAATCTTGAGTGTTTTGTTTATGCTATTTCCTTTTCATTTCATTTAATTATCTTGTATTTTTAGGGTTAGAGCACTTCTGCACACTTTCTATAACAGATATTTATCCCATCTCGCATACCAAGCTTTGGGGGCTTGCTTCAATCTATATAGTTCCTTCTTCAGTTTACATACCATATTTGGTAGATCTAGCAAATAAAATCCCTCTTGTTGTTCCATGTAAACCTCTTCTTCAAATTCACCATTCAGAAAAGTAGAATTAGCATCCATTTGATAAAATTTAAACTCCTTATGTGCTAGAAATTCCAAAAACATTATGATAGCTTCCATCCTTTCCACAAGAGAATTTTTTTCCTCAAAGTCTATTACTTCCACTTGTGAGTAGCCCTTACACAAAAGTCTTTATTTATTTATTGACACTTCTCCATTCTCAGTTAATTTGTTTTTGAATACACACTTAGTTCAAATTATATTCTTTCTTATCAGTCCAGGAACCAATTCCCAAGTCTGATTTTTCTCAATCTACATAAGTTCTTCTTCCATAGCCTTCATCTAATGTTCATCTTTCAATTCTTCATTCACTATTTTAGGTTCAACTTTAGAAAGTAAACAAAAATTTACCTATGCTTCATCATCTCTTCTTCTTGTCAAAAATCCTTTCCTCTTTGCTCCAATATCTATTCTTCAAAATGATTCTTCTACACATACTTGTGGGTCTTCTCCAGAGCTTCTTACTCTTCATTTTTTCCTTCTTTTCCATCATCTTTTGCTTCTTCTTTTGTGTAATCAAATTTATTTGACACATATCCATCCACTGCAATTCAATTATGCGAGTTTTCATCAACTTAAAATTTTCACTTTCAACAATATTTCTTAGCTTTTTGTTGTAACATCTGTAAACTTCACTTCTATTAGAGTATCCAAGGAAGATACCTTCATCAGACCTTACATCAAACTTTCCTAATATTTCTTCTTCTCATTTGTTATAAAATTTCTTCCAAATACTCTAAAGTACTTGAAAATAGGAATGCTCCCATACCATAACTTATAAGGAGTCTTTGTGTTGTTAGCTTTGGCTTGAACTCTATTAAGTATGTAAACAATAGTATGAATTGCTTCTCTTCAATATACTTCCAGTAGATTTTCCTCTTTCATCATAGTCCTAGCAGTTTATTGAATAGTCATTTTTTTCCTTTCAACAACTCCATTTTGTTGAAGCATTCTAGGGGTAGAATTCACCACCTCTTTCAGACCTCAAAGATTTAATTTTCAGATCCATTTAATTCTCAACCATAACTTTAAATTCCTTGAATTTATCTATTGCATTATATTTTCCCTAAGAAAAGTAACCCGTATCATTCTAGAATAATCATCAATCAAAAGCACAAAGTACCTATTACCTTGTAGGCTTCTCACCCTTGTAGGACCACAAATATCTATATGTACTAATTTTTCCTTTCCCTTGAAACTACTCCTTGTTTGTTTTCCAAATTGATAACTCTCACCAAAAAATGTTGATAGGCTTTGTTATTCTTGGTAGGTCTCTCATTTCCTGATCTAAACTAATTCTATCCAAATTATCAAAATTCATGTGACACATACTTTGATTCCATAACCAACTATCATTATTCTGATACATACAACAATGACCATCAACACCTTTAAGCTAATAGATGTTTTCATCTATCCTTTTACCTAGAAGTAGTCACTATTCTGAACCCTTTTATGATCTCACATGTTTCATCCTTAAACACAAGATTATATCCCTTGGTACACATTCTTCCAACACTCAAAAGGTTATCTCTTAAAGCCTTAAATAGTAAAAATTATCATTGTTATGCTTGCTATCAAAACTGATTGAACCTATTCCAAAAATCTTAGCTCCTAAATCATCTCCAAATTTAACTAGTCCTCCATCATATTTTTTAAGTTTAACAAAATTATTTTTGTCTCCAGTCATGTGATTAGAGCAGCCACTATCGACAACCCAGTAATTCATATCTTCTTTAACATGAAAGGTAAATACCAAAGTACCTTCAAATTTCTCCTTCTTCTTTGGAATACTTTCATTCACACAAGTTTTAGAGTTAACAAAACTATATTTATCTTTTATAGCCAAGAACAAGAATTCATTGTCATTAAAGTCTCCATAATTAGATTCATCATCAGAAATACCAACATCTTCTCTAACATAGTAAGCTTTCTTAATCATTTTTCCTTTAATTTCCTTACCCTTATTGTTTACAAATCTTTTTGGACATCATGAAGAATAATGACCTATTTCATCATAGCTAAAAAATTTGAAAGGTAATTTACCCTTGTACTTAGTGGTGTCCTTCTTCATTCTTCTTACAAATTTAGCTTCCACATCATCAAGATCTTCCTTATATAGTTCTTCAACCTTCTCTAATACTCCAGCCTTGAAAGCAGTCTCTAAATTTTTACCATTTTTCAAGCTATATTCTCTCATTTCCAAAGAAGTCAGTGTACCAATCATCGGATCTCTAGAATAAGTATAAATATTTGCAATTTCCTCAATAGTAGATACCTTTTCACTAGAAGAATCAAGAATACCTATCAAGACTTTCTTTACCACTTCAGATTCTTTGACTTGTGCACCAAGACCTCATTATGGTCACCAACTCATCAACTCTAAAAAATGTATATTTTGATTGTTTCATCTTTAGAGATATGTAGGGTCTCAAATTGTGCTTTGAAATTATATAAATTTTCTTGTTTAACTTTTTCATCTCTTTCATAAATGCTTTCTAGCATATCCCAAATGTCTTTGTAGTCTTCAAACTCTAAGTTTTACTAATTTAGTATTTGAAAGACTATTAACAATAATAAATATTTCCTTAGTATTGATCTTATGTTTCTTTATTTATACACTTGTAATTGGACTATTTTGAGGTGCAACATATTGATTCTTTATTGCCATTTCAATTTCGTATCCATGAGCTGCTAGATATCCTTCCATATTTGACTTCTAGAATGCATAATCTATGTCATCAAATCTAGGGAATTCTAAAGAAACCTTTTTTACCATCATGTATCTACCTAAATTGGTTAAGCCATTTTCCAAGGAATATTTCTCTAATACCAATTATTGAATAAACAAGACAACTGAGAGTGGGGGTAGTGAATTAGTTGTATCTATTCAAAACATCAAAACCCTCAATAATAATCAGATCCACATTCATTTGTTAAACCCTTATTCTATTATAATGTTTAAGAATGAAAACAAAATTATAGAGAACTGAAATACAACACCATACACAAGAGAACACAAAATTTATGTGGAATACCCAATGATGGAAAACCACAGTGAGGATTAGCTCACTATATAAGTAATTGCAAAACTTGTACAAAAGGGCTCACTGCTAGAATAGGACATACTATGCAGAAAGGATCACAGTTAGGGGTCATTACCACATAAATAAAAAGAAGATAGAAGAAAAATATTACACAAAAAACATTTTCTCAATGTAACAAGGAATCCATCACAAAGGCTCCAACACTTTCACAACCTTGCATGATTAATTTCAAACACCTTTAGGTCACTGCTTTCAAGAATCTAATACTTGAAATCCATATTTCTCTACTCAAATTCACATCACACACATCACTTGCATTAATCTCACATCTATATTGATTCTCTCTTACATCTCACAACACCATTACACTTATTTATATCAACCTCATCCTCAAAATGATTCTCTTAGGTCAAAAACTATCTATTACACTTGCAAATTTAAATTAGGTTAGCACCTAAACATTCTCATGGTGGGTAGGAATAAAGGTAACCTAGAAAAAATAAAAATTAGGACCCAAATAGATCCCAACGTGCACCTCAGCACACTTTTACAGGCCTTGCATGTAGTGCTAACACAAGGTCAACCAACACCCATGCTAAACACCATAAATCATTAAGTACATGCTCCCTCAAATCAATATAAAATTTTTGGACAACAAAAGTCACTTGAACAAGATCTAGAATAATCTTTGAAAGTCTTGAAATCCACCAACCATTTCATCCTATAGTGTAGTAAAATACATACCCTGGCATTTTCACACTTGTTTCAGCTCACCTTGCTTTATTTATGCTTATTTGTGGCTTAATTTGGTCCTATTTGTATCTAAGAGCCTAATAATCTATATATTTTTATGGAAAATACTGACAAACATTAAAATATAAATGATCATTTAATGATTTTTTTGTGTGTCCCTAATTTGTGGAATGGGACTAAAACACAACCTAGGGCATATTTTTCCTCCATGGGTCTTGGGACCTTGATTTTGAATGTACTTGAAAAGGTCCATTTTTGGAGTCTATGCCCTGAGATTTGAGCCTTGGGACTAAGATTCCACCTAGGACATCTTAGTCCTCCTTGGCTAATTTTTGGGATCCAAGTTCAAATTCTGGTGAGATTTGACCTCCCTTAATTAATGATTTCATATGCCAGCTTGTTGTGGTGTAACTTTGGGATATTAAGCATGAATAAGTATAAATACAAGGTTCCTCCACTCATTTTTAGAAAAAGATTTTAGTTATTCATTCCTAAGGAAAGTTTATGCATTCAAGATCATTTCATCAAACATTCAAAGGCATCATCAATATTCAAGCATCATGTCAAGGGTTTAGTGCATCCATTCATGTTGTTGAGCCAAGACTGTAGATGTAGCATTGAATATCTATTTGAAACCATTGTTCACACAACATTCCAATATCCAAGATCTATATTCTTCATGCCCACTACATGGTAGATTGTAGATTTTCTTTAGAATAATCATCCAAGGTGATATCATTTACATATTTCATGTTTTATGTTTCATGCTTCATTTCATTCATTTAATCATTTTGTTTAATTACCTACAAGGGGTTTGACCAAGGAAAACCTCCATACACTAACAAACAAGTTTTTCCCTTCTTGCATATTTATGATTATAGAATTAGGTTGAAGACTTGAAGATCATTTGGAGTGCAAAGTTGCAAAGTTGCAAAGTTGCATTACAAATTTTTCATCTTCACAGAAACTTGCCTAAATGCCATATCTAGAAATTTTAGGACCTCAAATCCTAGGAGAGCCAAATGAATATCTTGGAGCTAAGGACCACATTAGAAATCTCAAAAATTTAGAATGGGACTAATATGCCAGCAAGGGTGTCTTAGTCCTCCTAGGGGTATTTTTAAGAGATTCTTTTGGATCTGGTTTTGATATCTGAAGATTCCACATCTGCCCTGAAAAATAATAATGAGACTAAGAAAATAGTAAAGGATTCTTTGTCCTCCCTCGAATATTTTGACAACTTTTTTGCATTCTTGAAATCCTCACAACATCTCTAGACTTCCTAGGTGCACATATCATATCTCTCTGTTGCATAATTTCATCATTTGCATCTCTCATTTATCTTGTATAATTAGTTTCTGTAGGTTGAATGCTTGTTTGTCTTTTCCAAGAATTTGATTGGTGGTGAACCCCTTTAAAGCTAAAATAACTCCCATCCTAAGTCCTCCTCATTGTGAATTGACTCACCATGTTAGGTTGTTATTCAATCCAATTAGGACTCCTAGGACATTATTAAATGACCGAAGGAATATAGGTTGGTCTAACCTACCATTCTCATATTCATTTTGGTTCATTTTCATGAAAATGACTCTTTTGAGCATTCATTTTCTAATTTGGAGTTTATTCAAGTTCTAGATCTAGATTGTATTCATTCTTGCATTGCTTTTTGCATTAGTGAAATTGCATCTAGGGTTTTTCATATTTAGTAAAAATTACATTTAGGGTTTCTCATATTTGCATTATTGAAAGTGCATATAGGTTGCATTTTTCCTTTCTTCAATCATTTTAGTTCATGGGTATGTGTAGGATCATGATGGGCCAAAAAGTGGTAGTATGATGGGTATGTGGCTAATGAGTTTTTTCTTACCCAAAATTGATGAAATAAAAAGTATTTCTAAAGGAGATTCTCAACTTTCCACCAATATAAATTATGCTGTAATTTGAATTTAATAAGTAATTATTATTCATTTTCTATTCAAATTATGACTAAAGTCTTGATTCATAGGTTGATTGAAAAAAATCTATAGCTTTCAAACGGTATCAGATTTTTTAAATCCAAAACATGTGTCACATTTTATGCTTCACATAATATAAGATTAAAAAAAGAAAAAATGAATCTCATGAAGTTTTGACCAAGTTAAGGTGGTCAGACATACAAATTTTTTATATTTTTTAAAATTTGTAATTAAAAATTAATAATTAATTATTTACTTGGAAAAAAATTACAAAAATATGAATCACATCAGGCATGAGTCCTCTAATTTAAATCTAAAATCTATATAAAATATTATCATTTTATTGCGGTTAGGGTGGTCAGATAGACACCTACTTTTTTTTTTCCTTGAAATTTAAGTACTATTGCATTGAAATTTCAAATTTTCACCAAAATATTTTGTTTTATTTAAAACCTAGTAGTTTAGAAACTAAATTCAATTTTCTATAGATTCTATTCTTACATATTTTTAAATAATATAGATAACTTATTCAAATTTTTGCGTCAAGTTCCTAACTCGATTTTTCTAAATTTTTTGCCACTTAAGGGCCTATTTTTTCCATGATAATCCTACACATACCCTCATTCAAAAACTGAAAGGTGTATTGTTCATCATCTTAATTACATTTAGAAACATTTTTATTGCATCCAAAATTGAAAAAAAAAAGTTGCAATCAACTTTGCATCCAATTGCTTGTCAATAGTCACTTTTTCTTGCATTCATTTGCTCAATTTTTTGTTTCCAAACATCAAGTCCTTGGGTAGGAAACCTGGGAACACTATTATCAACTCATATTTTTTTTTTTTTTTGGAAAAAACCTGCACTATGACAAAAAATCCCTTACTGGGATCTTAGTCCCTCTTAGGGTTTTTTGGTTCAGAATCCTATCTGAGTTTTGTGTTGTATGTTCTAGTTCTTGAAACCTCAAAATTCCTTCAATAGGACCAAGACGCCCTTTCTGCCATCTTAGTCCCTATTGAGTTTGAAGTTGTAGTTTCCAAGGTTTAAATTTGATTTTATGTGCATCTATTTGCTACCATTGGTTATCTATTTTAGTGGGTTGACTCTATGTTTCATGCATTTTACTAAATCTAGCTTAAAGTGATTCATTTCATGCATTTCTTAATTTGAAATTTGAATTTACAATATTCCATTTTAAGATCATTGCATACTATAATAAAAAAAATACCATTTTACTTTAGGTCATTGGATTAAAATTTCCTTTCTTTTCCATAATAGCATGTTTTCTTTCAAGAGACGTGGCTTTGATATGGTTAGAAATGGATTGCATAAGTACAAAATCCCCTCTTATGAGTTCAATATAGAATAAACCAATGAGGTCATTAAGAAACATGTTAGTCATCCTTCTATTATATTTTAGGAAACCATTGACACAATCCTTAATATTACATTGCCTATTGGTGAAGATTGCATGATAAAAGAGGAAGCAAGCATAGATAATCATAACCCTCATACTTGTTCTTCTCCCGATACCTCTCCTATTAGTGATGAAGGTATCTTGGTGAAAGAATATACAATCATTGAGATTTTTTATTATCCCTATCTTCCTCCCCTTCTGGAAGACATTAGAAAACAAGAAGATGAGATCATTACCACTACTTCGCTTACCAAAATCCATCTCTCAACACCTCCCCTAATTGCAAGAAGGTTTTAGTAAAAGAGGATACAATTGTGAATGTTCATCAAAATCACATTTGTTAGGAAGAAATGTGGATTGAAAGTGATAAACTTATCTCTCTCCTTCCTAATGTCCCTAACATTTCGAAAGACCTATTTGAACAAAAGAATTTAACCATTCATAATCCTAAAAACCATAGTAGTTCTTCTCTTGATGCTTCCCCTATTAGTGATGAAGTTACTTTACACAACATATTAATGGAGAGTGATGAATCTTTTATTTTCCTCTCTCATAAAAGCTCTCCTACTAGGGTAGAAGTTATGGCACAAGAGAATGAAACCTTAGAGAGAAAAGGATAAATTCATGAACAATCATAAAAATCAAATAGAACCTTCTCCTAATATCCCCACTATTGATGAACAATAAAATCCAACCATTGATCATTCCCATACTTAAAATGAAGTCATTTTAGAAGAACCAATCCTTGAATTTCAAGAACATTTGGTTTGTAGTTATTTAAGAAACTCTCCTACTAAGGAAGACATAATAGTGAAAGAAAATGAGAAAATTGACAATAATAATTCCTTAGATGAAGATGATGAAGTAACAATAGAATCCTCCTCACTAAGAGATCATGAAAATAAGGATAATTCTTTTGAGGTTATACACATTAGATACCCCTTGGAATACTCTACCAAGCCTAAACTTATCATTTATCCACCCTCTCAAAAACCACAAGTTAATAAAAAACCTGTCCTTATCCTCAAACCACCTAGGAACAATGTTTCACATCAATCGAGTTACATTATTTTTGCTCATATATACAATGCTAAGAGAAATCCACAACCAAGAAAAACAACTTCAACTTCCCTCCCATTGCCTAATCCCATCTTACTAGGTCCCCCTTGTTTTCCTTCACAATATGGAACTTAGGAGTATGATCTTGTCAAACAACTTATGAATACTCCTGCTCAAATATCTTTATGAGACCCTATCCAAGCCTCCCCCCACTATCATACCATTATTCAAAGTTCCTTACAACAAGTTCATATCCCTTCTAATGTAGAACCAAATGACATAGCAGCCCTAATTCAAAGAATAAATGCTGACATTTTTCTCTACATGTATAAGAGAAAATTTTCACCCACTATGCAAATCCCTTTTTTTTCCCTTATCCACTTTAGAAAACCAAGTTCAAAGGCTTAATTCCACTTAAGCCCACTATTGGCATTCCACTTGGTGACTGTTTTGAGCATTGGTGGGGACGCTCGCGTGGCACGCAGATGCCTGTGTGACGTGCTTACATCCCTGGAAGATTCATGTGGCTAAGCCTATAGAGGAATTTCACTTCTCATTGGAAATGAAGTTTTAATTCCCCCTTTTGCCAACCAACCCAAATATGGCCATTTTATTCCATTCCTTCTTCAAATTTATCCCTTCAACATTCAATCCGACTCTACAGAACTCTTCACAAACTCTTCAATAGATCAACCCTTCATTCTTGCACACTTCAAGCTTCCATTCTCATACTTTTGCATCCATTCTCACTCACTTCAAGCACTCAAGCATTCCATTGTAGCTATAGCTTCACTCTGTCACTTCGGTAGAGCACGTTTGGGACCATGTCATTGCAACAAAGGCTTGAGTTCCTCTCATTTCTACCCCAAGAAACCTTGAGTGCTCTTGGTGGAGGTGGTAAGCTTCCCTCTCCTCTTCTCTATCACTTGGTTTAGTAGCATAGTACTGCTTTGTTGTGTTTATGTTTTCTTTATTACACTATTTCTTTATCTCATTTGCTTGGTTGTTCGTGGAGGTGGAAACACCTAAATGGATGTCTAAATAAGATAAGCCCCTATTCAACCACCCAAAATTTTCCCTCTTGATGTGTGTAGGTGTGTGTGTTGTGAGGAAGATCAACTAGCGAAAAAATTCCTTGGTGAGATCCTTTTAAATCTTCTTACACTTTCTTTTCTACTTTATAACATTAGAGAATACTTTGTTTATTTACTCATTTCATTCTAGCCTTTTAGTTTAGTAGCTAGGACATTAGTCATTTTGGTGAGTTCAACCTTCTCTCTGCTATTTTCTAGCCGTATGGACTATAGTGCACTTTAGATACACCATCACACCACACTGTTGTCTAGAGATTGCATTGACATTCTCGGGTAGAGAGCTCCCTGAGGCATAGAGTTGAACCTAGAAATGGACTTTCCTAGCCCCACCTTAGAACTTAGGATTGTAGAGTGATTGTAGAGCCTCATTATCCTCATAATTCTCATCCTCATACCCTGTATTTTGTACTTAGCTAAGGTAAGTTAGGGCAGCCTCTCGCATCTTGACCCTCTATGACCTAGGGTCTTGCACACAGTTGTCCCCCTCTCTTACATTTTTGGTGAACCCAATGTGAACCACCTTCTATTCATCTGATGGTGTTGGGACTTTCCTTGGATATTTCGTGATTTTTGTGAAGGTCATAACCCAATCCACAACTTCTGGGTATTTCGTGAGAAGTGTATGACACCTCCTGATGGATAGGACGAAGGTTTCGCTAGGTCTCTCTATAAGCCTTTTCTCTAGTCTTGCCATGAGTTTTTCTATGCAAGAGTAGTTATCAAGGAATGAGAATGGATTCGCTGATGAGACCAAACACATTCCAACTACTCTTGTGTCTCCCACACCATCATTAGTGGATGAGCATGAGTTTGTTCAAATCCCTGTTAAATATGTAATTTCCCTTGCTAAAGGGTTGGGAAACCTAAAATAACATTTTGAAAGAAACCCAAAGATGGCTAGGTCCACTCATGTTAGTGAATTAAAGAATATTATGGGTAAAGATTGAATAGGTGTAGAGATTGTAAGTAGTCTCCTCGGTCTTGTTGAAGCATGCACTGCTTCAAGGAACCCTAGCTTTGCACAAGGGGTCACCTTTGAAGAGCATGATTGACAGTTAGGGGTATCAATTCCTCCCACTTCCATTTACATGGTCAATGCAGTCGCTTCCATTAGTATCCCTTCCATCTCTAAGCAACGTAAAGCTATCAAAGTGAATAAGGTCTCATTGGGCTTTAGCATTACCCCTTCTATCACCTCTGGCGGTGGAGGCCATGGTAAACTAGGTGGTTGAGGATTTGGTAGTGACAGTAGATTCGATAGAGGAGGTGGTGCTGGCAGAGAAGGTTCTAGTGGAGGCCATGGTGGTGGCTTTGGTGGAGGCCCTACTGGCAATAGCAGCTCTGGTAGTGGTTCTGGTGGAAGTCATATCGGTGGCAGTTCTGGAGGTGGACTTGGCGGTGGATCTGAAGGAGGTTCCTCTTTACCTATTTCTTCCAACGACCCTTTAGCAATCCTTTCCAAGGCCTCTACCCAACCTATCTTCCAACCTTTCTTTCGAAATATCCCATTTTTGGTTGCCATCTTGAACACTCCCTTCCCTGAGGGAATGTAGATCCCTAAATTTGAGAAGTTTGGTGGCAAGGGAGATATAGAAACACGTGTTTTCCTTTAACACCCTTTGCATGGACTTCTTCCATCATGATGCATTGATGGCTAAACTATTCCCCCAATCCCTTAAGGACACAACACTTCAATGGTATTGTTCCTTACCGAACAACTCCATCTTCTCCTTTGATCAAATCGTAAATCAGTTCCTTAGACAATTCCAAGCAAACATCGGGCCAAAGATGACCTCTTTAGATCTCATCCAATGTAAAAAAGGAGATAACAAAAATATTATTGATTTTATAAGGTGTTGTCAAGTGTTTCTTTCACAAATCTTGTACTAGCTGACTGATTCTGGCATGGAAAAGGTATTCATAGGAAACTTACAAAGGCTTTGGCAAAAGAAGTTTTCCTTGATGAAATACCATTCTTTTGTGCATTTGTGTGCAGCTTTACGATAGTACCAACAAATAGTTTCTTAGTTTGAGGGACCCTCTTTGCGTTCCCATTCTGAGGGAAAATCCATCATATCAATCTCTGGGAAAGGTAAATCCATTGGAAATGTAGTAGCCACTATTGATGACAATGGCCTCAAACACAACTAAAAGTTCACAAAGTTGTCAGAATCTTATACTTCCATCTTACAAAAGTTGTTGAAGGATAACATCATAACTTTGTCAAACCCTAAGCCTGTTAAGGAACCTTACCCTAATTGGTATGATGGGAGCACTTATTGTCAGTACCATCGTGTCAATAGACATGATACAAAATGATGTATGTGTTTGCATCATGAGATATAGGACTGTATCAAGGATAGTACCATTTTCCTCAATGGGAATAAATAGAACACCAACAAATCAATGGTGAAGGAAAATAGTGAGTTGCAAATATACACAAACCTATTTCTATCACACTTTGCTAAAATGATTGTTGATCCTACTAATTCAGTTACCCAACCCGACGCCTATGTTAATATGGTCATGGTAAGTTCTTCCATTGTTCCACTCGCACCTGGTTCATCAGATATTACATTTATATCACTAGATTTTCCCTAAAACAACAAACCTTCACCTCTCTACATTCTCACTCGTGTCAATGGTAACATTGTGACAAGAGTCTTGATTGACCCCGCAAGTCGCATGGATGTTATTACTAAAGAAATATTAGTATTAAATTAATGCAAAAGGAGAAATATGAATAAACAAGATCTACATTTCATACTTATGATGGTATGAGTCTTAAACCCTATGGCCCCATCCTAGTTTGACCTAGGAATGTTGACACAATATTCTATGTCATCTTGGAGTCAGATCTATTTAAAGTGAAGCTGGGTACCCCCTAGTTAGCTTCCATGAATGGGATCGCCTCTATTATTCACAAGTGTTTAAAATTTTCCGATGAGGGTTTCGTGCATGTAGTACATGACAAAAGATTATCAGCCCTTGGTATCTCATGGTGGATATTCATTGGATCACTTCTGGCCCTCCTGAGTCAGTCTGCTTCCTTTGAGAATGGACCTACTTTACAAAAAATATGCGAAGTATAAATTAGGGGGAAAAGGGGAGCCAAAGATGACCCTTCCTGTGATAGAACAATTAGTTGCCTCTTCTTCTCTAGAAGAGAAGAAGAAGCCCACGCTGATTACTATTGCTTATCTAAAAGAGGAGAGGTCCATGTCAGCTGCCTCTCCTTCCCACAAAGGTAAAGAGAAGGTTATACCAGTCACTCCCTCTTCCCTAAAGAAAGAGGAGAATCCTATGACAACTCTCTCTCCTTCCCACAAAGGTAAAGAAAATGTGACCTTTTCCTGGATTGCCCCATCCTCTCCCCTTTCATGGGAAGAGTGTTGGATGAGCAAGCCTAATGGCTACCCACTAATTATGATGATCCCTCCTTGACGTACACCCAAGATCAGGATTGTGGACCTCCCTAATGAATTTCATGGACTGTGGTATTATTTATATGATAGAAAGAAAGGTTCACATAGAGAATTCAATCTGTGGCCTCCTACTGCTCCTAGTGCTAAGGTAGTGAGCGGAAAGAGGCCCACTGCTGAGGCTCTCGAGTCAACTCCTCCTATCTGTCCTTAGATTATTCCCCCTATTCTTTCATAGGAACCTATTCCTCCACCCAAAATGGTTGTAGTGAGTGTTCATATGGTTGTGCAAGAACCACTTGTCCCATCACAAACTCTGGCCTCTAATTCCAAGAGCCATAGAAACTGCCTTGCACATGAATGCAATTGCTGGTGAAGGGCTCTCTAGGCCGAGAAGGATGCTTCACAATAGGAGGAAGAAAAAATTGCTCCTATTCCAAGACCTCCTGCAGCGTCTTCTTCTTCCTTGGTCCTTGTTGCGGGAGGGCCGGATGCTCCTCCTTTTAACATTCCACCATTGTAGGCTCATCCTCCTTCCCCTTATGAGGACTTAGATTGGGAAGCAGACGACCTCTTGGCGGATCAATGTTAGGAGGATGTCCTTTCTTGATCTTGTGTGTGTGTGTGTTTTGTGATTTGTTCCTTCTCGTGCTATGTGTTCCTAGATGACCCTTGTCACCCCCGTTGCTGCATGGATATAGGTGTGGTGTTTGTGTCATAAACCTTATTCTTTTTGTATCATCATTCTTCCATGTTTTTTCTTTATCTTTGATATATTGGGGATGATGCAAAGCATTGGGGGAATTTAGGCTAACCTTCCATGTTGACCCAATTTTTTATTTTTACTTTATTTTACATGCATTATTCCTAATCTAGTTGGGGATTGATGATATTTATCCTTTCATTGCAATTACCTATTATTCTATGAGCTCAGACAGATTTGACCTCGCTAAACTAGATCCCCCTGTGCCCTTTGTTTGCATTTTTCTTTTCTCTTTTGATTTCTCTTTATCTTTTTCTCTTCTTTTCTTGAGTTGTCCCTTCTATGTGTGACAACACCTCTTCTTCAACACTTCGATTTTTAGAAAACAAATTTGTTACCAATGAATCTTTTCTCGAAGATCTCCACAATTATTTTCCTTAGAATCACATTCTCAACTTGGAACCCTTACGAAATGTGTTTCCTTCATCATGAGTTCATAAAGAAAGGATTTGAGGACCTTCCTCTAAAGTGGGAATATTTTTTATATCCCCTTGCATGGGGGCATTTCCTTCTTTTTGAATTCCTTCATGAAGTGAACATCTTTACAAAGGATTCCTTGATGAAGAATCAATCCAAGATGAACAGTTGATTTGAATTGTGTGTCCCTTGAGTGGACCCCCTTCTTCCTCATAGTAGGTTCCCAAGGAACCCTTCTTTCAAAACCACTATTTTGAATGCAATCCTTTCATGTCTAGCCTGGGGGCAACCCGATTATACTCATTCCATTCACTCTTTCATGTCTAGTTTGGGGACAGCCTGACTAGACCTTACTTTTCAAACAACGCGTCCTTTGAGAGCACCCCTCTCCTTTTGAAGGGTTCTTGAGGGACCCCTTTGCAATTTTTACTTATTGACGGTCTGCACAGCCAACCACTTTTGACATGTCCTATCTACGGATAGATGTGTTACTGCTTTCTGACTCTACCGAGTCTACTTTCTTAGGTTCCTCCATGCAATAGATCTTGCGGGATACCTCCTAGAAAGACTGAGAACTTGTAGGGTGCTTTCCTTTGAGTTTCCTCCATGCGAGAGATCTTGTGGGAAGCTCTCCTGTAGGACCAAGAATCCGTAGGGCACTTCTTTAGTGTTTTTCATGCTTGAGTTTATAGATAATACCTTCCCTAAAGGACTGAGATCCTATAAGGTTCTTCCTTTAGCATTCTTCATGATTGAGTTCATGGAGAATACCTTCCTTCAAGGACTAAAAACCTATAGGGAACTTCCTTGGGGATTCCTTCATGCGATAGATCTTGGGGGTTGCCTCCTTATAGGTCCACAGGCCTATAAGATGCTTTGTTTTTTCCAACTTCATAGTTCTGGGCTGCTATGAAGTCCTTTTCTTTTCCTGCACCTTTGGGTATGCCAGATCGAGTACTGCTTCCTCGACGGTCTAGGTATACCTTTCTAACTCTACTCTCTTCTTGATCTACTTTATTGAGCACTCATTAGTACTTGTGCTTGCTAAAGTAGGGGAAAAATGTATAAGAGTGAATTTGTACCCCCTATGCAAATCCCTCTTTTTTCCCTTATCCACTTTAGGAAAAAAAATTCAGAGGCTTAATTCCACTTAAGCCCACTATTGGCGGTCCACTTGGCACCTATTTTGAGCATTGGTGAGGGTGTTTCTATTAGGGACAATCGCGCATCACACAAACATCCATGTAGCACACTTCTGTCCCTGGTAGATTCCTACGGCTGAACTTGTAGAGGCATTACATTTCTCATTGGAAATGAAGACGTAACACCCCCTTCAGCTGACTGACCCAAATATGGTAATTTTCTTCCATTCCGTCTTCAAATTCATCCCTTCAACAATCAATCCAACTCTTTAATAGATTAAACCTTCATTCTTGCACACTTCAAGCTTCCATACTAACACTTTTGCATCCATTCTCACTCACTTCAAGCAATCAAGCATTCCATTGCAACCAAAGCTTCACTCTATCACTTTGGTAGAGAACATTTGGGACAATGACATTGAAACAGAGGCTTGAGTTCCTCTCATTTCTCCCCCAAGTATCCTTGAGTGCTCTTGGTGAAGGTGGTAAGCTTCCCTCTCCTCTCCTCTATCACTTGGTTGAGTAGCATAGTACTTCTTTGTTGCATTTGTGTTTTATTTATTACACTATTTCTTTATCTTGTTTCCTTGGTTGTTCATGGAGGTGGAAACACCTAAACGGGAGTCTAACTGAGGTGGGCCCCTATTTAGCCACCCAAAATTTTCCCTCTTTTTGTGTGTAGGTGTACGTGTCATGAGGAAGATCAGTTGGTGAATGAATTCCTTGGTGAGATCCTTCTTACTCTTCTTACACTTTCTTTTCTACTTTATAACATTAGAGAATACTTCGTTTATATACTTGTTTCATTCTAGCCTTTTAGTTGAGTAGCTAAGCTATTAGTCATTTTGGTGAGTTCAACCTTGTCTTTTCTTTTTTTTTCCCATACAAACTACAACACACTTTAGAGACACCAGTGTGTTGCATTGTCATTTAGAGACCACACTAATGTCCTTAGGTAGAGAGCTCCATGAGGCACAGAGTTGAACCTAGAAACTGACTCGCCTAGCCCCACCTTACAAATTAGGATTGTACAATGATTGTAGGACCTCATAATCCTCATCATTCTCATCCTCATACCCTATATGTTGTACTTAGCTGAGGTAAGTTAGGGTAGCCACTCGCATCTTGACACTTTGTAACCTGGGGTCTTGCACGCGATGGTCCCCCTCTCTTACACTACCAAAGTGAGCTCCCTCCTTTGGAAGTGAAAAAACAAATATGATGTTTCATGATCATAGCTCAATACAACACAGTAGGGATAAAGTGAACCCTTGTTGACAATGGATCAACCTTAAATGTGTGTAGTATGACCCTTTTGGATAAACTTGGTGTTGATAAATCAAAAAATTCAACCTAACTCTTTATCTCTTAAGAGATTTGATAATGTGGGAAAGAAATGACTTGGATTAATCACTTTACCTATTATAGTTTAAAGGCTACCTTATAAACCCTGATTCATGTTATGCCTCATGATCTCTCATATAATCTTCTTTTCAGAAGGCCATGGATTCATGAGATGTATGTGGTGCCTTCTACCCTTCATCGTAAAATAAAGTACATCTCTACAAAAACAAAGTGTATACATTGGATGGTGATAATGAGCCTTATAATGTTTTACAACTCAAGAAAACTAAGGAAAATCCTTTGAAAAAATTAACACCAACCACACAAGTAGAACTTGTGCAACAAAAGGACAAAGAAAAACACATTAAAGAAAGTCACGAAGCTATTAGAACATGAATGGGGTTCCTTATATTTTAAAAATACATTCATGGAAGAATACAAGACCATACACAAATAATCAAACAAGGGAAAAGAAAAATCAATAATTTAAACACAAAACTAGGAAGACCCTTTCAAGGTATCCACCTCAGCCACTTTAGATGAAAAAGAAAATTACATAAACTTTGATGAACTTAATCAGGAGCAACCTCTGAATCATAAAGAAATGAAAAAAAATTATGGAAGTGGTTATGAAATGATGAAACAACTCAGTTATAGTGGAAAAGGATGTGGTGCTAGAGAAAAAGGTATATGTGTCCCTATAGAGCTTTACACACAAGAAAACACCAGTGGTATTAGTTTTTGTCCCTCAAATGAAATAAAAAAGCCTTCACTTCATATCAAAACTATCGCAAAACATCCTTCTAAGTCAACTTTAACAATGGCACATCTTGAATTGATAGACACTAGTGGGCTTGATTGTTATTCTTTACAAAAATGAAACAAACAAAGAAATGCTCGCTTAATGTAAATGTCATTATGGAAACCCCTAATGATTTGAATTCATTATATTTTACACCCTCCTATAAAGGAGAGAAAAAAATATCACAATCTATGTTGATAATCAAAGTGTAGAAAGCTTGCAATATGAACTTAAATGAGTGAATGCAAATATGAAATATGTAGATTAACCTTAGCCTTAGTGTGAAGAAATAATGAGAGAGAGATATAGAAAAATCATAACACATGCAACAACAGATTTATGTGGAGAAACCCCAAAGGGAAAAAACTCCACCACCAAAAGAGAGGAAAGCATATTACTGATAATCTCTAATATTACATGCAGGAATAGACTTCTCTTGTCATTCCCTATAAATCCAACAATAGCCTATTACCTTGCAAAACTGAATTGAATAACTCTAGCTCAAGGCCCCAATTTATAGAGATTTGTGAGGATGAAAACCACCATGGTTTCACCAAACAATACGCAGAAATACCACCTAGAAAAACCCATGCCTCCCTCCTTGAAATGGTCAAAAAATACCAAAAATGGCCTCTTACAGATGCTCTTACAACTATCATAAGGCATCTTTCATGCATGGGTGCTTGGGCTCCAAAAATAGCATATTTTGTCATAGGAATTTATGAAAACTATCATGCATGCCATACTGTCATAGCATCTTATGAAAACTATCATGCATGTCATAGATGCTCTTACAACACCCTATTTCAACCAAACAACCTTATTTTAGAAGATTCCAAGGTGGGATGCCTAGCTATTTTGTCCTTTTCCAAAAGGACAAATAGTAACGGTAACACTGCATTTACATTGTCTATTTCACCACTATTGGTCAAACAGTTTCACCTCTTATGGGTAAATGTACAAAACACTTTAGCAGAATAATAAATTAAAGGATTTACAAGGTTTATGACACCTAAATACTAACATTCTCCCACTTGGCATCATACATTGTAAATTACACCCATAGAGATACAATTACATAGAATTAAGTACAATGATCAAGGCCCATGGCCTTTCTGTACTAAGAGAGATTTTCGTGGTGACTGGCTTCATAAGAGAATTTGCAACATTATCCAAAGTGTCAAATTTTTCAATCAAGACTTGTCCATTCTCAATTATTTCTCGCACAAAGTGATACTGAACATCAACATGCTTAGTATGAGCATGATACATAGGATTTTTAGCTAAACATATTTCACTCTAACTATCACATCCGATCCTCACTATCCTAACCAATACCATTACCAAGTCTTTGTAACCAAAATGCCTCCTTAGAGGCATGTGTAGCAGCCATATTCAGTGGTAGACAAAGCAACTGTAGGTTGTCTTTTACTCATCCAACTCACTGCTCCTCCAAACAAAGTAAACACATAGCCACTAGTGGACCTTCGATTGTCCAAGTCACTTGCCCAATATGCATCAAGAAAACCCTATATGTCCAATGAATTATTAACATTGTCACTAACATGATAAACCAAACAGTAATCAAAAGTTCCTTGCAAATATCTAAATACCCTTTTAACAAAAGTCCAATCTTCTTTACTAGGGTTAGACATAAACCTACTTAGAACTCCCACTGCTTGGGCTATATCTAGTCTAGTACAAACCATTGCATACATTAAACTACCAACAACACTAGCATAAGGAACTTTAGACATTCATCAATATCATCATAGTCCTGCATATTAAACCTTTGCAAAATAGTGTTAACATACTTACTTTGACTTAACCATAGCTTTCTGTTAACCCAATCCCTAATGATTTCCATCCCAATAATATATTTAGCAGCTCCTAAATCTTTCATATCAAATGTGCCAGAAAGCTTAGTTTTAAGTTCCCTAATCATTGCCTTAATGTTACCAATGAACAACATATCATCCACATATACGACAATAATTAGTATCTGATCATCAATAACTTTAAAATAAATAAAGTGATCCTCTTCACTTCTAACAAAACCTTTATTTAATGAAAATGCATCAAAATTTTGGTACCACATGGGTATGTGCAGGATCATCATATTGCCACTTTTTGGCCCATCATGATCCTGCACATACCCACATCCTAGATGACTGTTTTAAAGCATATAGAGACCCTTTTAACCTACAAACCAAGTCTTCTTTTCCTTTCACAACAAAACCGTCAAGCTGTTGCATATAAATTTCTTCTTCTAGATCCCCATGCAAGAAAGAAGTTTTAACATCCATTTTTTCTATTTCTAAATCATAAGCAACAACAATGGATAAAAAGAATCTAATAGAGGTTAACTTAGCAACAAGAGAGAATATTTCACCAGAATCAACTCCCTCTCTCTAGGAGTAGCCCTTGGCAACTAATATGGCCTTGTACAATTCCAACTTTTCATCTACTCCAAACTTCTTTTTATATATCCACTTACAACCAATGGCCTTTCTTCCTTTGGGAAAATAAAACAAGATCCCAAGTGTCACATTTTTTCAAAGACATCATCTCATCATGCATTTCCTACATCCAAGAATCACATTATTCTGAAGAGAGAGCCTCCCTGAAAGATCTACGTTCATCATCAGTACATAACAAAGCAAATTTACAACGAAAAATCAAGTGGGCTATACTTGTCAACTAGATTTCGTTGTCTTGTGGATCTTCTCAAAGGTGGAGTAAGAGTTTCCTCCTCATGTTCATCCTCATTTTTTTCAACTTCTTCTATTATAACAGATTCTTCAGAACTCTCTTCTTCTTCCCATCTTCTTGTCCATCTCTTTGTTCTTAAACATGTGAATCTTCTTGCTTAGTTTCAAAATGCATTGTCTTTGACTTTTCCTTTGGTTGTACATCTTCAGAGTTAGCTCTAAACTCCCTGAAAATAACATCTCTAGAAAATATCATCTTTCATGCTAGTGAATTCCAAAGTGTATTACCTTTAACATTTTCACCATAACCTACAAAGATACATTTCTAATATTTGGGATCCAATTTAGACTACTTTTCTTGAGGCACATGAACAAAAGCATCACAACCAAAGACCCTTAAATGTGAAATTGAAGGCTTTTTACCCAACCACATTTCATAGAGAGTTTTATCAATAAGAGCTTTACAAGGAGATCTATTAATTAATTAACAAGCAGTACCAACAGCTTCAGCCCAAAAGTATTTATCTAACATAGCACTACTTAACATGCTCCTAGCTCTTTCCATTAATGTACAGTTCATTCTTTCTGCCACCCCATTTTGTTGGGGTGTGTAAGGCGTAGTCTTTTTCCTAACAATTCCTGCATGTTTGCAAAACTCATCAAATTCCTTAGAACAATATTCACCCCCATTGTCAGATCTCAATACTTTTAGCTTATAATCTATTTTCTTTTCAACCAATGCCTTAAATTCCTTAAATTTGGTGAAAATTTTAGATTTTTTATGCATAAAATAAATCCAAGTATATCTTGAGTAATCATCAATGAAGGAAACATAATAATGAGATCTACCCAAAGAGTTTGTATCCATTGGACCACACACATCCAAATGAATTAGTTCTAACAATCCATTAGCTTTATTAGTTCCTTTAGGAAATGATGACTTGTTTTGTTTACCAAACACACAATCCTCACAAAAATAATTTTTACCAACAGAATAATCAGAAATACCATCTACTAGTTTCTTATCAAGTATGGTCCTAAGACCTTTTTCACCAATTTGACCCAATCTATGGTGCCACAACATACATGCATTTTCAGTGCTAGTTACAAAAGAGGAGTTATAAAAAGTAGAGGCATGTAGCATAAATAAATTCCCTATCTGAGATCCTTTAGCAACCACCAAACTTCCCCTTACCATCCTACAACCAGACTTGTCAAATGTCACATGCATCCCAAAATCATTCAACTTGGAAACCAAAATTAAACTTTTTGTAAGTCCTAGAATATGTAAAACATCATCAAGTATTTTAACCCTCCCATCATTGAAACACAACTTTACCTTTCCTTTACTGATAATCTTTTGTGAGCTATCATCGCCCATGAAGACCTCTCCTCCATCATATTCTTTTTATGTAGAAAACCACTCCTTATGAGGAGTCATATAGAAGGAAGCACTTGAATCAATAAGCCAAGCATCATTACAAACTGTGTTAGCTGAAATAATCAAAGCATCAGAATCACCATTATTAGAGGACTTTTCTATGGAGGAATTTGCATTCTTTTTCTTTTTCTACATTCCTTCTTCACATGTCCATGTTTACTATAGTTCCAACACTTCACTCTGCTCTTTCTAGGGGTCTTAGATCGTCCTTTAGACTTATCCTTCTTCTTATCCCCTTTAGGTTCTTTCTCCTTGGGCCTACCTCGCACATGCAAGGCATCTTGGGATCCACTATGCATGGTCTTTCTCCTCATCTCCTCTAAAAGAAGTATGGGAATCATATTATCCATCTTAGGTTCTACACCACCACTTGTTATAGCAATAACTAAATTTTCCCAACATTCCGGCAAAGAGCAAATCAATAAAATGCATTTATCTTCATCTTCTATTTTAACATCAATAGATGCAAGTTGACATATAATCAAATTAAAAGCATTCAAATGTTCAACAATAGATTCACCATCCTTCATCTTTAATGAATACAAACATCTTTTGAGATACAACTTGTTAAAAAAACTCTTAGTTTGGTAGATTTCACCTATCTTCCTCCAAAGCTTGTATGCTATGTCTTCTGAAGAGACATTTAGGAGGAAAAAATATGTGAGACACAACCGAATAGTCCCTCAAGCCTTCTTTTCTAACTTATTCCAATCTTCATCTGACAAGGTTAAAGTAGATGGCTTCTTCTCAACTGAAACTCATAACCACTGATCTCTCTCCTCAAGAAGATCCTCCACTTTCAACTTCCACATCTCGTAACTAGTTCCATTGAACTTCTCAATATCTAGATGAGAGGTGGAGACCATGGTATGCAATCTTTCACAAATCTACAAAACCCACAACACAAAAGCTCCCACTACAGCAAAAAATCTTCAACACTTTAAAAGGAAAGCATCCCTTCCTTAATAGAACCGTTAGATCTAATACAAAATGTTGATAATCAAGGTGAAGAAATCTTGCAATATGAACTTAAATGAGTGAATGAAAATCTGAAATATGTAGATTAACGTTATCCTTAGTGTGAAGAAAGAATGAGAGAGAGAGATAGAAAAATAATAACACATGCAACAACAGATTTACGTGGAGAAACCCTTAAGGTAAAAAATCCATCACCAAAAGAGAGGAAAGTATATTACTGATAATCTCCAATATTACATACAGCAATAGACTTCTCTTGTCATTCCTTATAAATCTAGCAGCACCTTGTTACCCTGCAAAACTGAATTGAATAACTCTAGCTCAAGACCCCAATTTATAGAGATTTCTGAGGATGAAAACCACCATGGTTTTACCAAAAAATAGGCAGAAATACCACCTAAAAAAACCCATGCGTCCCTCCTTGAAATGGTCAAAAAATACCAAAAATGGCCTCTTACAGATGCTCTTACATCTGTCATAAGGCATCTTTCATGCATGGGCACCTAGGGTCCCAATATAGCATATTCTGTCATAGGAATTTGTCATACTCTCATAGCATCTTATGACAACTGTCATGCATGTCATAGATGCTCTTACAACACCCTATTTTGACCCAACAACCTTATTTTAGAAGATTCTGAGGTGGGATGCCTAGCTATTTTGTCATTTTCAAAAAGGACAAATAGTAATGGTAACACTGCATTTACATTGTCTCTTTCACCACTATTGGTCAAACAGTTTCACCTCTTATGGGTAAATTTACAAAACACTTTAGGAGAATAATAAATTAAAGGATTTACAAGGTTGATGAAACTGAAATCCTAACAATCTAAATAGTATTGTGTAGGTATGAAAACTAATAATAAGCAAGAGATATCTTTGTCACACAATAATAAAGCCACATCTACTTTTGATCAAGAAATTATGTTGTTGAGACTCCTCCAAGATTGTTTGATAACCCTCCCTCCAAAACAAAGAAAGAAATTATACTACAAAAATTCATTTTGTGGATATCATAGAGTTCATGGTAATGCTACTAATGAATTTAAGGCTTTGTGTGATAAAATTAAACATCTTAAGGAATGTGGCACTCTTTCTTATGTTGAAACACCTTATTCCTCTAATTGATATAGATTTTCACTCTAGAATGTTTCACATAAATCATTTTGTTTTATGATTGTCCTATACTAAGTGGGTGAAAGGGGTTAGTTATCCTTGTCCTTGTATGTCACTTCTCACCTCTTTTGGCTAGTTGACCACCTTTCATGTATAGATAAGAGCAATCTTGGGATGTGGATGACATGACTTAAGTTGGATCACATGTGACATACTAAGTTATCTTTAGCATTGTATTTTTGGAGGAATCCCTTCCATCCTACTACATAAAGTAGCTTATTTAAAACATATGACTTGGCATAGAGCTTTCCAAGTAAGCTCTTTGATCTAGGTGGATCTCAAAACCCTAAAAATTCAACTATTTCAATTTTACTTGAAAACAACTCCATGTCAAAGTGCTTGGAAAACTAGACTCAATGCAAATTGAATGAGAAAAAAAGGGAGCTCATACATCAAAGTTATGGCTACTCAAAGTTTAGTCAAACCAGGTATAGAGGTCACTTAGAAAGGCAAAAAAAATGGTCATCTCAGAATTCGTCAAAATCAGCATCATGATGAAGAGTTCATCATCATGATCTGAACACTACTCATTTCATAGAAAATGAAGCTCGTACAACAAAGATATGGCCAGTCAAAGTTGAAGGTTGAGTGGATGCTGACATGGAAAGTGCAGGTGATGTGAAAAAAATGTGGATCCCCCTCACTAAATTCATGTACCACCACTACACCATTCTTTATTTTTGAGAAATAAAGTGGTGGAGGTTTATTTTATTTCACAAAATCCATTTTATGAGATTCGAAGTAAATTTTGTGGTAGCCCACGCAAATTTTTTTGGATTTAAAGGCAACGGAATAAAACCAAATCTCCTAAAAATTAAAAAAATAAAATACTAACCCCTAAAAATAAGGGCCTAATTCTTTTTAATATTAAAGCCCATTTACATAATATAATTAAATGGCTTAGATAATATTTTAAATGGTTTATAGATATTTTTTAAATAATAAATCCAAAAGGATTATAAGGTTTTGAAGTATATGAGGGTTGTGTTATTGTTAATACTTCATTTAGCTTGAATTCCTTAATTTAAGACTGAATAACCTTTAAATAGGTTATGAATTCATTCAATGATAAAAAGACTAAAACAAGCAAAACTAAATAGCCCGAATATGAAAAATGTTAAGGCTTAAAAATAAATTAAAATTGTTTTAATGGGGATTGTTATTGTTTTATTTGTAAAATAAGGGAGATTGGTTTAAATCTTACCTTAAAGGGGAAAATGGCCAGAATTTGTGGTTTTAACTAAATGGGCCAAAAAAATTTATAAAAGGTGGATGCAAGTGAGGAATTAAGCATCCCAATTTATTTTATGCTATTTAGATCAAGCATCCAAGGATACAGATCTAGATTCAAGAATCTAAGTGACAAGATTTTTCAAAGCATTCTGAGAAAAGAATCTTGATTCTATAGCTCTATGTGGACATATCTAAAGACTGTGGAATTTTCACTTGAAGGAGAACTATTTGAGATTACTACATTTGTGAATCCAGTGTTAGGTAACCATACTATTTTTAATACTTGAATTTAGTCTAGAATGGTGAATTGAGTTTGGTAAATAAGGAAAAATACCTCTGTAAATGACAATTTTCATTTAGTTATGATTTAATAACTAGGAGTACTTTGTTGTTATTTTTGGAAACACTTGTTCAATGTGGATTCAAGAAGTGCTTGTAGGGCTTGAAACTTCCTAGCAATGATAACTTTGTATATATAGTTAAAAGATTAGATGATGTTGAACTGCAAGAGAGGGGGACCACCGCATGCAAGACCCTAGGTGATGGAGTGTCAAGATATGAGAGGCTACCCTAGCTTACCTCAACTAAGTGTAATGTAAGGAAATGCGAGGTGAGAGTAACAAGGACCGTGAGGCCTCTTAGTTACTCTGTAGACTTGAAACACAAGAAAGGGCTAGGCAAGCTAGTTTTTAGGTCCAACACTACTCCTCAGGAAGCTCTCTATCTAAGGACGAAAGTGTGGTCTTTGGACTTCAACGTGGCATGCTGGTGTATCAAAAGTGCATTGGCATCCATATGGCTAGACAATAGTGAGGACAAGGTCAAACCAATAAAACTAGCTAATAGCCCAGCTGATTAACTAAAGGGCCACAATGATGTGATTAAGTAAATTAAATACTCTCTAATATTATAAAGAAAATACACAAGAGTAAAGAGAGTAAGGAGGATCTCACCAAGGAATTCATTCGCCAACTAATCCTTCGAGAAGCATGTATGCCTATGCACAAAAAGAGAGGAGAATGTTGGGTGGTTGTATAGGGGTTTTCCTCAGTCAGACCCTCATTTAGGTGTTTCCACCTTCATAGATAATCAATTAAATGAGATAAAGGAAATAATGTAGTAAAGAGAAAAGAAGCACTACAAAACAGTGTTATTCTACTCAACCAAATGATAGAGGAGAGGAGAGGGAGGCTTACCACCTCAACCAAGAGCACTCAAGACTGCCTGGGGGAGAATATGAGAGTACTCGAGCCTTTACTAAAATGTTGTGGTCCCAAAATTTCTCTACTAAAGTGATGAAGTGTTGCTTTGGCTGCAATGGAATGCTTGGAATGCTACTTGAGAGCTTAAGAGTGAGTGAAAGACTATGGAAGAAGCTTGTGAATGAATTGAAGAAGTCAAAATGCATGTTTAAGGGATGAATTTGAAGGAGGAATGGATAAAAATGACCATATTTGGGTCAGTGAATTGAGGGGGGTATGAAAACTTCACCTCCAATCAAAAGAGGAATGCCTCTTTAGGTTCAGTCGTAGTAATCTTCCAGGGACGTAAGCACACCACACGGAAGTTTACATGCCACGTGGGCATCCTTGACAAGAGCACCTCCACCTACACTTAAAAAAGGCACCAAGTGGGATGAAAGTAGTGGGCTTAGGTGGAATTAAGCCTCTAAACTTGGTTTTCTAAGGTGGATAAAGGAAAAAAGGGGATTTGGACATGGGGTGCAAAATTCACTCTTATACATTTTTCCCCCACTTCAGAAAGCATGAATACTGATGAGTTCTTGGTAAAGTAGATCAAGAAATATTATGGTTAGAAATATATACCTAAACCCTCGAGGAAGAAAATTGCAATTTGGAGAACCTAAAGGTGCAAGGAAAACAAAGGACTCCATAGCTACTCGAAACTATGAACCTGTAAGGAGGAAACCCCCAAGATCTCTCACATGAAGGAATCCCCATGAATTAAGTGCCTTTTAGGCTCACAAACCTACAAGGAAGGTATCTCCCAAAAACTCTAGCATGAAGGAAACGTTGAGGAAGAAAACTTCATAGAGTCAAGAAGTGGACAAATAGGTAGATATGTGGATAGTCACATAGATCGTCGATGATTTGGAAGTCTTTCAAAGGGGTCCCTCAAGAACCCTTCAAAAGGAGAGGGGTCCACTCAATGGATGTGTAGTTTGAAAGGTAAGGTCTAGTTAGGCTTCCCCCAAGCTAGATGCAAAGATATGAAATGGGTCTAGTCAGGCTGCCCCCAAGCTAGATGTGAAAAGGGGAATGGAATAAGTCTAGTTGGGCTACCCCTAGGCTAGACACGAAAGAATCCATTTGAGGTAAATATTTTCAAGAAAGGGAGCCTTGGGAACCTACCATGAAGAAATAGGGGTCCACTCAAGGGACACACAATTCAAAAGCATGTGTTCTCTTCTTAGAGCGATCCACCATAAAGGAATCCTTTAAAGAGATGTTCACTTCATTAATGAATTTGGAAGGAAGGATATGCTCGCATGCATGGGGAAGGTCAAAATTGTCTCCACTTTAGATGAAGGTCTCCAAGTCCTTTCTTTACGAACACGTGATGAAGGAAACACATTCTATTAGGGTTCCAAGTTGAGAATGTGATTCCAAAGAAAAGCTTTGCAAGGATTTTTGAGAAAAGATCCATTGGAAACAAATGCATTTTCTAAAAATTGAAATCTTAAAGAGAAGTCATTGTCACACATGAAAGGGACAACTTAAGCAAAAAAGAGAGAAATATAAAGGGATAACAAAGAAAAGAGAAAAATATAGACAAAGGGAACAGGGGTATCTAGTTTAGCTTGGTCAGATATGTATGAGCTCATAATAATAGGTAACCACAATGCTAGAAAAAAGATCATCAATCCCCAACTAGATCTAGAAGAATGCATAGAAAAAAAATTAAAAAAAAATGGGTCAACATGGAAGGGAAGCCTAAATTCTCACAATGCTTTGCATCATCGCCAATGTATCAAAAATCAAGTACAAACATGGAAGAATGATGATACAAATAGAAGAAGGTTTATGACACAAAAACCATGCATGTATCCAAATACCAATAGGGGTGACAAGGGTCATCCATCCACACATAGCATGAGCACAGGGGAACACATTAAAAAAAAACACACACACAACATCAAGAAAAGGGGCCTCCTCCTACCATCAATTAGCCAAGAGGTCATCCGCTTCCTAATAAAAATCATCATAAGGGGAAGGAGGATGAACCTGTAATGGTGGGATGTTAAGAGGAGGAGCATATGGCCCTCCCATAATAAGGGCTAAGGAAGAAGCCCCACAAGGTCTTCTTCACTGGCCTCTTGTGGAGCTAAGGTCAATGATTTCACGAAGATCATTGACAAGGTTGGAACTTCATCCATAAAGTTAAAAATGCACCCCATAGGTGTGTCATGTCTAACTTCAACGGATGGGGTAGGTTGAGCCTAAGAATCACCACTAGGCTCACCGAGTGACTCAGGAGCAGTGACGAACTCAAGGGAAGTTAGGACTAGTTTCATCTCTAGGACAGAATAAGTCAGCACAAGACCACCTTGTGAAAAATATGGGCTCCTCTCATGTCCTTCATTGCTAGAAGGACCATTATCCACCTCATTCTTCGCTGGAGGAGATGAGCTCCCCACAAACAAGACTAGAGGTGTGGAGGAAGAGGAGGAAATAACTGCAGTGGATATGAATGAGGTATTAATCATATCTATGGGATTTGGGAAAGGATAGATATCTAGAAAAAACATTACCAAAGGCGGCTCCATCGAAGGAGCGATGAAAAACTATACCTATTTAGGGTTAGGTGCATTTGTACACACAACATAAGCTAGGGGTAGTAGAAGACTAGACTAGAGAGAAGCAAGGGAGGGAGGAAGAAGACCGTATAGGAGTCCCTAAAGTAGGGGTGATTTTTTCTTCCTACTTTCTTTGTGAGGTATCCTACTCATCCAAGAGAGCCTTTCGACGATGCTTGCATTTTTTCGCAAGGCATTTTCTATGACTCTTTGAGTTAGAGGCCAAGATTTGTGAAGGGATAGAAGGTTTCTACTCAACCATGGGAATTTCCAGCTCAGTTGTTTAGGAGCAGGAGGAATAGGCTTAGGAGTGATAGGAGGAGTCAAATCGAGAACCTCAGCAGCGGGCCTCTTTTTGCTCACTGTGTTAGGAGTAGAAGTAGTAGGAGGCCATTGATCAAATTCTCTATGAGAACCTTTATTTCTACTATATAAATAATACCATGGTCTGGGGTATTCATTAGGGAGGTCCATGATCCTAAACTTGGGCCTACACCAAGGAAGAATCATTGGACTCAGTGGGTGGTTGGCTCATCCAATGTACTCTTCCCAAGAAGGGGGAGAGGATGAGGCTGACCGGGAGGAGGTAGCCTTTTCTCTACCTTTACGAGAAGGAGAGGGAGCCAGTGTGGAATTCTCCTTCCCTTCTTGGGAAGATGAGGCAAATGATTGTTCTGTCACTCGAAGGGCCAACTTTGGCTCTTCATTTCCTCTAGTTTTATACTTCACATAGTTCTTGTAAAGTAGGTTTGTTCTTAGAGGAAATAAACTAACTGGGGAGGGCCAAATGTGATCCAATGAGTATCCACCATGAGATACCAAGGGATGGTATCTAGTGCCATGCACTACATGCATGACACCCTCATGGGAGAACTTTAAACACTTGTGAATAATGGAGGCAATTCCATTCATGGAGATGAGCCATGGTATGCCTAGCTTCATCCTAACTAGAGGTGGATTTGGGATAGCATAGAAATCTATGTTGATAGCCCTAGGTCCAACCAAGATGGACAAAGTGATGGAGTCATAAGTTTTAAGGCACATACCATCATGTGTACAAATGGTATATTTCGTTTATTCATATTTTTCCTTTTTTAATGAATTCAGTAATAATGTCTCCTTGGTGATAACATCCACATGACTCATAGGGTCTATCAAGACTCCTATCACAATGTTACCATTGACACAAGCAGGAATGTAGAGAGGTGAAGGTTTGTTGTTTAAGGGTAAATCCTGTGATGTCAATTTAATGTGCAACAAATTGGGTGTGGGTGGAATAGTGGAAGTTACCATAACAATATTTACATAGACCTCAGGTTGGGTAACAAAATCAGTGGGATCAATCATCATGTTAGCAGAGTGTGATGAAAATGGATTTGTGTATATTTATAGTTCACTATTGGCTTTCACCATTGATTTGTTAGCATTTTATTTGTTCCCATTGAGATGAATGGTACAGTCCTTGATACGGTCATGTATCTCATGACGTAGGTACATACAATGTTTGATATCATGCCCATTAACATGATGATACTAGCAATATGTTCTCCCATCATACCAATTAGGGTAGGGTTCTTTAATAGGCTTAGGAGCCAAAAAAATTACAATCTTATCCAGGTTCAACAACTTCTATAAGATGGAAGTATAAGATTCTGATAACTTTGTGTACTTCCAGTTTCATTTGAGGTTGTTGTCATCAGTAGAGGATACTATAGTTTCAATGGCATTACCTTTCCCAAAGATTGATACAATAGAATTTCCCTCAAAATGGGAGTGTGAGGAAGATCGCCTGAATTGAACAACAGTCTATTGGTATTCTCATAAGGCTGTACACAAGTGCATGAAAGAAGGGTATTTCATAAGGGCGAATTTATCTTTCCAAGGCCTTTGTAAGTACCCTATGAATACCTTCTACATGTTAGATTCAGGCAACTGATATGAGATTTGTGAAAGGAGCACTTGATAACATGCTATGAGATTAGTGATTTTTTCATTATCTCCTTCTTTACATCAGATAGGATCTGAAAAGGTCATCTTCGACCCAATGTTTACTTGGAAATATCTAAGGAATTGGTTTACCACTTAATCAAAAGATAAAATAGAGTTGTCAAGCAAGAAACAGTACCACATGAGTGTTGTACTTGAGGGTTGGGGAAATAGTTTAGCCATCAACGCATCATGATGGATGAAGTCAGTGCACAGGGCGTTAAAGCAAAACACATGTGTCTATAGATCTCCCATCCCACCATACTTCTCAAATTTAGGCATCTCCATTCCTTGAGGTAAAGGGGTGTTGGAAAGGATTGTTCAAGATGTAAACCAATAATGGTCAATGTAAGAAGAAGGTCTGGAATATAGGTTGGGAAAAGGCTTGGGAAAGACTCGCCAACTAGCTCTGCATCTTATCCATATTTTGCAAGAATTTGAATGACCTCATGCTCATCCAATGATGATGGCATAGGAAATAGAGAGGAGTGGGAACATGATCAATTTTGTCAGTGAATCCCATCTTATTTGTTGACAACTGCTCTTGCATAGCCAAACTAATGGAGGGAGTGGAGAAGAGACCCGTAGAGAAACCAATCGAGACCTTCATCCTTTCCATCAGGAGGTTTTGTATACTTCTCCTAACAATATACCTGGAATTTGTGCATTGGGTCATGATGCTCATAAAATTTCACAACACTCAAGAACACAATAGTCACAAAGTACACAAGAGAGATCGTAACACTAATGGATGAACGAACATTGGTTCATGTCAAGTTCACCAAAAAATGTAAGAGAGGGGGACCACTACATGAAAGACCCTAGGTCATGAAGGGTCAAGACGTGAGAAGCTACCCTAACTTACCTTGGCTAAGTGTAATGTAAGGAAATGAGAGGCAAGAGTAACAAGGACCATGAGGCCTCTTAGTTACTCTATAGATCCAAAAAATAGGAAAGGGCTAGGCGAGCTAGTTTTTAGGTCTAACGCTACACCTCAGGAAGATCTCTTTCTCAGGAAGAAATCATGATCTTTGGACATTAGTGTGGTGCACTAGCATCTCAAAAGTGCACTAGAATCCATATGGCCAAACAACAGTGAAGACAAGGTCAAACCAATAAAACTAGCTAAGGACCCAATTGATTAACTTAAGGGAAAGAATGATTTGATTAAGTAAATGAAATACTCTCCAATATTATAAATAAAATACACAAGAGTAAAGAGAGTAAGGAGTATCTCACCAAGGAATTCATTTGCTAGTTGATCCTTTGAAAAGCACATAATCCAATGTATAGAAAGCGAGGAGAATGTTGGGTGGGTGTATAGGGGTCTGCTTGAGTCAAACCCCCGTTTAGGTGTTTCCACCTCCATGGAAAACCAAGGAAAAAAGATAAAGAAAATAATGTAGTAAAGAGAAATGAAGCACTATAAAATAGTGTTATGCTACTCAACCAAGTGATAGAGGAGAGGAGATGGAGACTTACCAACTCCACCAAGAGCACTCAAGACTGGTTGGGGGATAATATGAGAGTATTCAAGCCTCTACTACAATGGTGTTGTCCCAAACTTACTCTATTGAAGCGATGGAGTGTTTCTTTGGCTGCAATGGAATGCTGCTTGAGATCTTGAAAGTGAGTCCAAGAGTGTGGAAGAAGCTTCTGAATGAAGTGAAGAAGTTAGAATGTATGTTGAAGGCATGAAGTTGAAGGAATGGAGAGAAATGGCCATATTTGGTTCAGTTGGCTGAGGGGGGCATTACAACTTCACCTCCAATAAGAAGAGTAATGCCTTTGTAGGTTCAGTCGCAGGAATCTGTTAGGGATGTAAGCAATCCATATGAACATCTTCATGTTGTGCAATCATACTCGACAAAAATCCATCCATCGATGCTCAAAACATGTGCCAAGTGGGATGAAAGCAACAGAATTAGGTGGAACCAAGCCTCCAAACTTGGTTTTCTAAGGTGGATAAAGGTAGAAAGGGGATTTGCACATGGGGTGAAAATTCACTATTATACACTCATGAGAAATTTGTAGGTGGCAACATTAATGGTAATTGATCATGCTTATTAAGCAGATCCGAAGACATAGCCCTAAGAGGTGAACTCTATAATCAAACATGTCTCTGATTTTTTGGTTTGTTCTTGATTATGGTTTATGTTTTAATTCTGCAAGTAAACTAATCAATGAGCTCATTGAATTGATGAATTGAGTTTGCATAATGGTTTTAAACCATTAATTAAAGATCTTGGCATGAATTTTGAATTAAGTTAAGCAACCGATTTCAAAACTAATAAATGAAGAACTTAGTTGAGTAAGCATGTATCTAGATTTTTTCAGATCACTCTCATGTCTTCTAATTTAAAACAATTGGTCACAACAATGGTGTTAGTAACCGCTTTTAATTGGGGGCATACATCGACACTCATGTTTCATTGTGCGATTTTCTTTCTCCTTGCAATGAATCCTTCTCTTTGTGGTGTCATTGGGTTTTAATTCCTCTGAGAGCATGATATTTCCTTGTCCTCTCTTGGAAACAAGATGAGTCCTTTTGTGCTTGTCCTCTCTTGGAAGCATTGGGTATGATGTTCCCAAGATGATACCTTGTATTTATCCTCTTTTAGAGATGTTAAACACGATGACCCCTAAGATTAATACCTCGCAAGAACAAAGAAAAATCCCTTTGAACATCCCTCTCTTTTTGAATTTTTATTTTTGTGCCTTATTAAAGTCATGAAGGCATATTTTGGTGGAGGTATCCTCTCTTGTTTCTAGGATTTTGGTGGAGGTAGATTTATCTTAGGCTTTACCTGGAGAGATGGTGCTTGAGGTTAATGGCTAGTCCTAGCCTCAGCTTGTGGATTACAAAGGTATCCCCATTCACTGTAGACATTTTTTTGCTAATGGACACTTGGCCCATGATTTCCCTAATGGCTCTCATGTTGTTTCTTCTTCTCCTATTGGAAGAGTGCTAATAGGGAACATATGATTTTTAACCCTGATGCATACTATGATTTTGATAGTGAGGCTTCAAAATTTCCATCTCTGGCTCAAGAAAACATTTTTTTTACTAAGGTTGTTGTTTCTCTAGTGGATTCTACTACTCTGCCTCAAAATAAGGATGTTCCATCTGTTGTGTGTGTTGCCTCCTCTAAGGTCCTTGCCTCTCTAACTCCTACTCCTAATGGTGTTGTCTCTCTGGTGGCTTCTATAGTTCTAGTTAAACAATTTGTTGATCCCTCTGTGGTGAGTGATGCCTCCCCTGAGGCTCCTCCAAATTATATTCCTAATTTTATTTATGATACTCCCTAGATGGTTGTGCAAAGGAAAAAGAAAGTTCTCCTAAAAAACCTCTAATGAGTTTCCTTTGAAGGAAAAGTTGTTGGTTTTGATCTCTGGTGCTTAAACTATTTTTTTATGTTTGGAGGTCTCTATTTTGTTTGGTCCTAGGGGCTCTGTTCTTGCTACTAGTTTGTTTTATCTTGCTATTCTTGATTGGTTGATATGTTTGTCTAGTCTATTTTATTGGGTTGTTCTACCCAGTTGTATGCATTGATTGGAATATCCTTTCTTGTAAAATGGATTAGGGTCCTTTCAAAATCCCTGCTTAATAAAAAAAATTACAAATAAAATACTTCAAAAATGAAACTATAGTCCCTACAACTAGACTATGGTATTGGTTTCATAGAACTTAATCACATTGGGCTTCGAGGAGGTCTCTAATTTTAATGTTACGTGAAAATTTAAACCTAAATGTACTTGAAATTGCATGTGAATATATCAAACAATATCATAGAAAAAGCAATTTAATTAATCAAACACATTCACAAGTTTACTCACAATTCAATTCCTAAAATCAATTAAATAAAACATCACAATTATATAATTTATCTCTTTTCCAAAAATCCTAATTCTCAAGCTTTATAGCCATCTCATTATCACATGGAAAAAAAAATTAATTCCTAAAAAAAATTACAAAGATTAGTTACACCAATTACAAAGTCAATTATTCTAGGTTATCATTTCATTGCAATTATACTATCATCACATTCTCAAATTTTTACTTTTAAGCATATAGAATTTAAAAGCATATTTAACTATTGTACCAATATAATATATTTAAAATAAAGATCTAATTATAAGTATAATATCTAAATCACCATAATCATATAAGTATCATAAGGTTTCAAGTGAAATGAAATCAAAATAGTACCAATGCAAGGTTCATCAAAAGTCGGCTTCACAACATGCCATAAAAATAGAAATGATTATGTTGGAAAAGGAAGAGAGAAAATACATGTGTGCACTTGGTGTTTCTTAAATCAAGAATATGGAATAAGCTTGATAAGACTAAAATAGGCTATTTTTAAAATTTGATCCATTTAAGAAATTTTAGGATATTTGGACAATCAAGTAGTGAGAGGATGGTATTGTGAGAGTTACTAGGGTCACTATAGGCCTTTCTAGGGAACCAATGAATTTTTACCTTAACAATTATCAATTTTATTTGATTATACTTTTGGAATAAAATTTATATTTAAGCATAGCACATGCTTATACATAAATTTATTATATTATTTAAGTATTTGTTAATATAAATAAGTGTATTTTTTAAAATTCTTTGTAATCAAATATTTTTAATTTATAAATATACATATTTTTCAAATTAATAAACCAACAACACATGTAGAAAATTCAATATTTCTAATATATTTAAACTTCAACCATATATTTTTGGCCATGAGGCTTATAGACTACTCTTACACTCTTAGGATGTTTCACCTAAAACGAGAGAGATAAACCTCATGAAAAATCAATGTGGTTCACTCAAATTAAGATGTGCATGATTTTATGAAGGCTAAATGAGATTATATAAATGCAACTAAGTGAATGTTTTGACTAATTATGAATGCAAAACCTAAGAAAAATGCAATGTTTGAAAACACAATGTGATATGCAAACATGAACAAATGCAAAACAGAAAAGAAGAAGGGTAAATCACGGGGCACCTAGGCAAAGAATGAAGAATATCAAGTGTCCTGAATGTTGGAAGAGATCACTAAAATACACTAGTGGGACTCATTTGCAATTGATGGTGAATCAGTGCTGCTTCTAATGAAAACTTCTAGAAACTAGTTTTTGAGTGTCGGGATCCAGAATTTGAAAAAATCTATATTTTTCAGTCTTAAGGTGGGACTCATTCACCACTAATGGTGAATCAATCCTCTCACAAAATTTTTTGAAATCAAGGACCAATTTTGTAGCACCAAATTTGAGGTTTTTTTGTTTATCGATTAATAGAGTCAAATCTGTAGAAAGCAGACTGTAGGTTGTCTCCAAGCTTGAAATAGGTTGTAGTTGAGTTGAAACACTTTGTTGACTTTTTGAACACCTTGCAACACCTAATTTCTTGATAAATTTACATACAAAAGTCTGCAAACACACATGAAAAAGGGGGAAAATGGTTAAGGGTTAGGTTATAGGGATTTTCCTTGGTCAAATCCCACTTTGGTAATCAAACCCTTGATGAAGAAATGGAATCAAATGAACAAGGATAGATGAATAAATAACATGCAAATGTCCTAAAATCACCAACCTTATTGAAGAATTCTGAAGATATATCAATGGATCCTCCAAAATACTTGATTAATGCTTGACTAAATGATGCAAAGTGCTCAAATGGTTGAATGAATGAGTGAATTCTTGAAACTTGATGAATGGGGGTTAAGATGGATGTAAAAAAACTTATTTATACACACTTGTTCCTTAGTAACCCAATGATACCTCATCACAAGCTGACATAAGGTGATTTTAAATAAAAACCCGAAATAAAATTTGAAATATTTTGAATTTTGAGCCAAGAGGGACTCATTTGCCACCCATGGCGAATGGGTGCCAACTTTGACTTGAAAGTGGGTTTTGGGAATTACTTTGCATTTAATGTTGTTTCTTGAGTTTACATTTGAAAACACACTTAATTAAGCATTATAAGGGCATAAAGGGGTCAAATAAAGGATAATAAAGGTGTAAATAGTGAAATTAAGCCTAGAAAAGTGTGAAATCTTGTTACAAGACTTTACATCAATTCAAAATAGGACTTGATAAGTGATGAAAAGGTTATTTTTAGGTGAATTGTAATGAATAAAGTCTAGAAAAGTGTATAAATGTTTTACAACTCACAACACCTTCACAAGATGTCATAATCTAAATTTTAAGGACCTAATGTGAATGTTCAAGTCACATTGCAACATTAGATCAAAGAAAAAAGGACCAAGCATCATGAAGAAAGGCCTAAAATACCATAAAAATTTCAAGGGGACATTTTTATATGGCACATTTAGCCCCCACTTTAATGAGAGGATGAATTTTCTTCAAACTCACACTAAAGTAGCCATGCATATCAAGAGAGAGGTCCAAATGAAATTATGTTAGGAAGATGGAATGACAACAATCAAGATGGATGATCAAGCCCCTAGGATGAAGATTCCATGGCAAGTTAAACATAATAACAAAGGAATGAAAGTGAGAGGGAAATTAAATTAAGCTTCGATCATTTGTCCAACTAGTTGTGGATTAGATCTAGGTTTTTTGTGAGAGAAGAGAATGGATACTCACTCTAGAGCAATAGAACTCATGGCGGTCTACCGAGTGAGAAAACCCAAAAAGGTAAGATACATACACTAGTTGGTATGCAATCAAAAACAAAAAGGTGGCTATGGGGAAATTCGTGTCATTGAATGGGCTTCCTACTCAACCATATCAAATTTATACCTCTTGATAACTTGAACGAGGCACCAAAAAGGAAAATGTTGGTTTGTGCTTGATGAGACAAGAAAATATTTTTATGCTTCGAACTCATGAACAAGGAGTAAGGTACCACATGAATGCAAGTTGCATTATGCAAGGTAGCAAAGATGTAAAATGAAAAATGCAAAATGTAAAATGTAAAATGTAAAATGTAAAAGATGTTCAAAGGAGTCTTGTTAAGTTCATGCAAGGTTAGTCACTTAAGGAACATTGTGTCTAATGTCTCCAAGAGGGGACCAATCAAAGAATAGTATATTCACAACTTAGGGGATGTAGTGCATCGCATCAAGCCATGAAGAGGAATGCAATATGCTAAGATGGATCACACTTATGAAAGACATTGCATGCAATGTCATCCACAAAGTGACAAACACATTGTATGAAGTGACAAGGCTACACTTAGAACCAAAAATACAAATGAACTATGCCAATGTATGCCCCCCACTTTAAAGGAATTTCTACACACCATTCTATGAGAAATTGTTTTAAAGTAGCAAAAAGAGAACAAGACATGAGAGCCAACTCAGAAATCCCTATGCCAAGTCATATGTTTCCGAGTAAGGTTGTGTTATGTAAATAAAAAAGAAAACAAAAGAAAAGGGAGTTGTCCCCAAAAAAGAACACACCAAACAAATAAGGGATCTATGGACTTGGGGTTAGTATGTTCGAGGCTGGAATGTTTTATTAAAGAGATAAAAATTGCCATTATTCCCCAAAGCACATAGAAATAGAAGAATGGCACAAAGAGAGCAAAAACAAAAGGAAAACAAAATCCATTTTTGGTCAACGTGGAAGAGACATTGTGGTCTCAACACTTTGCATCATCCCCAAAAGGAAAACACAAGTGAAAAGAAAATGAAAAGGAAAAATAAAAAGCTTTTGGGTCAACATGAAAGAGACATTTCAGTTTTAATGCCTTGCATCATCCCTAAAAGGATAACACAAAAAAAAAAAAGGAAAAAGGACCATTTGGGTCAACATGGAAGATACATAGGGTGTCTCAATTCTTTACATCATCCCCTAAAAGAAAAAAAACAAAAGAAAAAATGAAAAAGGAAAAAGGACCTGTTGGGTCAACATGGAAGAGACATGAGGTGTCTCAACGTTTTGTGTCATCCCCAAAAGAAAAACACAAAAAAAATCAAAATAAAAGGCAATATACACCATATAGAAGAATAGAGGTACAAATAGAGGAAGTGTACAAAGAGAAAAAATTAAACTCACGTTATGAGGGAACATAATATGCACATAAAACTAATGAAAAATGTAAAAGGATATAGTAATGCAAATCTAATTCAACCATTAACTGAGTTATTGGTTTCTCAATCTTAAGTAATATAAGCGGAAAATTAATAACGTAGTTAAGAGACAAAGACAAATGCATTACAAGGACAAGGCTAACAACTTCTTGTCCCAAAAATTGACTGTAGGGAAAGAATGAGTTAGGTTTCATGATGTGAAAGGATCATGTAATAGTGAGCATAGAAAATTATACAACTATTGCATGAGGAGAGGATTTTGTTTTAAGAAATGATGAGAAAGAAGTCAATATCAGTGAAGTGATACTTGTCTAGTATGTTCGTCAATGTCCAATATGTCCTTCAATGTTCGACATTCTTTAGTTCAATGTCCAAGAACATGATGATATTTGCAATATGGTATGTTAGATTCTTTAGGATGGATGACCAACCTATTCATGGGTGGTAATAGCATAAGGCCTTTGTTTCACCTAAAATGAGAGAGATAAACCTCAAAAAATCAATGTGGTTCACTCAAATTAAGATGTGTATGATATTATTAAGGCTAAATGAGATGATCTAAATGTAACTAAATGAAAATTCTGAATGATTATAAATGCAAACCTAAGAAAAATGAAATTTTTGAAAACACAATGTGATATGCAAACATGAACTAAACATGAACAAATGCAAATAATAAAAGAAATCAAAATTAGAGTGCACCTAGGTAGAGAATGAAGAATTTGGAGTGTCCTTAATGCTGGTAGAGATCATTGAAAATCACTAGTGGGACTCATTCGCCACTAATGGCGAATTAGTCCCACTTTTGATTAAAACTTCTAGAAATTGGTTTCTAAGTGTCAAGATCTAGAATTTAAAAAAATGTAGATTTTTAGTCTTAAGGTGGGACTTACTTTCCACTAATGGTGAATCAATCCTCTCCCAAAACTCTATGAAATCAAGGACCAATTTTGTAACACTAGATCTGAGGTTTTATGCTGGTCAGATTGATAGAGTCAAATATGTAGAAAATAGATTGTACATTGTCTCCAAGTTTCAAATAGGTTGTAGTTGATGTGAAACACTTTGTTGAATTGTTGACCACCTTTCAACACCTAATTTCTTGATAAAAATTCATACACAAGTTTGTAAAAACACATGCAAAAGGGGAAAACTAGTCAAGGGTTAGGTTATAGGGATTTTCCTTGGTCAAATCCCACTTTGGTAATCAAACCCTTAATCAATAAATTGAATGAAATGAACAAGGAAAGATGAATAAACAACATTAAAATGTCCTAAACTCATCAACCTTGTTGAAGAAATCTAAATATATATCAATGGCTAATCCAAAATACTTGATTAATGCTTGATTCAATGATGCAAAGTGCTTGAATTCTTGAATGAATGAGTGAATTAGTGAACTTGATGAATGGGGGTTAAAATGGATGTAAAAACACTTATTTATACACAATTGTACCTTAGTAACCCAATGATACCTCATCACAGGCCGACATAAGGTGATTTTAAATAAAAACCCAAAAGAAAATTTGAAATATTTTGAATTTTGAGCCAAGAGGGACTCATTCATCACCCATGGCGAATGGGTCCCACCTTGGACTTGAAAGTGGGTGTCAAAAATTATCTTGCATTTAATGTTGTTTGTTGGGTTTACCTTAAAAAACACACTTAATTAAGCCTTATAAGGGCATAAAGGGGTCAAATAAAGTTTAAGAAAGGCATAAATATTGAAATTAAGGCTAGAAAGGTGTAGAAATCTTGTTACAAGACTTTACAAAACTTCAAAATAGGACTTGATAAGTGATGAAAAGGTGATTTTTAGGTGAATTGTAATTAATAGAGTCTAGAAAAGTGTAGAAATGTTTTTTAACACCTCACAACACCTTCACAAGATGTCATAATTTAAATTTTATGGACCTAATGTGAATGTTCAAGTCACATTTCAACATTAAATCAAAGAAAAATGGACCAAGAATCATGAAGAAAGGCCTAAAATACCATAAAAATGTCACGGGGCCATTTTTCTATCACAAAAAACTAAATTTCTAAATATAAATATGTAGTTTAGAAAAGTGTATTCCTTTACATTTTCACACTTGTTTGGGCCCTCCTTGCTAAAATTGGGGTTCTTTATGCCTTGTTTGGTCCTATTTTGCATCCAAAATCCTTATTTAATGCATCATTAAAAGGATAATCCAAACACATATCTAATGACCCATCATAATTTAATGATTTTGGGTAGTGTGTTATAGATTTAGTGATCTAGGACTCATACACCACCTTGGGTGTATGGCTCCCACCTAAGTCTTGGGGCCTGATCTTGAATTTGGCATAGAACTTATTTTTTCTTGAAATTTGTGTCCCAAGCCTAGGCTATTAGGACTCATATGACCCAACTAGAATATGATTTCCTTAGCTTGGACCTATTTTAAATTCAATTATTAGTGGGATTTTATTCTCCTGGATCTAATGTTAGCTTGTAGTGTTGTAATTTCAAAAAAATTGTCATAAACAAGTATAAATACAAGGTTATTTCACATATTTTCTCCTAACAATTTTTATGAGAAATTATCCTAGCAAGTTTATTAGATCAAGATCATTCAATAGAATTCAAGAGATGATTATCAAGCATTTTGGAGCTATATTCAAGATTCAAGCCTCATGTCAAAGACATCATGCATCATGTGTTTTTTTGAGCTAACATTTGTGATGTAGGTTTTCATGATTCAAGAAAGCATTGAAGTCAAGATCCATAGCATTCAATAAAGTGTCAATATCTATATTCATGCTAGCCATTTCATACAAGATTGCAACCTTCATATCAAGGGTTATGTGAGTTGCAACAAAGCATATATGTTCATTCATCATTCCTCCATTCTATTTCATTTCATTTCAATATTTAATTTCCAAAATAGGGTTTGACCAAGGAAAACACCTATCCACTAACAAATCAAAAAAATTATCTCCTTTCATGTGTGATTATAGATCTAGATGTTTTTAGCTTGAAGATCCTTTGAAGACTAAGTTGCAAGATTGAGGAAATTTTTCACAGTTTTCAAGAAGTTATCATCTTCATGGAAAGTCACCTACATGCCATAATTCAAAGTTTTAGACTCTGGGATCAGATAGGAGAGAATCTATAGAAGATCACTATAGGATACCAAAGTTTTAGATAAAACCTAATACTTGGACTAAATCGCCACCTTGGCCATATGAGTCCCAATATACCACTTTTAATACATTTTCTATAGATCATGATTTACCAATTGTAGATTCTAGATTCAGTGTGAAACCCTAACTTGGGACTAAATTTCCTAGTCTAACATATTAGTCCTAGTGCACACCAAAATTCATAATTTTAGGATTGTAGACCTTGTTTTAGGAATCACCAGTTTTCTAGGTAACCCTTCATTATCACAATTTATCATTCTAATTTTAATTTTCAATTACTAGGTTGCATAGTTAGATTTGCATATCATTTGCATTTTCTTCTTTCTAAGCCTTGATTAGTGGTGAATTCCCTTATTAATCATATCGAAGGAGACCTTGTAGCCCTCTCGTTTCCTAATTCAATCATTAGGTTGAGATCTCCAAGGTTTCCTTAAATGAACTAAGAGTGAAATAAGAAGAGGATTCCCCCCTTCTCACTTTTGTGCTTCATATCCTAAAAGGTGGAACAGCCCTATTTCCTTTAGCTCATTTTGATGAACCTGACCATCATGTTGAGCATATGAATTCACAAGAATTTTGATGATGTTGGCTAAACTTCACAAGATCTTAACCAAGAAGAGCTCCATCCACATGAACAAGGAATTGTTGTAACTTAGGCATGCAATGAGATTCTATTATGAGAAATTGATATGTTAAAATGTACAAAATCCTTGCTTAAATAGGCAAGAGTGAGATGTAGTATGCTATATGATGTTTCCATGTGTCTCAATCCAATAACATGTGACAACTAACTAACTACCTAAGATGATGTAAAGTCTCAAGCATAACGCTTCTAGAAGGAATATTATTTCCTAAGAACATGTGAAGGGGGATGACTCCATTATAACTAATTTCCTAGTGAATGTAACCTAGGAATTAATTAAATAATATGCCGAATTAAGCTTATGCAAGTGTAATTAAATAATTAATTACACCAACACTCCTCCATAATTGTAACGTAGGGAGGAAGTGAAATGATTATGCAATGATGCAATGATGGAAAGATGGGTCTCGACTAAAAAATGAAAATTTCAGGTGCCCATGAACAAATGAAAAAGAATGCAACTAATCTTCAACAAATGGAGAAAAGGGAAAAAACTAGTGGGAAGAAAAACCCTCTCCAAAAAGGAGATGAAATGCAAGTAAGTGAGGAAGGATGGACTCCATGATACCCCCTATGTACACCATCTGTCAAATAGATATAATACAATCAATAAGCCCCCCATAGGAGGAAAAGAGAGAGACTATATAGTGCCCCCACAATGTATAATAACCTACAAAAATGGAAAGTATCTATAGAAAAAATATGATCTGATGTTGACAAACAACTTATCTCCCTTTCGGAAGAAACAAAACCAAGTGAAAATCTAGGGATGCTTCCCACTCCTTATAGGAATTGAAAGATGGAGGGATGAATATGGATAATGATGATGTCTCTAGAAACTACTCACGTGTCTCCTTGACCAATGAAGATGCCACAATAAAATTAGGTACATGCCCAAAAAGTGACAAACTAGGACTATGTGGAGATTGATGTTGAACAAGATCCAAAGACTTCATTACAATGAATTCCTCCATTGAAAGAATAGACGGAGATGAGATTTCCCACCCAAAATGAAGTTTCCTCAAAACCACTGAGAGAAGTATGGAAAAAATATCACACCATAATGAAATGGGAGGGAAGAAGGCTCAAATATAAAATTTCTCAAGAGAAAACTAGTACCTCAAAGATAGTCTCTAGATCCCCAATCAAGGATGTGACAAAGTAATGTAGAGACTCAAGAAAACCCTCCAAAGTAGAATCTGCATAGAGGAGAGATATCCCCTCAAGAATTTCCTTCAAATGTGTAGAAGTAGCTAGGTTAGTAATACCTAAAAAAAATCCATACTGTGATTCTAAGTCTAGAAAATTGAATATGCCCTAATGAATAGGAATGATGGAAGCTTCAATCAATGACTCTAGACAAGGAATCATTGAATGTGAAGGTATATCAACTATCTTTGATGGAGATGGAGTATCTAAAGAAACCTTGTCAACCTCTTCAGAAGATTAAAAGTATTCTAAAAAATCAAACTCCTACACAACAATATTATCATAGGGTCTCCTATCTAAAGAATGCAGAAGCACATGAAATTCTCAATCATGATCATTCGGGAATGGTAGAGTATCAAAATCTCCATATAGTTCCCAAATCTTAGTCCAAATAATTTGAGGAAAATAATAAAGATCAATATCTTTCAAAACATCATCAACAACATGCATCACAATAACCCCTAAAACATCATACCTTCGACAACTCCAAGAAAATTTTTGAATACAGTTATCAAGAGGGGGAACTAAACCATAAAAATGTGGAAGTAGTTGAAGTGACTACTACCATCTCTCCATTGTCTATAGTTTCCCTTTCCCAACATTATCAGTGAAGGATGAATTGAAAACACCATACACTAGTACAAAAACAACAATATATGACTAAATAAACTACTAAAAATTGCATATAAATGACTAATTTTGGTCACGTGACCATTAGTAGTTTATTGCCAGTCATTTATAACATGACTAAATTTATGAATAAACTATTTTAGTCATTTATTTAGTCATATATTTAGTCATATATTCAGTCATTAATTTTAGTCATGTGACTATTTTAGTGGTTTATTTGTAGTCATTTATAACACCACCAAATTTATGACTAAACTATTTTAGTCATTTATTTAGTCATTGATTTGGTCATCGATTTAATCGTTAATTTAGTCATTTATTTAGTCATGGTAGTGATTTGTTTAGTCATATATTTAGTCATTAATTTAATCATATATTTAATCATTAATTTAGGCATGTATTTAGTCATTAATTTAGTCATTAATTTAATCATATATTTAGTCATTACAAATCAAATCTAACTTAATTAATCTTCACAAATTAATGCATATAAACTTCAAGTATCATAGATATTCAAAGGTTGAAGAAGCACCATGAAATGAAGACTAAAATGCTTGAACAAATATCTCTGAAAATTTACTTTATTAAACCTCATTAGAAAATCAAAGTCTCATTGGGGTCATTCAATGTTTCAGTGACACTGTACAACTTACAAACACTATATAAACAAAATACTCCTATTTTCATATACTTGTACTATTTTCTCCTTCCTTAACTACAGTCCTTTTGGAAGGGCAACAACCTCCTATAGGAGCTTGATCCATTTAATCCCCTTGCAAATCCACAACTTTCCCACATCTATTGGTTTCGGATCCTCCAAACTCTTCCTCGTTGGTATTCGCCTTTCACTTCTTCAATTTAAAGTTGTAGCCTGAAAATAAGGTTTCAAAATTTGCATATCAAAAACTCAGAAAAGTCAAATAATATAGAGGATAAATTTCAAACATTTTATTTTCCTTTTCCAACTATGGCACCCTAAACTCAAGCACTAGATTTAATGTTTCCTAGTTATCTCTTACAATTTTTAAAAAGATGAATTCATGCAAGACAACAAAGAAATAGAAAATATTCAATTAGTGATATACAACTGCCTTATTCTTGAACAACTGATCAATAGTTTGATTATTGACTGTAAATTTGAAATTGATACACTTGAAAGTGTTCTTTCCTATGTGTGAATTGGAGCTTTAGATGAGGATATGAACATCCATAAAAAGCATATTTGGAAGTAGATTTTTATCAAATAACACAATTCTCACATGAACTATAAAAATGCGTCATTATATTCTCAGATCATTTGAGTTTGGTCCATTGATAAAAATGAAAGCCTCAAATAGAGTACTCCAATCCTAGAACATGCTGCATTATGATACAAATTAAATACCTGGCTGATTTGGATCAGCATAAGGGAGTGAATGAATTCGCTTTCCCCCTGTACTACCATTTGGAGCCACATGCTTAGAAGACACATCTGTAAATTCTCCAAAGGCCTGCACGAAGTAGTTGTCATTCCTATCTCCTTTGTACAAAAGGCTAATGGATAGAAGTTAAAACTATGCTAGACCTATTACAACTTTACCCCATAGTTGTCCAATGCATTCCCCAACTCTAGGAAAACACCATACAACGAACTAAAAATTAACACATGCAAACATAATAAACATGAAATTTGCAGAGTCTGTGATATACTAAACAAGCTTCTGGTAAAAATAACATTTAATATCATTGAAAATCTAGATCACAGTCAGTGATCCATCATCAGGATTAAAGAAAATTATCCTAATGATGGATCATGGAGTGTGATCTAGAATGTTGATGAAATTAAATGTACAATTTTTTTTACCAGAATCTTGTTACAAATGCAAACAACACATATTCAGCCCATCTGGTCATATCTAGCAAGGACATACATTACAAAATAACCTATATATACTATATAGATGCATTTATTAATTTTACTATTCTAAAATAAATCTGCACTAATGGTAAGCTCCAATGACAATTTCAAAAAATATGGATGATAGAAAAGTTACATACCAGTGTTGCAGCTTGTAGCGGTTCAGAAAGATTATGGTTAATGTTTTCCTTTGAATTCTCAATGCCTACAATAAAACTCCTTAGCCAAGCTCGAATTATGTCTACCAACCATAAACATGCAATAACCCATCATGTACTTAGGAATGAAGTCATATTTATCAAGCATTGCAAAACATGAAATAACAATGAAAAACATGAGCTAATGGAATTTAGTCCCTTCATTGCAAATAGGTCATGACTATAACCTCTACAATGTGAGATTTCAGTGAGTCTATGTTCAACATCATCTATGACAATTTTAGACTATTCTTTGAAAATGGCCAAACCTCTTGTAAAACATGTACCATCTAGTTTAAACAACAGAGCACATAAAGATTCTAAGATTTTCTATGGCAATGATTCATTTATGTGGTTTTCCAGTTACATCAGGTACAACATAGAATAGTTCCCTATTGAATCTCGTGGATGCACCTTTCAACAATTTAATGATTTTCCAGCACTTACTATTTTTTGTAAATTAGTGGGGGTTCACATGAGTTTTGTCATCTTGCAGATATTGTATGAGCGGATTCTTTCTACAAAGAAAAATTATCTATATACATATATGTTATTTTTTAACACTTTCATCTGGAGGTATTAATATACATTTTAAATTTTTGGGTCTTTAATAATTTTTATGTACGCAGTCATGACATGACACTGTATACCTTCCTACCACTGCAAAAAAGCTCTCGGCATGTATACCCACCTATGAAAATGATCAGCCCTCTTTTCACAATAATTATGAGAAGGCACCTCATCATAACTATGGTTGATCTTTACAGAAATTTTTTGCTTCCTTTAATTCCTTTGAAATAAAAAATCTTCTATGTCTAGAACATAAGAAACCTGACACACACACACACATCAGAACATAAGAAACCTCAAGGAAGACATGGTGTGTTTCCTTGGTATCAGAAGCTGCTAAAAGAAATTTTTTATTCAAATAATTGGCAAAGGCAGGATCCACTACCACAACTTCAACTTCAAGTTTTTCAGGCCCATGTCCCATAAGTTGAATGGATAAGCTAGTAGGATTTGATGTCTACAAGTACATAAGCATTAGTAATAAGAGAATTTAATAGACTTTTCGCATGTTTCTATCTAAAAATTTCTAGATAAGCTCAAGTACTTTATAGGAGAACAAAACAAAATGTAGAAACTTACACATTCAAAATGATAAATATTTTCATCATGCAAATAAATACCGACGTTTGCATGATTCACAAGATCTATGAATCTCTCAGGTGCCCCTGACCCTTCATACATATACAGCTAAAGCAATTTATTGTCCATCTCATCTAACGCAATGGCTTGAAGCCGCATAAGAGTCACATGATTAAGGAGAATGGATTGATTTTTAATGCTAGGGAAGGAGAAGGTAAACATGAATGATACATTAACCAGACCTGTTTCACAAGTTTGAATATAGTTTGTCCAATGTGAACAACACATATGACTGAGAACCAATTATATCTCGGCAATCATCCTCAAACTTGGCATTGTCAGCTGAACCATCAAGTAAGCTATACTGTATACTCATAAATCTACAATTATTTTAAAATAGTTAGAACAGTATGTTCCTTAAATACAAACAAGATCAAAACTCAACTAGAAACTAGCTCACTAAATTTGAATTCAAAAGTCAAATCATTCCCTCCATAGAAATTTGAAAACAAATTACCTAAATAAATTTGAATTCAAGTACTGCAGCTATGACACGTTGCCAATAGAATCAAGGAGGTTATTTAAACTTTTACAGCCTTCTATGCTCAAGTGTTGCAGCTGTGACAGCTTGCCAATGGAATTATGGAGCTTATTTAAAGCTCCACACTCTATTATTATTTAATCCTGCACTCTTTCACTCAAAATGCACCCCCAAATTCTTTTACCTCAAAATATGAGCAATCAAGTGGGCATGTTAAGAACTTCTTTCATGCAAGCACTTCAAAAAATAAATATACTGCAACATATACATTAGATTACAAGATGTGAAATTATCAAGTGTACATTATAACAACAAATTTATGTTTCATCACATTACAACATTCAAAGTAAACCACATCCAGCATCATGAAAAGCCTAACTTCAATTCCATATTCAATAACACAGTCATAAAAGTACAAACAAAGGCTCAAAAAGCTCAATGAAATCTTTAAAACAAATTTCAATCATTACCGACAATCCAAGCATCACACTCAATATAGCTATATCATTTTTCCCAAGGCTTAGAGAAATGGATATCTCAACATTGAAGCCTGGACTCATTTTATTTCCATTTTCACTTCCTGCATCATAAATCAAGTTTCAGAAGGTCTTCATTAACATTTTCAAAATCCTTCATGCAACAAAAATAGAGATGAAAACCTTGAATGCACTATTATGAATGCTTTTACAAATTTATCTATTTTTTTAATTTTGAAAAATATGTTGAGATTTTCCCCGAGTTTTTGTTGGGTGATAATTTTTATAAAATTGGTTAGCCTGGTTATTGCCAAATCCAAGCTTTTCAATTATGTCAAATCACACAAAGAGGTGTAATCTTCAGCAACTCTACATTCAATTTCCATTTCTAACAAATGACGTGATGAAGGTCATTGCTTCTCAAGAAAAGGAAAATGATCAAAGCACAACCATGTAGGCTTTGGAAACATTGTGTGTGCCATGACTTCCATGCTCTCCTCCACAACACTTGCACCTAGCACATAACTCTCAGCGTCATCACATGGCAATGCACATGACTCTACGCATTGTTCATCACACTATTATACATAATTTTGTAAATACCTAGAAACTTCAACAAATCTATACATGGAAAACTTCAACCATGTAATAGAATGTCAACCATTAGGAAGTGAAACTGTTAGACAGTAGGAAGATCAACAATTCAAGATGTTTTGCTACAACTTTTAATTCATGTTTTGTAACTATAATGCATTCAAAATATTGGTATGTTGCCTCACTTTGAAGACAATGGTGAATATTGTATAGTCGTAGGCAAACCAATCTGCAATGTTACCCCATTCTGGTCACAAGAATCTTCATTCCCAGGCATGGTTTTTGCAAACATTCATTGTGACCTATCCATTGTTTATTGTGAATAGAAGTAGCACACGTTTGCTAAAGTCTTTCACTTCAATTATGTATTTTGTTTACTTTGTCTTTTATTTTCCATTTACATAATCTACAAACCACCTGGTATTCAAATCAATTTACAAGTAATATTATTTATTTTTTATTTTCTTTGTGTCTTCTACGTTAGTTTCAACCATTGGTAACCTAAAAAAACACTGTTGAATTTTCCTTAAATTGTCATTCTTGAATTAGCTTTTTATGCTTATCTTTTTCTACAGCTCCAAATCTGCATTGTCATTCAAAATTGATTTTGAAACCAAAGAAGATACGACCACCACAAATCTAATTGTTAAATATTAGAATATCTTTTATCTTTACTTGTGTAAATAACCAATTCAAATATGAACTTAATGGAAGAATGGTGCAGGAGCACCTTGACATAATTTTACCTCCTAGTGGAAAGTTTGAGAAATTGGTTCAATTTGATGTTTCACCTTGTAATAAGGGTTATTTAAGTAATTTCTAATGTATTAAATTCTTATCAATCTGAAAAATGCAAAAATTGCACAACAATGTAAAAAGGTGCATAAAGCAACAATTAGGGAGTTAATAGGTCATTATAGTCCAATAAATAATTTAGGAAGTTGCAAAACAGTTGGAAACTGATTCTATATGGTGTAAATGCCTTTAAAAAGGCCTTTGAACTCCTTTTTTACTCGTTGGTGATTGACTCTTTGAAGGAAATAATGAAAAACTCTCTTTTTTTTTGCATATTTTCTAGAAAATACATTGTTTTCAAGCTTTTGTACATCCTGTACGGAATTTAAAACATGCAAAAATGTTCTAAATTTTTTTTATTGTCAATCACCTTCCCATTGAATCTTGTTTCATGCATTTTAGTTAAGATTTGTGGAAGATATGATCATTTTTCTCAAAACTGCTCTAAAACCCTTGCTAGGGTATCAGTGAATAAAAGAAATTAAGTTTCTCTTTAATGGCATAGTTAAATCATCTAAAAATTTGTGTGAAAGTCTGTTTTGATGTCATTTTTAAAACTCCAAAGTTTTGGATTCTTATCTTATGGGATTAATTGAGAACAAGGAAGCCCTAGACTATGTTTTTCACCAAAAATATAAGGAAAAGACAATATGCAGACTGTATCACGTGTTTTGATGAATGTAAGGCATTTCATTTTGAGTGGAAATGTTTTTAAAAGGTGTAAGGAGGTATTATGAGTCGTTACCTTCAATCTTTAGAGAATAAACAAGTTTGAAATTCTCCTTATACTAAATGTCTTGTGTTGACAGTGATAATGTAGACTTAGCAAGGCAGAATTACAAGGTGTTTGGTTTGTAATAATCATAAACTCATTTAAAGAGTTGTTCATGGAAAATTCCACATGCCTTGAAGCCTTGTACAAGGTTGGGTTCTTAGGAATACAAGTCTAGAATTGATTATTGTTTACTGTCCCTTGAGAACAGAGTACTTGCAGCCTGTTTAGGACAGTCATGAAGAACCAATAGAATTTGGTGAGATAGATCATTGACATGGTTTGTTTTGATTCTTGGTAAGCGTTAAGGGTTATGGTGATCATGTTTGTGTTTGGACTATTGAAGGAGTCTTATTTGTTCTTGAATGGATCCATGCATTTAGAGGGTGCACTAATGAAGTTTTGAATCCTTGTAACATAAACTGAATATTGTACTTGAATACTCAATTGAGTAATGATATTTGATGGATCTAATGCTCTTTGGAACTCTTTTTTCATAAGTGAATTAAGTTTTGAATTTGAGAAATTTTGGTGTCTTCCTTTGTGTATGATGCTCTGCATCAAAGAAAAAATCCAACATACCCAAAGATGACACATGAACTGGTAATAAAGAAAAGAGGTACATCAACTGTCAAAATCAAATGCTTCAGAAAAGGAGTGATACCGATGACCAAAGCAAGGATCTACAAAATGAAAAGCTAAGTCAATATTATTGTCTAGTTTGCCTCTCCCATCTTGGAGAAAAAAGAAATAATATGAAAATCCCCACACACACAGTCACTCTATTCATCTCCAGAGAGATGATAGATTTAAGAAAGCACAAGTAAAAAAGTGTTCCAACTCACATTTTATAAATCTCCCCATTTAAAAAAAAGAATTATAACTTAAGTTAGTGATTGTCAATTAAAAAAAAAATTATGTCTTCCAATTTCTTATAATGTAAGGATAAGACTAAACTCACACTTAATAATAAGTAAAAATGTTAATTATTTTCCAATAAGAAAATAAATGATCTTGAGGAAAGTAAACATTAAATAATAGAGAACCAGTGGTAAGGAGCAGTTGGTAGTGGGGAAGCAAAGTTTTATAGATAAATTATAAATTTTACTTAACTAATTAGCAGCTCACTCAGTTAGGAGCATTATTTAGCTGAAAAAATCATATGCATATACAAGAGGTGGGCATTGGATATATAAAATTGTATATAATTTATTTCCAGAAAGAAGTAAAAAACAAAAATCATAACTTAAATAGTATCAACAAAGAATGTAAATCAGAAATTACAGTAATTTAATTCAAGTGTTGCAGATGTGATAGGTTGCCAAACGAATCAGGGAGCTTATTTAAACGCCCACACCATTCTATGTTCAAGTGTTGCAGCTATGACAGGTTGTTTTATTTTTAAGTGCTACAGTTGTGATAGATTTCAACAGAATCAAGGAGGTTATTTAAACCTTTAAAATTTCCTATTATATTCAAGTGTTGCAACTATGAGAGGTTGACAAGGGAATTGGGGAGGTTATTTAAACCTCTGCAACTTTTTATTTTCAAGTGCTGCAGATGTGATAGGTTGCCAATGGAATCAGGAAGGTTATTTAAACCTCTGCAGTATTCTATGTTCAAGTGTTGCAGCTGTGACAGGTTGCCAATAGAATCAGGGGGGTTATTTAAAGTTCTACACATTTCTATGCTCAAATGCTATAGTTGTGATAGGTTGCCAATGGAATGAGGGAGGTTATTTAAATCTATAAACCCTACCATGTTCAGGTGCTGCAGTTGTGACAGGTTGCCAATGGAATCAAGAAGGTTATTTAAACGTTCACACCCTTCTATGTTCAAGGTTGTAGCTATGACAGGTTGCCAATGGAGTCAAGGAGGTTATTTAAACCATGACAATATTTTAGTTTCGAATGCTACAGCTGTAATATATTGTCAATAGAATCAAGGAGAATATTTAAACGTTTGAAACTTCCTATTATGTTCAAGTGCTACATTTGTGATAGGTTGAAAATGGAATTAGGGAGGTTACTTAAACCTCTACAACTTACTATTTTCAAGTACTGCAGATGTGATAGGTTGCCAGTGGAATAAGGAAGGTTATTTAAACCTCTACAATCTTCTATGATCAAGTGTTGCAGCTACAACAAGTTTCCAATAGAATCAAGGAGGTTATTTAAACTTTTACACCCTTCTATGCTCAAGTGCTGCAGCTGTGACAACTTGCCAATGGAATTAGGGAGCTTATTTAAACCTCCACACTCTATTATATTCAAGTAATTGGGCTTCCTCAAGATATACCCACATTTTCCATCCAGGGCAATATTTTTTATTAATTGCCAAGATCACAATTTTAGAGTCTCCTTCCACTTCTATCTGCCTATAGCCATTAACTAAAGCCAGTTTCAACCCAAGCACAAGAGCTTCCTATTCTACCTTGTTGTTTGTCTTTATTCCCTGATGCTTTGCCCCACCATTTTCAAATCTCTATGCCTATCTCTAAGAATAAAACCAACACCAGCCATTACTAGGTTCCTCTTAACAACACCATCAAAATTTAATTTAATATTGTAAAGAAGGGGAACTCCATTTACTATTTCTAGATTTAGATACAACAATATTACATAATCTCAGTGTTGAATTTCAATATTTGTAACAAATATATTTAATATGAGATAAAAAAATAAAGAAATATGATTTGAAATATTATTATGATATTCATGAAGAATAATATTGCAATTTTTTATTTATTTTTTTTTGTTATTTTTTTGTTGTAATGATTATATTAACTATTATGATAGGATACAAATTAACACAAATTAACCATTAATGTTTATAGTAGCCACATGTTAGTATATCTAGTCAGAGTGTTATGGCCACTTGGATCTTAAGAGAAGAAGGGAGGGTGGAAAAAAGAAGGTGACTAGTTGTCGAATGTTATAGTTGGATATGCTCTGGTAGACATATATGCAAGATGTGGAATCATAGACAAAACACTTGAATTGTTTGACAGAATGCCTCAAAGAGATGTCATCTCATGGAATGAAATGATATGGTCTGCAATCAAATATACAAAATAGCCACCACAAAATGAATGCAGTTCCTGAATTTCCTATCTAATTAGAGACATGTGACAATTGAATATGATGGTGTCTCCCTTGAATTTTTGTTCAGACTTTAGTCTCTTGTACCATGCTATCTCATTGGCTGAGCATCTAACTTTCTCTAGTTAATATACATCCAGACTTTGACACAGTTGTCATGACTCATGTGAAAAGTTCTCCAGTTATAGAAACTAGGAATGATGTTTCAATGGGATAAGCTTGATAATTAGTGTCTAAAATAGGTACCTGTATAAATTACAGATTCTTTAGATTGCACAAAATCTTCAAAGATAGAATGCAAGTCACCCAACCCAGAAGAATAATGGTTTGAAGACTATAACATATAATACAAGAGATATAAACCAGTTTCAATTTGAGAAACCTAGTGAAGCACTCTTGAAAGAGAAATCAAAGTATCAGTTCACAGGAATTCATGAATGCATACTATGTTTTTGTGCTACAATGTTGCTCTATCAGTCTACTTCTCAAAAATGAAGTCATCTACAATGACATGAACAAGAAGCTGACATATAGCTAATCTACTTGTGTGTATGTCCTATTATCTGTGTAGTAAATAAATAAGAAAACTGTATATGGTTCCAGTTTAATGTAATGAGGTCTCTATTAATCTGAGTATACAAAAAATATTAATTAGCATGAACATCTTTAATCCAGCAGTAGCTAGTCCAAACATAAAACTACTAGTAGACAATTGGCATGATGTCTATCTAAATGAATTCAGCATTTCAATTCAACCATAGTATGTATGTTTAGAATAAAATATGATGATGGTATAGTTGAATACTTCTATGACTCTATCTTATAGATAGGATTAGATAGAAAGAATGTTGATAGAGGCATCTAGGGTTGTTAATTATAACTGATGGATCTACAATTCAAGAACCTGTTAGGAACTTTTGTACTCAAATGAATCACACAAACACTACTATACCCCAAACCCCTGAAACACATCTTTGAGTCCCATATCCTTGAATTTTGAGCTAGCACCTAATTGAGTTGAGTAAAACCCTCTTACTAAGTAACTAAAGATGAGATTATTGAAATTTTACTATTCAAAAGACTTGGTGATTACTTTTAAATTTATTTTTTATTTTTTACATAAATTCCATCACACATGGACTTCCTGCTCTTTTGGGATCTGTGTTTATCCCCAGATGCAAAGATTCTTGAACTCACCTTCCTTTGACACACTTATTCAACTATATTTCCCTCAACAACTTCTTTCACTAAATACCATGGCACTTTTGCTACAAGCATTAGCTTTTTTCTTCAAATGTATAACCAAATCAAACCAAATCATATGTCACTTCATTTGAGTCAAAATAACAAACAAATAGTTTCACAATGTCTACCCTTTCACCAACATTGATAACCCAAATATAGGAACCTTCAAAAGTAGACTACCCAAAGTAACAATTAGGTCTCTAGGCTACAATGCCCAACCATCCCTAACTCCCAACAACAAGGACTCACCACATACATCAAATATATTAAAAAACACACAAATATCCTCAAAAGAACACCTTTCAACAAGTTTTGATGTGCACTCAATATATACGACTCCAACTATGCAAACTGTCCTAATCAGGACTGTGTTAACACTGCCCTTCCTGAACAGTAAGTAGACAAGGGCTTCAATATTATTTAAACTCCCAAAATATATCAATAAAAGACTTCCATATACCTTAGCAACTTTCCAAACTCATTGAATCTCAAGTTGGACCAGTCACCCAAATCAAATCTGAGTAAATCTGCCCTGAACGCTACTTTTTACCAGTCTGCCATGAAAACACAGTCATAACCATTGAGAGATGCATGCTTCAATATAGATTAATTTTTCCAAAACCAAACTAGAAAAGGATACCATACACCTTGAACCTATTCCCAAACATTTCCCTTTTAATTCAATAACAAAACATCAAAAAAAATCTTTACTTTACTGTCATTTTCTAGATTTCCTTCATATTACAGACCTAGGGAATCCATAAAACAATGTCAAAGAAAAAATTCACAATCTAAAAACTTGGAACATGAGATATTAGTCAATAATGGACTCTTTCACCAATTTTTATCTAATTCCATCAGTTAAATTAAAAGATACATAATTTTGTTGCTTCACTGTTTACCCTAGGAGGGTTTTTGACCCATTTTCACAAAACAATTAATATCTTGCTCAACATAATATGGATTTGAATGAAATAAAAAAATTATGGAAGTAGATTCATAGCTTTATCAAACCACATGACTTCCCCCTCATTATCAGGCCGTACCTGGCCGTACAGGAGCCAAGAACTCTGTTTTACCAACAAAAAACATAGAAATTCTGAGTTTTATTCATGTTTTCTTCACTACAATGCAAAAATATCTATTATTTTCACTCACACACCCTTTTTCTCGAGATGATACATCATTTTAAAGGCTTCCAATCTATAAAAAGCGCCTAAAACTAGCTCAACTAACCTCCTAACTTCCTGATTTGTTACTTTGACAAATTTTTTGCTTGATGACTCCAAACTTTGCAAAAGCCTCCTAAATGACTTGTAATCACCTACACATGCCTAAATAAGGAAAAAAAAGCCTCAATACATCAAAATATGCCATGGAGGACACATTTACAACTTTTTCCATCTTATGACAACCTTGCAACTTTTATGACAACTTAGCAATTTTTATGAAACTTTACATTATGGATTCCAAATGACTCTCAAATGTAGAGAATGACTACAAACCCATCCAAAATGGTCTTTAAGAACTTATTTGACATGAAACAAAACATAACTTAAAATTTGGCTAGTAATGACATGCTTGGTGCCCCTACACCAAGGAGGAAATCATCTCAAAGTAAATAATTTTTTCTATTATCAACTTATATCTTGTGAGATGCACAATTCTTGAAATATACCTTTAAAACCACTAGGTTGCTAGTAACCAGCCAAGAAGTTGCAACATTTTCATCTCCTCCACCATCAATATGCAGTTCGGATTTCAACATTAATAGCATTTTTAAAGACATTCTCAATGCTCCATAGAACTTTTATTTTCCAAAGAAAATATTTTAGAACCCAATGAAATGAGACCAAAAGAGTATAAAGACATGAAGGTAACTTAAAATAGATCAAAAAGTAAGAAAACATGCCACAAACACAAACATAAGTGATATCAAAAAAGATATTCATATAGTTTTGATTCTAATATAAACGCAGACATCATGGTTTCATTTAACTTTATTAACCAAACTTCTATAAAACCTGTGATGTGCAATAAAACTAAGGAATCAAAATCCTTGACTTCCTGATTGAAGTAACCTGATTAAATAGTCTAGTTCACAATTACTCTAATCATGTCTTATATTGTCACATTGATCAACACAAATCCTTTTGTAGTAAAAATGGGCTTGTCAGAGCAACAAAATAAATTAGGCTAATGTGAATGTGTGAGGACGACATGCCTAAATGCAACCACTACTGACCAAAAACCAACTAACTAAATAGCTTTTTCGATTTTACACCAGCATTGCCTTTACCCGTTTACATACAATAATGAACAAACTTAGATCATTGCCAAGGTGAACCTACCTTTATTGTGGAAACATTCATCAGAAGCTCTTCTACCATCAACTCAAATTCTGAAAATGGATAATGCAACAACCCAAAGCTGAGAGTCCCTTCATACAAGCTGATTTGTCCACTCACCTTCACAAAGAAGCTTGTCTAAGTGGAGAAAAAGGAAAACAAAGGAAAGGCTCTTTAAAAATTAACATATCAGGAAAAATAGATACTAAATATTAAAAAACATGCATTAAATATCCAAAATGGAAGAATGCTTGCATAGAGACATGGCTCATCAAATTGTACTTAAAGGAGATGCACAATTTACTCGATGCCCAAACATAATTATTATCATTGTCCAAAACCTATGTAGCACCCTATAGATCTATTGTTAGACTTCAAGTTCAAAGAATACCCCCTACTCTGTCAAATTGAGGACACATGCACACATTTGATCACACTACAATCGGAGCTCAGTATATAGATTGTATCAAACCATGTACAGAAAAGGTAAATGCATTAAGCCAATGTCTTCCAGCTATCTTTTTCTTTTGGTATGAGATCAAGTAAGAGGGAGTATTGAAATACATTTGAAATTATGAAGGTTCTTAATTTTAAGTTGTGCTTATTGGTTAACCAATTGTTGCCAATCATAATTTGTAATAGGATTGGTTCTCCTGCACTTCTCATTGAGTAGGTGGTTTGCTATGTAACTTTTAGATCTCATTTTAGTTCAATTTTGTTTATAATCTCATCCTTTTGCATTTGTGTTGTATCAGAGTTTTGCTCCTTCAACTTTCCACTCCTCACCCCTACTTCAACAACTTTCAAGATAAACAACAACCCAAGAGATATTAGTAGCAAAACAACTATGACTTATGAAAAACCTACTTTCTTTTGTAAATAATCCTTGTTTTGATGATAAAAATTCTCCTTGGAATTCCTTTTGTTGGAAAAGTACAAAATGTTGGGATTGAAATTCACTAAGCATGAATGTTAAGGTTTTGGTGTAGGGTCCAATTGTCCTTCCAATATTCCTAGGAATTTCAAGCTATATGGTGTTGTGTTGCAACTGTGACAGGTTGCTAATGAAATCAAGGAGGTTATTTAAACTGTGACAATATTTTATTTTTAAGTGCTGCAGTTGTGATAGATTGTCGACAGAATCAAGGAGGTTATTTAAACCTTTAAAATTTCCTATTATATTCAAGTGCTGCAACTGTGAGAGGTTGACAATGGAGTTGGGGAGGTTATTTAAACCTCTGCAACTTTCTATTTTCAAGTGCTACAGATGTGACAGGTTCTCAATGGAATCAGGGAGGTTATTTAAACCTCTACAATCTTCTATGTTCAAGTGTTGCAGCTGTGACAGGTTGCCAATAGAATCGGGGGGGTTATTTAAACTTTTGCACATTTCTATGTTCAAGTGCTATAGTTGGGACAAGTTGCCAATGGAACGAGGGAGGTTATTTAAATCTATATACCCTACCATGTTCAAGTGCTGCAGTTGTGACAGGTTTCCAATGGAATTAGGAAGGTTATTTAAACGTTCACACCCTTCTATGTTCATGGATGCAGCTGTGACAGGTTGCCAATGGAATCAAGGAGGTTATTTAAACCATGACAATATTTTAGTTTCAAATGTTGCAGCTGCAATAGATTGTCAATAGAATCAAGGAGGTTATTTAAACCTTTGAAACTTCCTATTATGTTCAAGTGCTACATTTGTGATAGGTTGAAAATGGAATTAGGGAGGTTATTTAAACCTCTACAACTTACTATTTTCAAGTACTGCAGACGTGACAGGTTGCTAGTGGAATAAGGAAAGTTATTTAAACCTCTACAATCTTCTATGATCAAGTGTTGCAGTTGTGACAGGTTGCCAATAGAATCAAGGAGGTTATTTAAACTTTTACACCCTTCTATGCTTAAGTGTTGCAGCTATGACAACTCGCCAATGGAATCAGGGAGCTTATTTAAACCTCCACACTCTATTATATTCAAGTGTTGCAGCTATGACAAGTTGTCAATGGAATCAATTTCAGATTGGGTTGTAGGTGCATGCAGTCATGCAGGTTTAGTGGATGAGGGCTGCACATACTGCACACATCAGTAACCCTTATTGCATTGCAATTTACATACATAGTTGATCATTAGGTGTGCATAGTTGACCTTCGTGCCTGTGCTGGCTATATTGAGGACACCCTAAACATTATTACTAAGATTGTAGTTAAATCTCAATGAATACTCTAGTTTGAGATTAATAGATGAAAGTAGCAATAGAAGTATTAAAACTTCCCTTCAGGACTTACCTAGTATTCTAGGATTTGACTTTCAACCTCCAAAATCCTTACAACTTTAAAAAGTCTTGCTCATGCCTACTATTTGCACTTTTCTACCCTATCTCCATTTTTTTGACTTCCTTTCTTGCAACATTCATTTTTTCCCTCTTCAATCTCTTGCAACTACCCAAATTCCATCATTTCACATTAATATTTCCCCTTTCTCCTTTGTTGTGCCTAAATAAATATGCATATGGTGCTCCTAAAAAAGAGCTTCCAGCCTAACATATCAGGTGCAAATATGCACACAACAATTTTGTTTGGAGCGCATTTATAATGCCTTAGCATTATGTCCAACAAGAGATTTATTTCTAGTAGCCTCTTATTCTTGTTTTAAATTATTACTATACAAGTTTGTCATTTTATTTTGCTTAAACTCATATAAGGTTGGGGATTAAATGATTAATTTGTGGAAGATAACACAATAGTAAATATTGCATATTGGCAAAAGATGTTTAAATTTTTTGACTATATATATCACCAACCATTGTGTGTTGAAGATATGTATTCAAGTTGGTCTTCCAAGTACTAGACAAATTGACAAGACCTCTAAACTCAAACAAAGTATGAGATCAAAACTATGTCTCAATGTTATTTTGCCTACAATCTACTTACAATTGGTTGAACCTCAGCTTGGATCTCAAACAGTTAAGTGGGTGTAGGACCAATTTGACCATATAACCTTTATCAAAAATAAAACCACAAAGTCTATGTCACCTTGCACCCTGACACCTACAAGATTGACATTTATACCATCTCAAATTTCAACAAATAAATATTAGTCTAGATTAGTCATAAATATATTCATACATGTTCAACTTAGCCAATTATAACCATAATTGACATGATAATTCCCCAATCCATGTAAAATAAAATATGCCAAGTTCATCAATGATCATTACCTTAATTGTCTTCATACACACAAGCACACATGTACACAGACAACCCAAAATAAAACAACACATTTGGCGAGTCCTCACCCTTGTCTAGATTATATTGGGATTAAGGGTGCTTTACAACATAGTTTTGTGGTAACGTGACAATTCTTTGGAAGAACCACTATATTTTTATTGGATATTTTCAATTGTCCTACCTCCTTATTTTGTCTCAAATGAATTTCAACATGATAGTTTTATATTTCTGCTCCCTCTAAAGAGCATTGTTCCCCTACAACCCTTTGCACTTCCCTCGAATTGACTTCAACTTGATTGCTCATTTCCCATTTTGAAGGGCCTAAGTATCCCCTCCCAAGATTTAAAACATATTTGAAACAACAATAGTTTGACCCTATTTGATACCCTAATTTCATTGACTATTTCTTTGTTGAAGATGTATTTTTCCTTTGGTTGTAATGAAGGTGTGTTAGGCACTTTTGGGTGCTTGAAGCACATTCTGATGTTTTTTGGAGTCCCAACCAAGCTAACCATACTCATGGAATTTATTACATTTGAAGGGAATTAGATCATTATCAATTTTTTTGCATATATGTGTATTTATTACATGCTAGAGTTCTCTTTTGGCTCAGCCTTATCAATGAAGTGGCCCAAAGTGTTACCAATTGTAGCAAAGATTTGTCATCCTAAAAAATCAGAGGAAGATGGGGAAGTTTCACCCAAACAAGAACTACGTTGGACATATCTTTAGCAGGATTAAAATCCATGGACCAATGTTCTAAAATATAATCCTCTTACTTCTATAAAATATGGGCCACTTCTAGAAATCATATCTATGTCCTCTTTTGGATAAAAATAAGTTATGGAAACTTTCTCCACGAAATCAAATGTTCATTCTGCCATTCAATAGAAGTTCCTAATGGAGAAGAGTTAAATTATTCATGCTTTTAGGTCGTAGCCAAAGACCCATACGCTTTATAAAAATATCCAAGGCTTTTTTCTTTAAGGGAATCATTGTTGAATGTAACTTTAGACACCATTTTCAACTTTTTGACTGAACAAAATAAAGGTGTTTAGCCTTAGACCAGCAAGCTACTACAACTACTAACTTCAAAATAATGGAGTTAAAAGGCAAATACAGCTACTAAAACTTCAAAATCATGGAGTTAAAAAGAAAAGCCACAAGAATTGCTTGTAGAAAGCTCTGAAGATGGACCAAACATCTGCGTGTTTGCAGCTGCTGCCACCACCATGGCCACTGCTGTGTAGTGTGTGCCCTGTTTCCATGCCCTAATGAAGGGTGTTTTCTTGCCCTGAAAATTGTTTGGCTTTCAACATTGGATCAATCCTCCATCACAACGGATTACATTCATCATTGACATTTTTTTTGAAAAAAAAAATCTATATCATTATCATTCAGACAATAAAAATTTGCAACTTGTATATTCTTCATCTTTTAGGTAGAAGTTTGTAAATCAGAATCAAAAGTGATATGATTTTATTCAAAAAGAAACACTAGAACTCCATATTCATTTTAAGGAAATAAAAAAAAATTCAACAAGTAACAAAAATCACAACATATCCAAATGGAGAAAAGGTATGATGGCCATAATAAGGTACAAAATTTCATCAACACTACTAATTTACTAAATAAACGATAAACACATCCATCAACATGACAATGTATGTAGGGTATTTACAAACATTTCTTAGCATTACATAGTGTGTATTAGAAAAATTTAAGTGTAAAGCCCAAATCCTCAACCTTTAATCTATTCACAGTAAATGAAATTTTCTTAAACCCTAATAATTACACACATAAATTGTTGTTTCAATCTATTCACAGTAAATGAACTTTGAAAATGGTAGGGTTTAAGGACTTACTTAGATGGCTGCAGCTCGCCAAATTGGAGAACTAAAACAATACCAGAGAGGAAGAGTTTAGGGAAGCAAAGCCATTGCCAGCATCCCACCCGCCTTTGCAAGCATCCTCCCTACGTGAAAATGAGAGCTTTGAAGGGAGCTTTGGAAGAAGGTAAGCGATGCCATAATGTCAAAACTTTAATGTGCACATTATTAGGAACTTGGCGGTAATTTTCAATTTAATAAACATACCCCAAAACTATCACTCTAAACCTTATTGCAGCTCATCAAATTGGAGAAGTGAAAGGTCAAAACTAGCTAGGAAGAGTTTGGAGGAGCGGGAACCAATAGTGGCGGGAAAACTAGCACAAAATGGTGAAAAGCAAAAAAAAAATGGCAAAAAATGATGAACCTTTAAGCTTTGTTTAATCATAAAAATTTAATATAATATATATAATATAAAATATAATTAATATATTATATATATTTAATACAATAGTAATAAGATTGAATTATATATAATATAATTATATTTATTATTAATTTAATAGTATACATAGATTATATTATTATTATATATTGTATTTTATAATAAAAAATATTAAATATAAATATAAAATTATTATAATGAATAATTAATATATTATTATATAGAAAAAATTAAAATAATATATAAAAAAATTGATAGTTTAATTGATCTTTGGAGAGATTAGGAAAAAGAAAGAGAGATCGAGGGGGAGACAATTCTATATAGAAAGATGAATATGTACTAACACTTGCACCTAATGGAGGTTCAAGGATTGTGCCGATAGAAAATTCTATGTATGTTAATATGTTAGAGAGTATGTGTTTGTGCATAGATGTGCTACAAATTCTAGTTGCATGTGACTAGCTTAAAAAATTAATAATAAGTGCTAAATAATGAAATGAAATAAATTTAGACAAATCTAGATTAGGGCTCCCTAACATACTTCACACTCTTGGGCTTAGGTGTTGTGAAGTTAGGGCTCCCTAAAATGCTTCCTCTTTGACCTCATCATGTTGGACTATGGGAATAACACTATTGATTCTTGATTCCTTAAATGATCCATTCAAATGGATTGAAATAATTGATAATATATATTTATTATTTAAATGAAGTGTCTACAAGATAGCCCTCAAAATACAATTGGATTGTTTGAATCATATTTTATTAGTGAAATTGACCAAAATTGCTCTTTGATACATTTGACATGCTAGCACAACAAGAAAATCAAACTGGGTTCAAATCATAGTTAAAAACATCAATAATTCATTAACATAATGAGTAATAAAAGCTAAAGAGTGTAAATGTTAATTTTTTTTATAAAATATGTGAAGGCCTTAAGACTACACCAAGAGGCAATGCCTTCCACACAATAGGTATTAATTTAGTCATTTGTTTAGTTAGTTATTTAGTCATTTTTATCTATCTAATATTAGTCATTTATTTAGTCATTTTTATTTGTCTTATATTAGTCATTTAGTTATGATTTTACCTGATGACCAAATTAGTCACTTATAAATGACCAAATTAGTTATTTATTTTCCAAATATTACTAGTGTTAGTCACGTGACTAAATTTTTTAGTCATGTGATTAAAAGTTTTAGTCACGTAGTCATTTATTTTCCAAATTCTACTAGTGATAACAATTTATGAAAAAAATCCAATATTACAAAGATATTGACCTTCAACAACAAATAAAAACTTCTAAATATGATGTGCAACTAAAAAGATGCATCTTAAATCAAAAAATCCTCCTTCAAACTTTAGGATGTCTAAGTAATTGAACAAATGCATCAAATTGAAAAAATCCAATGTAAAACACCTGGAGATGAAACTGAACAAAATGAATGAAATGATAAAAAAACATTGAAATACCTTCAGAATGCCATTGGAATCACTAATTTTTAATAAATGGTTTATAATATATGAGCCTTAGAGTCCAAAATGGAAAGTTAACTTTATTTAATTGTAAAATTTACTTACAACAAAATTCTACAAAATAAATGGCTCCAGTAGACAGTGCTCTCAATCACCTTTCAAATGGTATCTTATTTGTCGATTTGTGATTCCATGGTGAAAAGTTATGGTCCTCTGAAGAAAACTACCATATTAGGGCTTGTAGACTAATGAGGTGCAAAAATATAACCACCAGGGAAAAAAATTAGCCCCCTTGGGCACGACTCTTGGTCCTTGATGTGACCTAGGGGACAGTGGGTGAACAAAATTAATGTTGCCACTAGTGGTGGTAGGGTGGGTGATTGTGGCGACATTGCTCGCACTTGGCTCCATTGGTGATGGGGTGCCTAACACTGGTTACCAAATATGGCGATAAAGATTCTGGTTGGTAGGAAAAGAATGGTTGTAGAGGGAGCTTAGGCCAATTGAAAGATCCAACAGTCGATGGTAAGCACAACGGATGATGAGTGATGGATGGAGAGGTTGATGGCATGGGCCCAATCGAAGATAGAATGCAGGATGATGTGATAGCTGGTAGTTGGACAAACACAAGTGGTCCAATCAATACATTCCCCCTCGACAATGATTAAGAACCCTACAAAAGGGTAAGTGGGGCTGAAACAAAAAGTAATTTGCAAACTACATAAAATATCAAATGTGCCAAGAAGAGAATATACAAAGATTTTTTAATATTGCATAATGCAATAAAAAAACCAAAATATATGTCAACCATAGATAGAAAATGTCCACGAAAAATTTCAAAACCACTTTAAAAACTATTATGCTGACCATATAATATAACATCCCACCAATGAAAAATCAACCCCTTTTTCTTATGTCGACTAAAAAATAATTATGCCCATAGAATATTTTAATCAAATCCTATAAAAATTATATGCACCCAAATGTGATTTTTTTTCCAAACTATATAAAATTTATGAGCCCAAAAATATTGAAAATAGTATATAGATAAAAAAAAAAATTCCTCATATGTTGACTAACAAGGCATACTATGTAGTCTATATAGATCATATGGCATCCCCTCCAAATTTCTCTGATGGCCTCTGAGAAAAAAGATTCAATTTTGATAATTTGGTAGTCTATCCTTAGGATTTTAGGCCTTCTAAAGACAATGGTGAGTTCAGATTAGACTCAGTTTCTCCAAAAATTAGTTTCTCCCTGAAAGTAGACAACTAGCCTACAATGAAAACATGTTCTACCTCGATGATGATCTCCAATGCCCAACTTTCTAAAGAGAAATGGATTCTCCTCAAGAATAATGCTCTGATACGATGTTGAGAATATGAATGCACAAGAATTCTAATGAATTTGGCCAAAATTCACAAGATCTTAACCAAGAAGAGTTCCATCCACACAAACAAGGAAGTGTTGGAACTTAGGCATGTAATGAGATTCTATTATTACAAATTGATCTATTTGTATGATCATAAAATTATACCCCTTGTAATTTCACATACATTCTTGAATTTTCTTTAGTGTCCACTCCCTTAGCATCTTCAGTAGGCTCATTTTAGCCCCTACATCATCCTTTTTCCTTCTCAAGATGCTCCAACACCCCTTTTTAGCAGCTACCCTTGCATGTCAACTTTACATCGAACCTTGTGCCTTTCCTGTTCGTGTCATTTTGTAATGTGACATGTTCAAACACTAGTGTGATACGCTAGCATCCTACAACTTTTCAACATTCAAATGACCACCTTCGTCCATGTTTTCCACTTGTCAACAAGTTTTGTCGATGGTAATAGCTGAGGATGCCTAGAAATGGCTCAAGAAGCTTATTTTCTCTCTTTTAAATTCATCTTTTCACCTCATTTTCCCTCTCTAAGTTCTTCTAGCTCCATTCCTCAACTTCTAGCTTCACTTCTTCTACCATCTTTCTCTTGCTCCTATAGCTCCATTTCTCACCATAACAACATTTTCTTAAGCTCTTACAACACCCTCTACAACACTTTTGGCTCTTGCAGCTACCTTGCACTTCCTCTTCGCATCAACTTTGGCTCTTGTAGCTTCATCTCCTTCATTTCATACTTGTGAGCATCCTAGGATTCTATATCCCCTATCTCTTGCATCTTTACTTCATGATACAGGTTCTCCTCCTTGAGCGGGGATTGCTTTTATCACCTCTTTTGTGATACAACTTCTCCTCCTCGAGGGGGGTTTTCTTTTATCACACACTTACTTGGTGGTGTGGATGCTACTCTTGAGCGGGTTTTTCTGTCACCACACTCTTTCCTTCATTTCAATTCATCTCTCTATCTATCTTCTTTTATTGTTTATGGAGGTGGGAACACCAAAACAAGGGTTTGACTAAGGCAAACCCCTATACAGCCCCAACACTTTCTCCAAATATTACACTTGTAGGAATTGAAGACATTCAAGTACATGAGGCTTCATTATTTGCACGGTTGTGAGAATCTTCTTTCCTTTCTATCTCTTCTTTATCATATGCCTTACTTTATTTTCATTTCTATCACATTCTACTACTTTATTGCAATATGTAAATCCTTAGCAATTGGATAGTTAGCAGTCATTTAGGCATTTTCTATGATGAAATCATTCTCTGGTCCATACGAGATGCCAACACGCCTCTAGGATGCCAGCGCGTCGTGCTATCGTCCATATTCTACATCAACGTTCTTTGGCTGAGAGCTCATCAGTTTGTCCAGAAAATCTCTATGACCTTCTCTTTCGTATTTTAGAACTCTCACTACTATTCCTGAGGTAGATTAGGGTAGTTTTCCCTATGAGGCTCTCTGAATGAAGAGAACTCATGAGTAGCGAATCCCCCTCTTCTACAATTTTATTATGTACAAAATCTTTTCTTAAATAGGAAAGAGTGAGATGTAGTATGCTATATGATGTTTCCATGTGTCTCAATCCAACAACCTATGATAACTAACTAACTAGCTAGGATGATGTGAAGTCTTGGATAAGGATTCTAGAAGGAATATTATTTCTAAAGAACATGTGAAGGGGGATGACCCATTATAACTAACTACCTATGAATTCAACCTAGGAATTAATTAAATAATATGCCTAAGGAAACTTATGCAATTTTAATTAAATAATTAATTACACAAACATTTTGAACCCTTTATTTCTGATTTGGAGTGCATTTCAATCCCAGATCTAGCTTAGATTAAATTTGCATTAGATCTTGCATTAGTTTATTTGCATTTAGGGATTCTAAATCATGCATTAGTGAAAATGCATATAGGTTGGATTTTTAAATCTTGCATCATTGAATTTCATTTGAAATCTATAATTACACATAGTCAAGACAATATATAAACCAAAAACCTTAACATTCACTCACAAATTGCTAAATTTAGCTTCAAAACCCTCATCTAGGACTCATTCGCCCCTCTAGGCGATTTAGTCTTGGTATAGGTTATTTTACCTAATTTATAGGAATTCTATGTTGTGTTTTTTTCGCATTTGAACCCTTCAAAAACCCTAATTGGGACTCATATGCCCCTCCAGGTGATTTAGTCCTATATCAAATGTTAATCTGCATTTTACACTATTAATAACCTTGTTTATGTTTGTTGTTGTTACATCTCTGTTTTAGATTATTGAGTTTTTATTTCATTCATTTCATTCCATCTAGCATAATTTAGCTCATTTCATGTATTTTTTAATTTCAAATTTTCATTTACATATTTCATTCTAAGTCGTTGCATTACATTTCATAATGGATATGTCCTTTGGTAAGTTTTGGATTTTCTTGAAATCAATAATGGATGTGTCAAGTTGTGTCTTTGGAAATAATCCTAATGAAATTGAACCCACTCATGCTCAATAAACTCCTACTGCATGTCCTCCTTGTGAACTTGACATCATTGGATAAGATGATGATATCATGAACAACTTCATAAGAAATTACCTTAACAACATTGATACTAATGCATTATTTTATCCTTCCATGAAACAACCAATGCAACTTGAGATGTTTGGCCTTTTACATTCTAAAATTGAGACACAAACTAAGCCTAAGATTCCTGCAATAGGTGAACCTAAGATCTCTAATCAAGTAAACATTCAACCATCCTATGTTAAAAAAGTTACCAACACTCTTATCAACCTAGAAGAGACATATGGAAAAGGATTCAAGATCTTAAGCAAGCAAGGATCTGACATAACAAACAAACATGAAATTCATTAACTTTTAGAGAAAATACCAATTGAAGATATCAAAGGGATAGGATATCAAGATACTCCCAATATTAGTTTCCTCCTTCCTAAAGAACATCCAATTCCTTATAATGATGAAAGTGATGGTAGGTTCATCTTAGGTCCTCCTCCTCAACAAGTTTGTGAATCTAGCAAGCAACGAAGGCCTGACACACTAAATAAGCTAAAATTCCCTTGCCTTCCATTTGAAACTAAAAGAACCCTACACATACTTCTAAGTCAAGGACTTATCACATTACCACCCATGCAAGAATATCAAAAGCCAAATCCTAAGAACACAAACATGTCCCATTGTAGATAACATAGAGTTATTGGACACAATACTAATGAGTGCCATTATTTTAAAAAAAAATTTAAAAGTTTGATATCATATAAATAATACCTTAAAGCATTTTCTTTTGCCCCATTCCATGTAATAGTTGTAAGATTATAATAGTCTCACTATTACATGATTTGTATTCATTGTAAACCATTTCAGAATGCAAGCAGCTCTCTCATCACCTACCTCAACTCATTCTTGTCTTGCACATAGTGGGACCAAGAATTCAATAGCCTTTCCCTAGTACAACACTTGTTGTTGTCCATTTGACTATTTTTCTACCTTGCTTATACAATGAACAAGATTGGGATGCAAACAACCTACTAATAGGTTGATTCACATGTGCCTTACTAGTCTTGTCTTTATGCTTCTTTTATGTGATTGCATGTGCATAATGTGATCCCCTATATTTTTTTTTTTGATGTATCTCTCTTTGTGTCATTCCTCTATTTGTTTCTACATTCTTTTATATGTCATAAACCTTTATCTTTTCTTTGTCTTGTGTTTTCCTTTTTGGGATGACGCAAGGCATCGAGAGATTCGGGTCTCTTCCATGTTGACCCAAAATATTTTCCTTTTGTTTGCTCTCTTTGTGTCATTATTCCTATTCCATGTGCATTTAGGGAATGATGATAGATTTGAGATCTCTAATAACATTGTAGCAAATACATATTGACCTTGAATCCATGGATCCCTTGTGTGTTATTTTGGGATTTAATTTTAGGGGCAACCCCTCCTTCCTTTTTTTATGATGTAGCTTTATTTTGAAACATATGACTTGGCATAGGGATTTCCAAATAAGCTCTCATTTCCTCTATATTGTTAGCATTTATCATTTTCTACTTTAAAGTAATTTCTCATAGTATGGTGTTCAACAATTTCTCTAAAGTGGGGGCATACATTGGCATCATTCTTTTGCATTTTCAACACATGTTTGATTGTGTATTCTTCTTACTTCATGTGATGCATCTTTCTCTTTGTGGTGATATTTATTTTTATGTCCCTCAAAATCATGATCTCTCTTCCAATATTATATTCCTCTTGGTGGCTTGATGTGACGCACTGCATCCCTAAGTTGTGAATCTTCTATTCTTCGATTAGTCCTCTCTTTGAGATATTAGGCATAATGTTCCCTAAGTTAAGACCTTATATGAAATAAGAAAAAATCCTTTTCACATACCTTACACTCTTTTACATTTAGAATATCGTTTATATATCGTCACCTTGCATAACACACTTTTCTTATCTATGGAGCCATCTTGTTTGTTCATGGGTATTAGCATACGAAACTTTGTTTGCCTCATTAACTCTATTCTTTGTATTGTGTGGTGCCTTATCAAAGTTATAAGGAGGTATAGCTTTGGTATGGTTAGCATATGGGAGTTGAACTTAGGCATGACTTTCCCATAGCCACTTGCTTATTTATGTGAGTGCGTATCAGCCACATGCTTATGTGTCTCTAGGGGCTCACCTAGTGGACAACCTAAGGTTCCACTAGCCCTTGTAAATGTGCATTTGGTATACAAAGTGAACATCGTGTTCCACCTGTAATGTTTTTGGACAAAAAAATTAGATTTGATCCACATTGCAGGGTGTTGTCACAATAGTGGTTTACAATTCCTGAGAGGAACAGATTTTAGCTGAAATCACATATTTTTAGAAAATATAATGATTTAAGCCTTAAAAAGTTCCATTTTAAGGATTCTAATTGAAAAGGGTTTGATCAAATCACCTTAGATCAAACCCCCTTGGATAGAACCTCGCTAGTTTTAAACCATACCTATAAATGAGTCTCCTTTACACCTATCAAAATGCTGATAAAAAATCACTTTTGATTTAGCTTTTGGGGGATCAAATGAATTCATTTAAAATTTATTTCAAATGATTATGGTATTCCTCAGAACAAGCTATCCAATGAATATAATTTTAATATGTTTTGGTTTTGTTATGTATTTGTTTCTTAAGTTTTATTAAACATAGGTTTTTCATTGAAAATGAATTTCTTTGTTCTTCACATGTGGAAAAATAGAAGATTATAAAAAAAATAACTAAAAAATATGAGTGCACTAGATATTGAAGTCCTTGATCCAACAAAAAAAATTAAATTAAATTTTGACATATACAAAAAAAATTACGCATTATACGGTCGCATTGTGTCTGAATTGTAATTCGTTTGAATTTGAAACTTGATTGAGGAAAAAATATTCAATAAAAAACTATCTAACCTATTGGAAGCACTAGATGTCAGAGTTACAAATCTAAATTTGAAAGATTTAGAATTTTATCCTTCATGGAAAAAAAGTTATGTGTTATACGGTGTGCGTCACTTTTTAAAAATGTTGTTTTCTGAAAAAACAAATTTTCGTGGGAGATGGAAAAAGAACTGCAATTTGATTTCAAAAATTTTGAAAAAAATATTTTTAGAATCTACAAACAAAATTTGATGAGACTCTAGTTTGCACCATCTTCAAATTCCTCACAGTTTAGCCGCTATAGGTGCCCGAATGTGAAGATTTAGTTAAAAATAATAATTTCAGTGTCCAGTTTGGCCAAAAATTGTAAACCACTATTATGGGATCACCCTGCATTGGATAAATGGTTGAAGCTTGGTCCACCCCTCTTAATTTTTTTATTTCTTCTTTATGTCTTTGACAATATATGCTTATATCTTTTTGTTGCTTCATACATTATTCACGTGAGTGTTCTTTTGTGCTTATGTTAGTTTTCCACAGGACATTGATCTTAGGGGCTTGATCATCCCTCTTGATCGTTGTCATCCTATCTTACTAGCATTGGTATACTTGGTCCCCTCTTGATTTGAATTTTTCTTCTTTGGTGTGAGGTTGAAGCAAGTTCATCCTCTCACTAAAGTAGGGGCTAAATGTAGTGTAGAAAAATGTACCCCTTTACATTTTCACACTTGTTTGGGCCCTCCCTACTAAAATTGGACTTTTTTATACCTTATTTGGTCCTATTTTACATCCACAAGCCTTGTTTAATGCATCTTTTCAAGGATAATCCTGACACATATCTAATGACCAATCACAATTTAATGATTTTGGGTTATGTGTCTCATATTTAATGATCTAGTACTCATACGACACCTTGGTCATATGGGTCCCACCTAAGTCTTGAGGCCTGATCCTGAATTTGGCATAAAACTTAACATTTCTTGAAATTTGTATCCCAAGCCTAGCTTACTGGGACTCATACGCCCAAACTGGCATATGAGTCTCGCTTTAGTTTGGAACTATTTTGAATTCAATTCTTGGTGGGATTTTAAATTCTCCTAGATCTGATGTTGACTTTTAGTGTTGTAGTTTTAAGAAATTTGGCATAAACAATTATAAATACAAAGTCATTTCACATTTCTCTTGGAAATTTTTTATGAGCAAATATCTAAGAAATTTTATGAGATCAAGAGCATTCAAGAGCATTCAAGAGCTAATTATCAAGCATTTTGGAGCTATATTCAAGATTCAAGCATCATGTCAAAGTCAACATACATCATGTGTACTTTTGAGCTAACATTTGTGATGTAGGTTTTCATGATTCAAGCAAGCATTCAAGCTAGGATCCATAGCATTCATTCAAGTGTCAGGATCTACATTCGTTCTAGCCATTTCATACAAAATGGCATATGAAGGGTTTGGTGAGTTGCAACATAGCATATTTGTTCATTCATCATTCCTCCATTATATTTCATTTCATTTCAATGTTTGATTACCAAAATGGGGTTTGACCAAGGAAAACCCCTATCCACTAACAAATCATCATTTTTCTCTCTTTTCATGTGTGATTTCAAATCTAGGTGTTTTGAACTTGAAGATCCTTTGAAGACAAAGTTGCAAGATTAAGGAAAGCCATCAAAGTTGTCAAGAAGTTGTCATCTTCACAGAAAGTCACATATAGGCCAAAATTCAAAGTTTCAAACTCGTAGATCAAACAGGAGAGAAGCTACAGAAGATCACTAGAGGATAGTAAAGTTTTAGATAAACCCTAATATTGCGACTAAATTACCACCTTGGGCATATGAGTCCCAATATACCACTTTTTCAGATTGTTTTGTAGATCCTATTTTATTAGTTGCAAATTCTAGATTTATCCCGAAACCCTAAACTAGGACTAAATCACCTAGTTTGACGTATGAGTCCTAGTCCACACCAAAAGTCATAATTTTGGGATTGCAGACCTTGTTTCAGTCATCTCAAGTTTTTCATGTATCCCTTTGTTCATTCATAGTTTATCATTCTGATTTTAAATTTCATTTCCTAGGTTGCATAGTTAGATTTGCATATCATTTGCATTTCCTTCTTTGTAAGTCTTGCTTAGTGGTGAATCTCCTTATTAATCATAACCAAGGAGACCTTGTAGTCATCTCTTTTCCTAATTCAATCATTAGATTGAGATCTCTAATATTTCCTTGACTGAACTAAGAATGAAATAGGAAGAGGAGTCCCCTTTTTTCTTTTGTGCTTCATCTCCTAAAAAGTGGAGCACACTATTTCGTTCAGTTCAAAATATATGTATACTCAATAGAATGTATATTAAAAATAACCTTATTATAAAAATATAATAACAATAGAAATGAAAACTTCTATTTTCTTATTTATCATTTTCATTACCACAAAAGTCCCAATAGATAGAAAATTATAAATGAGACTATAATGAATAGCATACGTTGCTTGTAGCTGTATGCTCTTATTTGAGATGCATGATTTCACTTTAGAGTGGAATGTCGTCATGCTTTTGCTTATTCTACCCTTTGAACTTTCATTTTAATATTTATAATTGTCTGTTCTCCTAGATGTGTATGTACTTATGAAATTGCCTCTAGTTGAAAGGGATGACGACCGTATGCTGCCATTCAACAGGAGTACGTTTTTGTTCCATTATTGTATGCATTCATAAGACAACTGTAAATTCTCTTTCCATGCACTTGTATGTAATCATAAAATTTTCTATTGGAGAAAAAAGAGAGAAATGTATGTTGTCACTGCTTTTCGTTTCACAGCTGTATGCAGATAATGAACAGTTAGACAATTTCATTTCATTTGGAGTATGTTTCCATCCCTTTTCTTTATTGTTTCTTGGAGCTTATTTTTAATATAGCAGCCTCAATTAAATAAATATGCTTTCGGAACTTAATTTCCTGTATGAAGGTAACGAGGATCACAGACAGAACGAGATGAAATAAGAAGTAAAAACTAAGATGTCCGTGGATGTTAGCTGTGCTTAAGCAATATCCACCTAAAAACTAGTAAACAAAATAATTATATTAGCATATTATGTACAGTTGCAAACTATTACATGAGTTATCGACAAACAATATCTAATGCTTTTTTCCCTCGTCCATGTGCAGGAACCGCCATCAATGGCATGAACCTTCGACATGTGTGCAGCTTTGAACATTCCAAATTCTCAGATTGGAAGAGGAATTGACAAGGCTATCGATTAGGTGCTTTCTATTTCTATTTCTATTTCCGACTTAATCAATTATCTCGAGTCTTCAGGCAATCCGGTGAGCCCTGTGCAGCCAGTTACTTGAACAGTCAAGTTAGTCATTTGTTCGAAGAAATCTGGTGTGTATGTGAGACGTGAGCAACCGTCAAGAATCAGTGTCTGCAGATTTTTCAAATTACCGAAGGAAACGGGCAAGGATGTCAAATAAGGGCTTCCCAACTGAAGGAATTTCAAATTTATCAATCTCCCAATTTCGTTGGGTATTTCTTCAAGGCTTGTACCGCCCAAATTTAGGCTCTCTAAAGACAGTTGACATGGAACATGAGAGGGCAAGACTTCCAGCTTTCTACAATTTTTAAAATTCAAATATTGAAGAGTGGTGATTTTCCCCAGAAACTGAGGCTGAATCATCAGATTGCTACAACTTTCGAGATTTAAATACTCGAGCTTTATCAGTTGCTTGAAAGATGGAGGTAAAACCTTCAGCGCGCTGTTGAAAGAAAGATCTAAATATTTCAAATTCACTAATTTACCAATATTTGATGGCAGTGATGTCAGTACCCTACACCACCGTAGTGTAAGGTGTTCCAACGATTGAAGATGACAAAATTCTTCTGGTAAAGCCTCCAGACTGGTGTTCAGATATTCATCAACGACAATCTTTTGTAGCTGTTGTAACTGCCCGAGAGATTTTGGAAACTTTCGGATGCTTCCTAAAACAATCAGTTCCCTTAACTGGGTAGGTTGCTGCAAATAGACAAAGAAATAAGAACGTCATATTAAATAAAATGATTAAGGACCTGAAAAGCCAGCCGCTAATTTTGAACATGAAATTACCAGTTTTCCATTACTACTCCATAGTTTATCAAAGACCCCATAAACTTCCAAAATTCTCATATTTTCGAGGGACACCCACGGGGGTATGCTTTGATATGTACAATCTTGCCAGCGAAGCCACACCAGGTCTCTTGTGAGGTTGCTATACTCGCCTTTTAAGGAATCACCTTTAGCCACTAGAACCTGTAATCAATGGACGCAGCTGTGTCTCAGCTATTTCGCCGAAAGTAAAACTCAGCTTCACAGCTAACCAAGCAAACTCTACGCATAAATATTTATGCTACAATTTACCCTTTGAATTGGTATTGAGTCGCTGAGCAGTATGTCTCTGATTTTATCTAATCGAGAGTTCCAGATATCTTTGGGCTCGCGGCGAAGTAATCCTCCTAGCACTTGGAGAGATAACGGCTGACCACCGCATGCACTAGACAACTTCTCTTCTAGAAAATCAATTTCATGGATCGTGTGGCGTTGTGGGAAAGCATGCAGACAGAAAAGCCGTTTGGCATGTAACGAGTCTAATCCTTTCATCATATAGATCGAGGAAATACCACAGCTTTTAAGAACGCCTACGTCCCGTGTCGTGACTATAACCAAACTGCCCGATCCAAGTTTGTTCTTTTCGGGCAACAGAGCGTCTAGTTGGTGTACATCATCTATGCTATCTAAAACAATTAGCACACGCCGATTCATAAGCTGATCCGCCAGAATTCTCTTACCTTCACTTATATCGTCGAATGTTAAAACATCAACATCACCCAGAAGGTCCTCCAGCATCTGTTTCTGCACCATAGAGAGGCCATTTTCTTTTGCGGCCTTACTCACATCAAGAAGCAAACTCGACCCAGAAAAATGCGAGGTTTCCCGTCCAAAGATTTCTTTCACGAGAGTAGTTTTCCCACAGCCCCCCATACCCACAATCCCCACAATTTTTACTTCCTTCTGAAGTGTACTCATTTCAAACTTCTTAATAGCCGCATCAAGCTCAACAGGATATTCGGGGACGTCTAATTCTCGTTTCCTCTTCACCTTGATTACAGAATCTTCCACGCTCTTTGACATGCTTTGCGAATAACTAAAGCATTAGCACGATAACATCACTCAGCCACGGGGGTATGCTGTGATAAGAGAGGAGAAAAATACAGATTCTACATGTCAAATAATGACAAGGCAATGGATATGTTTACCCACCTGAAACGAAATTTCTCTAGTACGAGTAGTTTACGATATAAAGTAGTTGAAGAGATAGGAAAACGACGAAAGATGGTAAGTACGTAATTTGTAAGTGGAATTCGAAGGGCCTCAGGCTCTGGTGGGTGTTTATCCGAGGCAGCCGTGAATCTTCGGAGGGTCGAAACAATATGAAAATATATTCCTTCGGTACATTTCAAATGTGACGGAGGAACCGTCATCGATATCAAAAACTCATCGATGAACACTGCTAAACAACCTATTTGTTGACCTGTCGCCTCTCAGTAGGCGACTGCGTTCACCTTCCAAGTCTATTTATGAATTATGAGAGGGAAATTCTTGTTAATTTCACACTGAAGGGAAATGCTTGTTAATTTCAAACCTGTTTTTTTTTTTTTTTTGGTAACGACAGGGGTATCCCCTGGATGCCTCGCAGTCCAGCAGCTCGTATCTTCTTGGGTATCTAGGCGAGTGGAAGGGAGTCCAACCCAAAATCAATAGGGAGCAAACCCATAACCCAAACCAACTCCATTACTTGCAATTTCACACCTCTCTTTGAGAAATTATGAGAAACGTTTTATATTTGATAAATATTTTTTATTGATACCATTTTCTAATTTAAAAGGTATATACCAGGTGAAGTATCGTATACGATACCCACAGATTCTTGAAATCGGTCCGCTCATGATATGGACAAAGTTTTTTTTAATCTTAAAACTTTAAATTTTAAATGTGTAGAGTTAAGAAAAAATGTAATCTCTGCCAATGACCTTACATTTTAAAACGCAGAATCCAAATTTCTGACGTTATATGGGTTTGGTTTTCCCGTTGCTTTTTCCTCGTGGAAGGGAAACCTATTTTCTAGAAGACGTCATTACGATAATGTTTTTCTAAAAGTCCCTTTATCCAAAACAGTACTTGGGTTTGGAGTAAACGTCCGGCCTAAATTTATCACAAGCTATGTCGCAATGGATAATTTACTCTTCTTGTTTTTGTATTATTATATTTGGGGGTTTGTGTAACGAATAATTGGTTGTATTTTTTTAATTGATGATTTAGATTTTTTTGGCCAAATATTGTTAATTTTTAGGATTTTGATTAAGCGGTTTCAATTCCTAAAGACAGAGAGTGAAGCGATTTTGGACTAGAGTTTTGGATAAGCAAATTTCTTTGGCAATGTATAATCTGGGCTACGAGGTAAGGCGCAGCCGTTTTCGCCATACTTGCTTTGCTAAGTGCCGCAAAGGAGAACTGAAAGGCCAATTAGTTGCTATCAAGGTCATACGCAAACGCTAAGGTTAACAACTATTCTTTTCTCGTCTACGCTATGTTGTCTATAATTGGTCCATTTTTTGTTTTTATTTCATATGTTGGTTTATTGGAAATTTATGTTGACTTATAAGATAAGTGTTCTATGGCACCTTTTTTTTTATTGATTGATAAGTTAAGCCATTTTCTTACTATCTAGGCTTTTTTTGAGTTTCGAGGTTTATATTTATTTGTTTCTTTGGTTTCATTTCTATTATTTTAATCTCAAGTATATTTTAGATTAAAAATTATTTATATTTTAAAATTTGAATTTTGAATTTTTTTTAATGAGTTTGTATTATTGTGGTGTGAAAAATTAGTTGAAAAAATATTTGTGTAAAATTACTAAATTTAAATTTTATTTATTTGTAATCATGTGTAGAAATTATATTCTCTTTGTACAAATTCATTATATGTTTATGCACATTTTTCTTCCTTTTTTCTATGTGATTTGAATAGATCTACTTTTTTATTCATTATTTACTGCTGAAAAATTATAGGTACAAGTAATGACATTACTCAATTGTATTAATTTCACATCTTGCATTCTTTTTGAGGCAAATTATCTAAAAAATAAAGTGCAAAAAATACTAGTGTAGGAATTTAAGTACGAAGATTTTGTTAAAGAAGCTAAAATTGTGTTGGTTAGATTCATAGAATCCTTGTGTCTATTTTCCCTTAATTTAGACTATATTAAACAAAAAATTCACATATTCTTTGCATTATGTTGTTATGTTGTATGGTCTATATTTTTAACACAATTCTATGCAAGAAATTATTTTCACTCAATGCATGATGCATTTTCTATAGATTTTTTTGTTGTTGTTTAAATATATCCATATACTTATAAATTCCTTTGTAGAGAATTATACAAATATTTTCTATGTAAATACTACTGGTATCCTCATATTTGTAAAAGATTTGAACCTTTGGACTTCCATCAAAGCATACAAAATGAGAAAAAAAATTGTTTCTTGATTATTTTTATTCTAGATCAATATCTTACAAGCGAAGATCATAGTCCATTTTGATCTCTCTGATGGCATCCTCAATATCCATTATTTTTTCTTTAACTCTTTAGATCTAGAGGTTGATTGGTCACAATCTTCCTTGGCAACCTTCACCTGCAACCCGTGAAGATTGACATTGACTTGGTTAAGATCTAGTAGAAACCACTTAGTCAATTTGAAATTTCCTGACACACTCTCTCTCACAACCCATAAAACATCATAAATCTCATCTCATTCAACATGCATGTATGTAAAATCATGTGAGAGAGGGTTAATGTGGGTAGCATCCAAAGTATCCTTGACTAGGTTAGTCAATTGTTAGTGTGAACAAGGTTATTTCCTAACTTGTTCTTAGTGAGGACATATTCACATCATCAATAAGTTTACTTAGGAGTTAGTTTCCTATTTTGCATTCTAGAAACTAGTATTAATGGGGTCATGTCTCATTAATTAGCTTCTAGTTATCTAGGAATTTAATATTTCACTCATGCATATAAAATTATGCATTAGGCATTTAATTTTTGCAACTAAGGTGGTTAGCCAACCTCCTTTCACCTTTCCTATATAAGCAAGGCTCTTGTACATTTTTAAATCATCTCAATTCATTATTTTTCACTTATGGTGAAATAGCCTCTTTGTGTGTTGCTTCTCTTTTTTTGTGAAGGTATTGTTTTGGTTTGCATGCATTCCTAGAAGCTTGCTTTAACATGGCATAAAATTGTTTGTTTGCAACCCCCTTCCTCTAAGAGTGTTTGCTAGAGATGAGTGAGATCAAATTTTTTATTGGTATTTGATGCAATTCATTTTTTACTAGAGTTGTTTTCATTTTTTCTTCATGAAAGAACCTACAGATCACAAAGATAGAAGAAAACAAGCACAGATAATGCATAAGCTCCTCCTCATAGTATTAGATAGTCAAGGGTCGCCTTATAAAGGAGAAATATCCAAGAATGAGAAATATCTTAGTATGAGGAAAATATCTAGAAAATATCTAGCAAATATCTAGCAAGGAAAAATATCATGAGATATTTAACCTACATAATAAATGCCATGCCTAAGTGGGCTTAGGTCAACATGTGGATAGTAAGAATTAAATGTAAACATTGACACCCCCCCTTAAGCATAACTTAGGTGGGCATGGATAAATTGGGTCTTGGCTACTAGCCATGTTAGGTAACCATGCACAAAGTAAGATCTCATGAAGTGGAGAAAAGTAGGAAAACATGTGGGAAAAAACTACACTCCAAAAGAGAGAAAAGATGCATGAAAATTATACACATGAAGAAGTACTACTTTCACTAAGTACAATATATGATTTCCTCCATAAGAGAGAAAATAATAGAAGGTCTATGAGACCTCCCCATAATACATGTCCTGCTACATTAAAGTTGGATAGTGAATAGAGGATGTAGATGTAGATCCAAGAACATGTCACAATGTTCCTTCCCTTGAGAAGAAATGAAACCAACTAAAGATGCAAGATATCTTCCCATGTGAGAAGGTGTATGTATGATCTTGAATAAAGTTGAAGCTCATCCAAGAATGATGATGATGGTTCCCATGATGTCTTTGAATGTTGCTTAGGAATCTCCAAGCCAATGCTGACATGTGACATGGGAAGTGCAATCATAGCTGAAGAAGACATGGCTGATGCAACTTCATTGAAGTTGTCATAAAAAAGAAGACTGATGTCCTCAATGTGTGCTTCCATGTTAGCAATGCGGGACTCTACGAAAAGACATGAAATGTCAAGTAGATATGCATCCTAATCAACAATGCTAGGAACACTAATAGCCTATTGCAAAGAAGTGTTGGAAGCTCTCAAAGAAATAACTCTTAAATTTAATGAAGCAATGGGAGGAGGTGGAGGAAAGATAATTTCCTCTATGTCAACTAGATGCTTTGTATCTGAATCATGATGCGGGATGTGAGTTCTGATCATAGTAGGATCATGCGGGAAGGGAGAAACATTGGATTCTCCATATATTTCCCAAATTTTGATCCATAATGCATGTGGACATTCAATATCCATGATGACACACAAAGAGTAATCTAGAATATGTAAACCGATTAATCCATGAATATGATCACAAATATTAAACCATTTATCCTTCTGAGTTTGTTTACTTGGTTTATGGATAAGTCCATACAAATATGGCATGAGATTATGGAGCCTAAGATGTTTAAGGATTCCTTCACACCAAGACTTATAGTTTCCCAGTTTAAGGTTGATGACAAAAGAATGGGTTTCATATCCCATGATTACAAATAGGTTAATTCCTTAAGAAAATAAAAAATCAACACATTAAGAATCCCTCCAATTTTGATGACCCCCCTCTTTTTTTTTTTAATATTTTTGATTTCCCCTTTGTTTGGCACTTTATTTTAGTGCATATATTTGCATACAAGAATGATGATTAAAAGAGGAACTTTATATTTAGTGTGAAATCACCATCATTGAATAGAGTTTGAAAATATAATTTCACTCTATTGCAAATTTACACCAACAAAAGTTTGCATTTACAAAATTGAGAAAATAAAATATTTTAAAAGAAAGCTAGAGAGAGGACTTTAGAGGAAAACTAAGCCCTCATGGCTAGAAATAATTAAGAGCTAAACACTCCATATGACACATTTTTCCAGATTCATTGCAAAAGATTGACTTTTCTTTTACAAATTTTTAACTAAGGCAAAATGTAAAAAGTCACCCCCTTAAATTACAAACTCTTATGGTTGATTAAAACCACTATGTTAATGTGGATATTTTAACTAAAACATGAAAGTTAAATAACCACTAGTGGCCAATACAAAAGTTTGATTTCTTTACAACTGAAAGAAAGGGAAAAAGTGGGAATTAGACCTTTTGACTTGGTCATAGAGGATATAACTCCTTCAAGCAAAAAAATTCACACCTTCTTTCATAGATATTGTTATTTTCACATAGATTTGAAACACCAAATATTAGAAGATTTTTCTCGGGTCAAACACCTATCCTGTGTAAGGCTAAATGTTGATGGCACAATCTAGCGACTTTATTTGGAAAACCGTGGCCTCCAAATTGCAGATCGACCCCCAAAAAAGTGAAGTCCTCCCCCAAAAAGAAGCCCTCTTCAACATGGGACAACTAAATACCAGATTGAAAATTGAGACTTGTAGGTCCTCTACCAGTGAATTGGCATGTTGACAGAAAGAGAAATTGACCCCTTCAACAAATAAAAGTCAACATTTGTGGAGAGTCAGTATGCATTCATGTTTGGCCACGATTTTGAGCAGCAGAGGCTGATCATATAGCACTTGAATCAATCCACCTGTGAAGAATCTATTTGGTGCAATATAGAAACCAAAGACAAAGCACTTCGATCTTGAAGGCGTGGCTCCAGGTAGCGAGTGCATAGGAAGAAGTTTATTGGACGACTATACTGAGAACAACCAAGAAAAAAAAAATTGCACCATGGAGAGGTTATGTGCTAATATAGAGATTTAGAATGCACAAACATAGATTCTAAGAGAATCACAGTTTAATAGAACCCCCAATCTGCATCAAATGTCACAGCCTATTATCAAGCCAGTGTATCTTTGGCGTGCCCTCTCAACACACACTCCAAATCATGGCCTTCTCCTTCTAGAAACACCAAATTCAACCTGTATTGGCTTCCAAAACACTCAGAAGAAGGAGAGGGTTTCAATGGTGGCAGAGAGAGATTTGGGTGTTGCCTCTGCAACAAAAAATCATGCCTCAAAAGGAGATCACTCCTAACAACCTATGCGCCATTCTTCATGTACCTCCCCTTCATGTGTTGCAATTGGACTAAATCAGCTTGGTAGAAGGTTTCAACGTCTACTCCAAGGATCACATCAAGGATTTGCCACATAGGTGCAAGGATGAGCACTTTCAATAGAGTCTGTTTGGAAATTAGTGATTTTAGATGCCAAGCAAAGATCTGAAATGCCAAAAATAGAGAGGAAGAGAGGATGTGTAGTCAAATAGATGCTAAAATCACGTCCTCCAATCTGGTGCATGGGGGTTGAATGGGCTATTTGCATTCACCTATGACCTAAAACTATCTATGAAAGGCTTTGATACCATGAAATAATCTACAGATCACAAAGATAGAAAACAAGCACATATAATACATAAGCTCCTCCTCATATTATTAGATAGTCAAGGTCTCCTTATAAAGGAGAAATATCCAAGAATGAGAAATATCTTAGTATGAGGAAAATATCTAGAAAATATCTAGCAAATATTTGGCAAGGAAAAATATCAGTAGATATTTAACCTGCACAATAAATGCCATGCCTAAGTGGGCTTAGGTCAATATGCGGATAGCAAGCATTAAATGTAAACACTAACACTTCAAAAATCTAGCTTCCACTCATTTGTAAAAATGAGAAAACAATTTTTGGGTTTTGTTCCCAGGGTCGAAATCTCATCTGGTTATTTGCTATATTTTGTAGATAGTGAGCATATTTTTCCTAAATGTCTGTCAAATAGCCTAGCACAACTATTTTTTCTATAGGTGAAGTTAACTTTTTTTACCATATCGCATGTCCTAGTTTTTGGATTGAAAAATGCTTTCTAGGTATCCATTAGGTTTTGCATGCAAAAAGAAAATTTTCTAGAAATCAAATTAGAAGTGTTGTGTTTGCATTATCGACTAGCACAATTTATCCCTTTTTTCAAAAATTCATAACATGTGCATACAGTGTCCATTTTTTGAAAACTTTATATTGTCAGAAAGTTGATTTTGTCCTCTACATAGATCTAATGTTATTATTCTTCATGGAGGAATGTGTTAGAATTCATCAGTGCATGCACTATTTCTATTTTTTCTTGCATTAGGTTTGCATTTTCTCTACATTTCATTTGAGCTACTTTATGTCTTTCTAGTATTTTGTCCTTTGTGGACATTTTGAGCTTCATTTGGAAGTAGTTTCTTATATGTAAACACATTGAGATAATGTGCCACACTATTGTACATGTATTTTGGGGGATTTTGCACCTAAGTTTGTGTCATATTTTGTACTCACAATGCATTATAAAGTGCTATGGTGGGGTTGTGTAGTCCTTTGTTATTTTTCATCATACCTTTGTCAAGTGAGAGTCCCTCCATGACAACAACAAATCCGTGTGATTCTTACCTCATGCATGTGTGCCTTGTTTATGCTCACCCTTTTTGAGTTGCAGGTACTTTCTTGTGCACTTTTAGATGTTGTTTCTCCTCCTTCATGCATTAAATGGTGATACAAAAAGTTTTAGTGGATCTATCATGCCTCTCCCAATTCAGCATTGTGGGGGTATTATATTATTCTTGCTAATGCTTCCTTGGTTTCATTTTGGAGTGAGCTATGTATCTAGTACTTGTTCCTATGTACTAGTCAGATGAAATGGCTAGCTTCCCATGCATTTTGGTGGAGATGGAGAATTTACCATATAGACAGTCTTACATTCATGTTTTATGGGGGAAATGTTTTATCCTCATTTTATTAGTGTTCTTTAGTCTATTGGCACTTGTATTTTAAAATTACATTGGATGGGTAGTTTTTTTTGGGCCACTCATATTGATTCATATGCAATCTATACTTGAATATAGATCTTGACTCTTGATTGTATGTTATGAATCTTGACTTGAATGCATACAATCAAGATTCAAGATCTACATTCATACTAGGAATTTCATACAAGATTGCAACCTTTGTTACAAAGGTTTCGTGAGTTGCAACATAGCATATTTGTTCATTTATCACTCTTTCATTTTATTTGACTTCATTTAAGGTTTGATTACCAAAACAAGGTTTGACCAAGGCAAACCCCTATCGACTAACAAATCAATTTTTTTTTCTCTCCTCTATATGTGTGGTTGTAGATCTAGGTGTTTTGAGCTTGAAAATTCTTTTAGATCAAGTTGCAAGATTGAAGAAAGTTGTCAAAGTTGTCATCTTCATGGAAAGTCACCTACAGGCCAGAATTGAAAGTTTTAGACTCAAAGATTGGACAAGAGAGAAGCTACAGAAGATCACTAAAGGATAGTAGAGTTTTAAAAAAACCCTAATACTAGGAAAAAATCACCACCTTTTGTGTATGAGTCCTAGTATACCATTTTCATCCATTTTCTATAGATCGTAGTTTACTAGTTGTAGATTCTGGATTCAACCCAAAACCCAAAATTGGGACTAAATCCCCTAGCCCGAAATATGAGCCCCAGTGTGCATCAAAAGTCATAATTTCAGGATTGCAAAAATTGTTTCAAGCATCTCCATTTTTCCAGGTGCATCTTTGTTTATCTCCCATTCATTTTTTTGATTTTGAGTTTTCTTTTCTAAGTTATATAGCTATATTTGCATATCATTTGCATTTCCTTCTTTCTAAGCACTTGCTTAGTGGTGAACCCCCTTTATTTAATCACACCCAAGGAAACCATCCTAACCCTATTTCATTCCTGAATCAAGTTAATTGGTTGAGTGATTTTTGTTTCCTATAATGAACTAGAAATACATAGGCCCTTATCCCTTGTGTTCCATCTCCTAAAGGGTTGAGCATACTATTTCCTTTTGTTTAGTACCTACCATGGCCTTGTTGTGGGGACCCATCCTTTCCATTTGAATCATTTACATCATAAATACACTCCCAAGATGCACTTATGGGGGGATGTTAGTGTGAATGGTTTTATTTCCTAACTAGTTATTAATGAGGACCTCTTCACATAATGAATAAGTTTACTTAGGAGTTAGTTTCCTAGGTGACATTCTAAAAACTAGCAGTTATCTAGGCTTTTCATATTTCACTCATGCATTTAAAATTATGCATTAGGCATTTAATGCTTCTAGCTAGGGTGGTTATCAAACCTTCTTTCACCTTTCCTATATAAGAAATCCTCTTACAAATTTATAAATCATATTAATTCATTATTTTTCACTTTTGGTGAAATAGTCTCTTCACATATTGCTTCTATATCTTTTTCTAAGGTGTTGTTTTGGTCTGTAGATGTTCTTGGAAGCCTGCTTTAACATCAATGGGTTATAACCCAACTCCACTCTATTATCATCCTTCTCTATGAAACCTTCCTCAACCACTTTATCTTTCCCTTTTCTGACCACAACCCCAAGAGACAAAACATGTTGTTTACCTCACCTCTACACTCTACACTCACCCTCCTCCTCACCTCTATTGGAACCTTTAGACTAGGAAATAACCTTTCTAGTTTTCTTCTTGGGAGAGTATTTTTGGATATGGATTCCTTTTCTTTTTCAAACACATCTGAGATGGAGGAAGAAATAACTTCCACCAAATCTACCCTAACCTCCATCTCTTTTCATTCCTCTTTCTCAAATCATCCTCTAAAGAATTAGACCTCCTATGAAAATATTGCAGAGAATTAGAAATATGCTTCTTTTGAACACTTTTTTTATGATTTAGAGTCTTATCCAAGATAAGGGCTTTAACATAATCCATTAGTAGCAATACTAATCCCTCATGAAAAAATGATGCATTATAGTTTTTGACATGATATTTCACAAAGGAATCAAGTGAAGCAAGTAGATAGAAAGGAAATGGTACAATCAACTCATGTCCAAAATGATTATGAAAATTGAAATGCACACCTAGAATAGCCATGTAACTTCTATCCAGGGTCACATATCACATTATCACCTATCCCACCTAGGCCCAATAGGCTTAATGGATTATCTATCATACACCCATGAGGATAGCTTCACCAAATTTCCCTCCCATTTCCTTCAAAGAACTAATTTAAAGCATCCTCATTAGTTTTATGATATTTGAATACTTTCCTACATTACAGTTGAAGCTCTAAAATCTTTTCATAAATTCCTCATGGAAAATGAACTCAACTACTTGCACAACTAGAGTTTAATTCATCTATCCTTTAATAAACATTTTGTTGGCTTCAAGGTCATAACCATGGATTCATTCTAAATATGGTGTAACACCACCCACCTTAAGGATGTGTGATACCTTTGGTTTTCTCTTGACCCCATCATAAGAAAGTAGCTCAGCCTATCTATGATCATCTCCCATTTCCACCAAGGATTTTTTTTCCTTCTCACTCCAAAAGATTTCCAATAGCTAGAACTAGATATTGGAAGCAACCTCCAAATTACCCATAAAGCATGTAGTGTTAATGAAAATCACTAGAAACCCATCCCATCTTACCTGAAAATTTTCACTTTGTATCATTAAGAAAAATGGTGAGGACCTTAATGGGTAATAATAAGTACCCTTCCCATGCTTAAGGGTACTAAAGTTTAACAACTTCATTAGTGAAATAATCCGCCAACAAATTACCTTCCCTAAAAACTATGAAATATTGACCTCATCAAAAGTGTTAATAAACCTTATGGAATCATGGATTAGAGATTCAATTGACCAACTAGGGGTTCTCAATTTAAGCAAACATTTAATAATGTTGATCGAGTCCCCCTCTATCAATTTTTTTTTTAAAGCCACTACTAAATGCCAATTTGATGTCATTATAACGAGTCTTGGCTTTATCTAAGTGATTAGTATAGGTTTCGAATGGGAGTTCCACTATTGATATTATTTGTAGTGTCAAAAAATGTACACCTTTAAATTTTAACACTATGATTGCATCCCCTTAATTCATTATAGTTAATTAAACCTTTAATTGGCCCAATTATGCTTTCATAAGCCTAATTAATTTCATTTTACATAAAGGAAACCCACATTTAATTAATTCCTACATTAATATTAACATCTTGGAGATTCCCCTCTGAGCCCAAATGGCTCAATCTTATCTTTGATGGCTTATACAAACATAATCCAAGTCAGGTGAGTGGGGGTGGGGTCATCTATGATCATGAGGAGAAAATGATTCTACTGTATGCGATAAATATTAGCTTCCAATCTTTCAAAAACTTGATTATAATGGAAAAGGATGTGGTGCTAGAGAACAAGGTATTTGTGTCCCTATAGAGCCTCACATGCAAGAAAATAGTAGTAGTCTTGGATATGGTCCCTCTAAAACAACAAGCAAGCCTTCACTTAATATCAACACTATTACAAAAGATTCCTTGAATCCAACTTTAACATTATTATATCCTAAAATGATAGACACTAGTGGTCTTGATTATTATCCTTTGAAAGAAACAAAAGAAACAAATAAATCCTCCCTTAATATCAATGTCATCATGCAAAAGCACTATTGATTTAAATTCATTAGATTTTACATCCTCCTTTCAAGGAAAAAATAAAATCTCACAATCTAAAGATTCTTGTGTAAGTATGACATCATATACAAAGCAATATATATCTTTTTTCAGAAACTAACAAAGCATCCCCCACCTTTGATCAAGAGGACATCTTGTTGAGACTCCTCCAAGATCATTTGATATCCCTCCCTTCAAAAACACAAAAGAAAGTTTACTGTAGACAAGAGTTCATTTTGTTCATACCATAGAGTTCATGGTCATTCTACTAATGAATGTAAGCCTTTAAGTGATAAAATTCAACATCTTAAGGAGTTTGGTGCTCTTCCTTGTGTCAAAGCACCCAATCCCTCTAATTAATGTTTATTTTCACTCTAGCATGATTCTCATCAATCATCTTGGCTCATCCTTATCCTGCACTAAGTGGGGGCAAGAGGTTACGTATGCTTGTCCTTGTATGTCACTTGAAGTTGTCTCTTTTGGCTAGTTGATCATATTCCTTGTATATATAGGAGCAATATTGGAATGTGGATGACATGCCTTGAGTTGGCTTACATGTGACGTACTGAGTTATACATTTTTGGGGAAACTCCTTCCCTTTTCATGATGTAGCTTATTAGAAACATATGACTTGGCATAGGGATTTCCAAATAAGCTCTCATGTCTTCTTCTACTTTAAAGTAATTTCTTATAGCAATGGTGCTAGCAACTTATTTAAGGTGGTGGCACACATCAACACTCATGTTTCACTATGTGGTTTTCTTTATTCTTGTGATGTGTCTTTTTTCACTATGTGGTTTTCTTTATTCTTGTGATGTGTCTTGGGCTCGATATCCTCTAAGAGTGCAATATGTATTTGAATTTTTCTCTCTTGGAGACAATAGGAACAATGTTATTTAAGAAGAGACCTTACATGAACTAAGAAAAATCCCTTTGAACACACCTTACACTATTTCGCATTTACAACATTGGCTATATGGCCACCTTGCATAATCCACTTTGCTTGCTTGTGGAGCCATCTTTTTGTTCATGGATTTCAAGCATACACATATTTTCTTGCCTCATGAAGCTTGAAGTTCATTATTATGTGGCACCTTTTCAAAGTTATTAGGAGGTATAGCTTTGGTACGGTTAATATATGATGAGAAGCCTAAATGTAGGCATGGATTTCTCATTATACGGTTATAAACTAATATAGAGGAATGAATTTACCACTGAGCCACCCTTTGGATACTCACCCAACGGATAGCCCAATGTTTCTTTGCCTCAGAGTAAGTGTGTATTTTGGGACAAACAACTTAGATTTGATCTAATTTGCTTTGGAAAAATGGTCGAAGCTTGATCCATCTCTTTTTTTGCTTGTTTTTGTTTTGTTTTGTTTTTTTTTTTTTTCAGATATTGACATTGCATGTTTTTGTATCTTGATGCTACATTTCATACACCTTGTGCATGTCATTTTTTTCTTATGTTGGTTTGACATGGGATCTTAAATCTTGGGGGCTTGACCACCTCATTTGATCCTTTGTTATCCTAGACCATCAAAATTAGTACACTTGGACCCCTCTTGAATGTCTACTTTAGTGTTAGTTTGAAGCAAATTCTTCCTCTCACTAAAGTGGGGGATAGATGTAATGATGGAAATTGTACACCCTTTTTGGAGATGGTACAACTTCTCACTTAATATGGTAATGGATAACATTAAAATCAAACTAATGTCACCTTGATCTAGTAGATTGGATTTAGGGCCCTTTTCAACTAGATAGACCAAATTTTTCCTTAATTTAATGTTGTAAATTGTATTTATTTGCACCTTCACATTAAGCTTAGGACCCTTGGGTATGTGTAGGATCATCATGGGAAAAACAGGCCCTTAAGTGGCAAAAAATTTAGAAAAATCAGAGTTAGGCAACTTGACGTAGAAATTTGAATAAGTTATCTATATTATTTCAAAAATATGTAAGAATAGAATTTGTAGAAAATTGAATGTAGTTTCTAACCTACTAGGTTTTCTTAAAAAGGAAAAAATATATTTGGTGAAAATTTGAAATTTCAATGTAGTGGTACTTAAATTTTAAGGAAAAAATAAGAAGTAGATATATGTCTGATCACCCTAACCACAATAAAATGATAATATTTTTTATAATATTTTAGATATAAGTAGAGGACTCATGCCCTGATGTGATGCATATTTTTTTGTAATTTTTTTCTAAGTAAATAATTAATTATGAATTTTTTATTACAACTTTATTAAAAATATAAAAACTCGTATGTCTGACCACCTTAACTTGGTCAAAACTTCATGAAATTTATTTTTTCTTTTTTTAATCCTATATTATGCAAATCATAGAATGTGATGCATGTTTTGGATTCAAAAAATGTGATACCATTTGAAAGCTATAGATGTTTTTCAATCATCCTATTAATTAGGACTTTAGTCATGATTTGAATAGAAAATGAATAATAATTACTTATTAAATTCAAAGTAAAGAACAATTTATATCGATGGAAAGCTGAGAATATTCTTTAAAAACCTTTTTCATTTCATCAACTTTGGGTAAAAAAATAGTCGTCAGCCACATACCCATCATATTGCCACTTTTTGGCCCATCATGATCTTGCACATACCCCCCTTGTAAACTAAATTGACCAAATTATGCTTTATTTAGGGTGTTGTAAAGTGTATCCTAACACTTTCACACTAATCTAGGGTTTTATTAAATAATTGGGCCTCTTTCTACCTTATTTAGCCTTATTTTGCATCCACAAGCCTTAATTAATGTATCTTTCTGAGGATAATCCCAACATAAACCAACATCCAATCATAATTTAGGTGTTTTTAGGTTGTGTGACCTAGATTTAGTGATTTAGGACTCATACACTAGCTTGGGCGTATGAGTCCCACCTAGGTTTTTGGGCCCTAATCCTAATTTTTCATCATTCTAAGAATTTTAGAAAAAATGTGTCCCATAGTTCAAACTAATGGGACTCATACTATAATGAAATAACTTGCACAAGAAGAATCTAATATGAAAATGATGAAAATACTTGATGATAATATGCCACTTTGAGGGGGCAACCTCCAAATTGACATTGAAGGGGATACCTCCAATATTCTTCAATAAGAACACAATACTCAACATTAAGATGAAATAAGACTAACAACTTCCTATATATACCTATTTATGCCTAGGATATCACCCAAGCTGACTTAGATAATCCTACATAAGCCCTATGTTGACCTAACTAACTAAATAACAATATAATAATTATAATATGACTTAACTAAGAGTTAATGTAGCCACAAGTTGACTACTCATACCCTGATACACACTATAGGGTTAAGGGAATAACACATACACCACTTCTAGCGTATGAGTCCAATGTGGCTGAAAATTAAATTTAAATACAATTTTTGGTGGGATTTTATCTTCCTAGATCTTTTTTTAGTTTGTAGTGTTGTAATTTTGGGAAATTTGGCATGAAAAAGTATAAATACCAGGTTATTTCACTCATTTTCACCTAAGAATTCAAGAGATAAACCTAAGACTTTCCAAAGAGCATTCCTAATATCAAGTTTATGATTACAAGAATTCATAAGAGTGTCAAGAGAGTTTACAAGAACATTTCTAAGGTATTCAAGGGCATAATTCTTTGTCAATTATTGCAGCAATTCAAGATCCATCATCAAGTCATGATTATTAAGCATCAAGCATGTTGTTGAGCTAGTGTTATGATGTATCATCCAAGATCTAAGTCAAGCATAGTTTCATATCCAATTCAAGATCAAGATCTACACTCTACATGACCACTTCATGTTACATTTTTTATTTACATTCCAAGATAACTTCCAAGGTATCGACATTCCATTATTGCATGTTCATGCTTCAATTTCATTATTTCATCATTTGGTTTAATTACCTAAAAGGGATTTGACCAAGGAAAACCCCATTTCCTAACAATCAATTTTTTTTTCCTCTATTTAATGTGTGATTGGAAGCTTATAGATTTAAGAAAATTGGATTTGAATCCTTCAAAATTACCAAAATGACAAAGTTGCAAATGTTGTCAAAGTTGTCACAAAAAGTTGTCAAGTCTCACAGAAACTCAAACCTAGGAAAAATATCCATCCAATTTGCATGAAATCAGTGGGAAAGTGATTATTTGATCCTTCTTCAGAGGCTTGCAAAGTTTTAGCTCAATATTATGCTGTTGGGACACTTTGTGACAAAACAAAACACTTCGTGATAGTGTGGGCATGAGTCCTAGTTAAGGTTTCAGGGAACAGTTTGTAGGTTTTGTTCCTCTAAGTTTGCAACTCTATATTCCAAATTTTTAGCTCTTTAGGACACACCTAGGATCCTTATTCCACAACTAGCGTATGAGTCCTAGTAGGCATCAAACATCAATATTTTAGGGTTTTGGAGCTTATTTTGATCACATCTTTCCTCTAAGTGCACTTCTGTTCATTCTCATATTGTCATTTTGTATTTCAATTTGATTATGTAGGTCATCTAGTTAGGTTTTTCATGTCATTTGCTTATCTTTTCTTTCCAAGCCCTAGCTTGGTGGTGAAACCTCATTTATTGTCTAATCCTACCCAAGGACAACCCTATTGCAGATCTCTCTCCTTCATTTCATCCCTAGCTTGAGATCTCTAGAAGCCTCTTTAAATATTATGTTAGCAAAATAGGAGGGTCTCATCTCCCTTGTTTCATCTTCCAAATATGTGGAACCCTATTTCCAACATTATATATATATATACTTGAAATAAAGAAAAATTAGGATATGTGGTATGGGTATGTGCAGGATCATCATGGAAAAAACAAGCCCTTAAGTGGCAAAATATTTTAAACTAGCAATTGCACCTTGGTGTGCAATGGGTTCGCCGAAGAAGTATGGAAGATCAATTAGGAAAAACAATTGGTCATTTTTTGCAAACATTTAAAAAAAAAAAATAGAGTAGATCACGATCTTATTGAAAAAGATATTTAAAAATTATTTTAAGTTCAAATGATGTTATACCAGAGAAAAGGAAATTGCTCAATCTACAAAAATTGACTAGATTGGGTTGTAAAGCTGTATATACCTTGGATTCATGGAAGCACTTCTATTGGTAAATTTTTCAGGAGCCAGAGGACCTTGAAAAACATTACCCTTTCCATTTAGAGCATCCTTCATTAGAGGCATGCAACTTTCTGTCAACGCATTTTGGCTAATGAGTGAAGGAGATGATAAAATAATGAAATTATCTTTGGTTTGCTCAATCTACAAAAATTGACTAGATTGGGTTATAAAGCTGTATATACCTTGGATTCATGGAAGCACTTCTATTGGTAAATTTTTCAGGAGCCAGAGGACCTTGAAAAACATTACCCTTTCCATTTAGAGCATCCTTCATTAGAGGCATGCAACTTTCTGTCAACGCATTTTCAAAATTAGCCAAAATAAAGACTAAAGTTGCTTGTTGTCAAAGTTGTCACTGCCCTAATAGACAGCATGCAAAAAGTGGTCAAGAATACCTCACAATGAGATAACTCAAACCTAGGAAAAATTTATCCATCCAATTTGGCATGAAATCAAAGTGGGAAAGTGATTATTTGATCCTTGCTTCAGAGGCTTGCAAAGTTTTAGCTCAATAATTATGCTGTTGGGACACTTTGTGACAAAACAAAACACTTCGTGATAGTGTGGGCATTGAGTCCTAGTTAAGGTTTCAGGGAACAGTTTTTTTAGGTTTTGATTCCTACATACCTAGGAGGGTCGAGATGTTTCACATTCTAGAGTCTTCGATCATGTTCACATTCTAGAGAACTCTACAATGTCGCCGATCACACATTCTACTCTTCATCCAACATTATGCAGTATTATATGCATTAGCCTGAATGAAATTAAAGATATCTGTAGAGATATTTAGGAATCAATGGCTGAAAGACTTTCAATGGGCTCATGTGATCAACCGTAGATCATCAAATAGGATAAATCAACTGAAAGCCTGGCTAACTGTGGAGAGGATCAAGTAGATATCTTTCAAAATAAAAAAAATTAGAGTTAGGAAACTTGGACGTAAATATTTGAATAAGTTATCTATATTATTTCAAAAATATGTAAGAATAGAATTTGTACAAAATTGAATGTAGTTTCTAAAATACTAGGTTTCTTTAAAAAAAAAAATCTATTTCATGAAAATTTGAAATTTCAATGTAGTAGTACTTAAATTTCAGGGAAAAAATAAGAAGTAGGTGTATGTCACCACCTAACCACAATAAAATGATAATATTTTTTTATAAGATTTTAGATACAAGTAGAGGACTCATGTCCCGATGTGATGCATATTTTTTTGTATTTTTTTCCAAGTAAATAATTAATTATGAATTTTTTATTACAACTTTTAAAAATATTAAAAATCGTATGTCCTAATAGTGTTTGAAAGCTATAGATGTTTTCAATCAGCCTATCAATCGGGACTTTAGTCATAATTTGAATAGAAAATGAATAATAATTACTTATTAAATTGAGTAAAGAATAATTTATATTGGTGGAAAGCTGAGAATCTCCTTTAAAAACCCTTTTCATTTAATCAATTTTGGGTAAAAAAAAATTCGTCAGCCACATACCCATCATATTGCCACTTTTTGGCCCACCATAATCCTACACATACCCATATTTGTGATAAGAATAGGAAGGGGTTCACCAAAATGGAATGATGACCTCACACGCCTACTTTTCTTTTAGTTTCACTAGGAGAAGGGAGATCTCTCCCAAGGATAGAATTGAATTTTAACCTTGAGGTGAGTCAAATATATGGGGATGAGGGATCTCCAATTTTTCCTTATGATAGAAATGATTGAAATGCACTTTTAGGAGATAAAATTTCAATATCTAATGAACTCAATTATGTGATACAAAACTTGAAATGAGAAAAATAAGGATAGCACAAATAGAAATAGTAACTTTCAAGAAGATCTGAGAAGGGGAAGAGTAGAATGGCATGTACCTAGCTCCAAAAATAGGTGTTGATTTTCTTGCAAGGACATATTCACCCTAGGGTTAATGGGTCTCTGTATAGGGTTCAAAAATCTAATTTCATTGTCCTTTAGTCCTATATCTAGGCATCTAATTTCTCCATATTCCACTATCAGAAAGTCAAAAACAATTTTTTTAGGTTCATTTCTGTGGCATGGCACCTATGATGATAATTTTGAAAAATTTATCAAATTGAACTTTTGATCCAATTTTAAATCCTTCTTCACCTACAAATTTTCACACACAAAGAGAGGGAATTTTTTTTTTCTTGGGTGAATAGAGGTTTTCCTTGGTCAAAGCCTGATTTGATAATTAAACCTTGATAATGAAAGATAATGAAAAATGACAAGGATTGGTGAGTGAAAAAATTTGTGTCACAACACACCAAACCCTTAATGGCTTCCCTTAGAGGAATGAAATCCAACACATATCTCTAAGGATTTGATCTTTCTTGAAGTTGCTTAAATGATTGCTCAATTTGGTGCTTGAATGCTTGAAACCTACATCATCATTTTAGCTCCAAAATATAAGTTACATATGATCACACATAAATTTTACACGATGATATGATATTGATTGATGTCTTAAAGTCTTCGAATTTCAATTGATAATATAACTATGTATTTATAGGTTTTTATCTAATTTCCCAAAAATTAGATTCAATAAGCCAACATTTGAAACTTGAATTTTAATTTTTAAAATTATACCAAAAATGTATTAAAAATTAGGTCTTGAAACTTAATGAGGACCAATTTTCCCTTGGGAGAATTGGTCCTAAGACCTAAATCTAGGGTACACAATTTTCAAGGTGTTTGAAATAATTTTAGTATTTGTTTAATATTGGTTTCCCTTTCAAAAATTGGGGATAATAAGGCTTAGGAATGCATAATTTAGGAAAGTAGAAGCTTAATTAGGTCCAATTAATTTAAGGGATGTAAACATGGTGTGAAAATGTAAAAGAGTACATTTTCCTATACTAAATTTATCCCCCACTTTAGTGAGAGTATGAGCCCATGCTCAAACACACTAAAGTAGACAAATAATTCAATAGAGATCTAATTGTATAATTATTAGAAAGATGAGAAGATAAGGATCAAGGAGGATAATCAAGCCTTAAGGATAAAAGACCACATGGAAAACCAAAAGAAGGCACAAAGAGACATACATATGCAACTATGTCATAGAAAAATGGCCCCTTGTCATTTTCATGGCATTTTAGGTCTTGTTTCATGGTGCTTTGTCTATTTTTCTCTGATTCTAGGTTGCAACATGGCTTGAACATGCTTATTTAGGTACTAAAATTCAAAGAAAAATGTCTTGTGAAGGTGTTGTGAAGTGTTGTAAGAAATTTCTACATTCTTCTAGACAATATTTATCACAATTCACCTAAAAATTATCATTTCATCATTAATCAAGTCCTATTTTGAAGTGTTGTAAAGCCTTGTAATAAGATTTCACACTTTTCTAGGAATTTTTTCACTATTTATCCCTTTCTCATGCTTTATTTTGTCCCTTTATACCCTCATAAGTTGTAATTAAGTGTATTTTTTAATATTATCCTGACAAACAACATTAAATACAACACATTTCCTGACACACATTTTTCAGGTCCTTGGTGGGACCCATTTCACCATGGGTGGCAAATGAGCCCCCCTTGGCCCCAAATTCAAAATATTTTAAATTTCCTTTTAGGATTTTATTCAAAAACACTTGATGTCGCCCTGTGATGAGGTATGAACAGGTAACTAAGGCACAAGCTTCTATAAATATGTTATTTTCACATCATTTCAATCCCCTTCCCATTCATTTAAGCATTCATTCACACATCATCTCAAGCATTCAAGAATTTTACAACATCAATTCAAGCATTATTCAAGCATCTTGGAGTAGCCATTGACATTACTTCAGATTTGCATTATCAAGGTTTTGGTGAGTTGATAGCAATTGCATGCTACTAGTTTATCATTCTCTTTTATCTTTTTGTTTCACTAAGGGTTTGATTACCACAAGTGGGGTTTGACCAAGGGAAACCCCTATTTACTAACCCTCAACCATTTTTCCCCTATTGCATGTGTATTTTCAGCCTTTTGTGTGCATATTTGACAAGGTTTCAAGTGTTGAAAATTGATTTCCAAGTCAACTAGGTGATTCAAGTCAACTCAAGTCTATTTCAAGCTTGGAGAAGGTTTTCTGACCGTTTCCTACAAAATTGACTTCGACAACCCGACAATAAGTTATTTCCAGATCTGGTGTTGTAGAGTTGTCTCCCTATTTTTCAAAAATTTAGGAGACGACTAAACTGACTCACCACCAATGGTGAATGAGTCCCACCTTAGGACTGAAAATCTGAATTTTTGAGATTCTGAATCTTGATAGACAGAAACCTACTTCCAACACTTTTTCTCCAAGAGGAGGACTGATTCACCACCCTAGGTGAATGAGTCCCACTGTGAAAATCCAGTGATTTCAACTAGCATCCAAAACTCTCCAGATTCATCAAACTTCACCCAAGTTCACTCTGATTTAACTTATCTCTTTGTATTATGCATTCTTTATTCATTTTCTTCATTGTTTGCATACAACACCATGTTTTCAACCGTCGCATAAATCCCACTTTTGCATTCATATTCATTCATCTTGATCACTCAATTGCATTTAGTTTACTTCATTTAGATTATAATTCATCATACATAACATAATTTGAGTGAACCATTAGCATTTTTGCTCCTATCTATCTCCTTTTAGGTGAAAAATCCTAGAAGAGTTAGAGTAGCCCATAGGTCAAACCACTCCACCTACATATCATATCCTTAGCAGCCCCTTATTCATAGAAATATTAGATACCCCAATGCCACAAGGGATGGAAAAGCCCCAATTTGAGAAATATAGATGGAAAGGAGACCCTATCAACCATTTTAATGCTTATACAACTTTGGGTAGTGACTTTTTCCTTGATGATAAAATTTTAGGTAAACTTTTCCCAAGGACCTTGAAAGACATTGCCTTAAAGTGGTTTTCCAAATTGCCTAACATTCCATCTGCTCATTCAATGAATTGGCAGATGCTTTCATAAGCCACTTTCAAGTGCATATGACACCTCAAAAGACAATGGCTAACCTCATGTGATGTAGATAGAACACAAATGAAAAGTAACTATCTTTATTTTACGATACCAATCCTTGTATGCTCAAATTGATGTCAAGATTCCTGATGCATATCTATAGAATATGGTTATTGAAAAATTGCACACACACCTTCAAGAAAAAAATAACAATAATGAAATTCCCTTCTTTTATGCATTTATGTACAACCTAATGTGACTACCAAAACTCAATTTATATTCATGATTCAAAATCAACTTCTAGCTGAGCTAAAAAACTTGAACACGACAATCAAAACCCAAACAATGGACAAAACTTCTACAAACCAAATAGAGGATTTTTATATTTTAATCCACCTCTGCAACCACAACCACAACCAACCCCACCCATTCCAAATCAAATGGAAACTATTAAAGCAACAGTGCCTTATACCTATGGGGACCCAAAGATACAATTTACCTCCATAAAATAATGAACCAATTAATTCAACAACGCATGCTAAATTTTCCACCCATTAGACTACTTGACCCGAATCAGCCCTTACCACCTACCTTCAAGCCTAACATTTATTGTCATTTTCATTGCCAAAATGGATGACACTAAACACTACAAGCATTTAAAACATTTAGTTCAAGACCTCATTGGTTTAGGCCATTTGTATATTGTGGGTGTTAATGATCAAGGCAATAAGTCTGTTGCACCCCCTAACTAGAACTTACAAATCTTCACCAATCCTATGCCCAAACACACCACTTCATTTGTCAAGGCTAGTGAACCTTCAAACACTGATGTAATGACTATTGATACAAACAATGAACAACACGATATACCTCCACTTATTACTAAAGAAAGTCCTATGGATGAACTAGTGGCTACGATAAACATTATCCCTCGTAAGGGCCAAACCACTAAATCTCTTAATATCACTTTTTCTGCTAAAGACATACTACAAAATCTTCCTAATGGTCCTCTCCACATAGTTGGTAAAATCTATGATAATCCCACTAATGAGATATTAATAGATCCCGCTTGTGGCGAGAACGTGATCACATAAGATTTTCTAGTATATATTACATGAGTTATATCAAGATGATTATAATAAATTGAATGCATGGATTAAAACACATTTTGGTTTTACATGTCCTACGATTAGATCAATCATGCTCCCATTATAGATAGGACCTAAAACTTCGGATGTAACATTTTC